>JAHRHZ010000248.1:68486385-68575340 GCA_024137785.1 Ginglymostoma cirratum
TTCTGATGAAGGGTCTAGGCCCGAAACGTCAAGCTTTCCTGCTCCTATGATGCTGCTTGGCCTGCTGTGTTCATCCAGCTCCACACCTTGTTATCTCGGATTCTCCAGCATCTGCAGTACCTATTATCTCTGGGACACCCATGGGATCGCCCATCTCCAGACTCATAGCAGAAGCAGTGATGCAAAGACTGGAAAGGACTGCCCTTCCGCAAATCCAACCTAAACTATGAATACGCTACGTAGACGACACCTTTGTCATCATTAAACGGACCAAATTAGAAGAGACACACAAACTCAAAAACAACACCCTCACCGGAATAAAATTCACCAGAGAGGAGAAGAACAAACAACTCCCATTCCTGGATGTCATGGTAGAGTGCAAGACAAATGGGGAACTGCAAACAAAAGTACACCGAAATGCCACACACACAGACCAAGTATTGAACTTCAATAGTAATCATCCCAGCACACACAAACGAAGCTGCGTGCAAACACTATTTAAAACGGCAACAATACACTGCAGCAACATGGAACTACGCCAAAAGGAGGAGGAATACCTCTTCCAAGTGTTCAAGGATAATGGATATCCAAAGAACTGGGTCAGGAGATGCCTACAGGAACAGCACCAGAAAGATTCTACACGTCCCAACACACTCATCACGCTACCCTACATCAGGAACACGTCAGAACACACCACACGACTTCTACGACCGCTGGGCATCAGAGTGGCACACAAGCCCACATCAACCCTACGACAAATGCTCACCCGAACTAAAGACCCACTCCCCGCATGGACAGGACCAATGTCATCTACAAGATCCCCTGCAGAGACTGCAAGAAACACTACATCGGACAAACAGGAAGGAAACTAACAACAAGAGTACATGAACACCAAATGGCTACAAAAACACACGACCCATACTCACTCATCTCAATCCACATGGACAAGGAGAACCACGACTTTGACTGGGACAACACCAAGATCCTGGGACAGGCTAGGCAGAGACAAGCACAAGAATTCCTGGAAGCATAGCACTCCACGAAGCATGTTATTAATAAACACATTGAACTTGACCCCAAATACATTCCACTACGGAGGAAACCCGGAAGTGAGGCAATCCATCGCAACGGACCCCAGAGTTTAAAAACCAGGCGGAAAAACACACCGACGCTTCATCAGAGGTTGCACTGAGGATGTTACCAAGCATGGTAACGAAACGTCTGCAGAACAACAAACCAGCTCAGCGAGCCAACCAACCTCAACAAAGATAGTGTGCTTGATCCAGTCTACATGGATTTTAGCAAAGGTTCCACATGACAGACTGGTCAGAAAAGTAAAACACCATGGGATCCAAGGGTAATTAAGAATTTAATCCAAAATTGTTTCAGTGGTCGATGGATGTTTTTGTGACTTTAAGGCAGTTTCTGGGAGTATTTCACGAGGTGTAATATGAAGATCTCCTGTGTTTATCATGGTATATACTAATTATTCATAATTAGATATAGGTGGCATGAATAAAAAGTTTGCAAATGGTACAAGAATTGACCATGTGGTTGATAGTGTGGAAGAAAACAGGTGAATTTTAAAAAAAAAACCTTCATGGAATGTGGGTGTCACTGGCTAGGCAAACACTTATTGCCCATCCCAAAAGCAGTCAAGAGTGAATCACATTCTCGTGGCTGGCATCATATATAGGCCAGACTGATTAAGAATTTATTTAAATTTCCATTTTTCTACAGGTCCTTTCCATAGATTCCTTTCTCTAAAGAACATGAGTAAACCGGATGGGTTTTTATGACAATCAACAGTGGTTTCGTAGTCACAAGTAGACTAACTTTTTATTCTAGATTTTCGCTGAATTCAAATTTCACCATCTGCCATAGTGGAATTCAAAACCACATCTCCAGAAAATTAACCCAGTGGATGTTTGAGATTTATAACTTATCCATCTCAATGGTGCTGGAGATAGAAACCCTGACAGCTTCTAAAAAGCATTTGGATATACATTTGAAGAGCATATAATTTCAAATTACACATGTAACCTATAAGGCTACACAGCAAGAACTGCAAAATGTGATTAATTCTTTTTCAACCAGTACAAACACAACGAGTTGAATGGCCTGATCCTGTACTGTAAATTTGTATGATGCTATTCTTACATTATTATGATTCCAACACAGATTTCCCTGTTGAATAAACATATTGGAAAAATATCAGGGAAATACAATTACAAGAGTGTGAGGAGGTAAATTTTGGCAGCAGGAATAGGGAGAAGTAATCTAGCATTAATGGTATACTTATAAATAACATACAAGGACACAGGGGCTTGGCGGCGAATCAGCACAGATATTTCAAAGTAATATCTATTGGGAGAGACAGGAGCAAAGCATATGTGATCTTGGTCTTCATACATCATTGGTAATTATTACAAAAACAGGAAAATTATGGTTAACCTATCCAAATATCTGCTGCTCAACAAGAATAAAACTTATGCTCTATCTGTATGAAGCTCTGATGAGGCTCCACGCGAGTTCTTCAGCCAATTTTGGTCATCACACCATAGGAAAAGTGCAGAGGAGGTTTACGACAATGGTTCCAGGGATGAGAGATGTTGGTTACATTTTAGACTGGAGGATCTGGGTTTGTTCTCCTTGGAGCAATGAAGATTGAGGAAAGATTCAGTTGAGTTGTACAGGGCTGCTAAATTTATTTAAAGTAGGCAAAGGTAAAGCTGTTCTCATATGCTGATAGTACTTTGGAATACTGATTTAAAGGGGGGAAAAGCACAGTCAGGAAGAGATTTTTCTCAAATAATAAAGTGACTTGTGCTGCTAACAAGAATGATGGATTCAGACAATAAATAATTTGTAAAGGAAATCGAATGGATATTTTAGGGAGATCAATTACCCTACAGGGCTGCAGGGATACAGCAGTAGAATGGGAGTGGTTGGATTGTTCTAGAGGGAGCCAGCATGACTCAACGGACTAAATGGTCTCCTTCTGTACTGTAATGAACTTCTTTTCTATAAAGAGGCTCAACAACTTTCAAAAATTCCTAATAACCATGTTAAATTAGTAAATATATTAAACAGAAACTATCAAAGATTCAACGTCAACTCATTCTGATCATACTCTATTCTTTAATTGCAAATCACTTACCACTTGGCCATTTTGTGGGTTCTTATGGGCATACGGAGGGCCTCTAATGTGATTCCACATTTGTCCAGAAGTCATGGCAAATACCACACACTGTGAAAAAATAGAGATGAACTAAAGATCAATCTTCAATTTGTTAGTCTTAATTTATACATGCCAACTTTTCAACCTCAGCAAAAAGAAGATGGCATTATGAGTTCCTGTTATAGTAACGGAAGCTGGTCTAAACAAATTTTTCATTTTAGTCTACTTGTCCAATTAGAGTTGTTTGTAACAGCTGATAGTTGCAATGGCTGCCAACGACAATATTGCACCAACCATCTATGTGTAAAAATACATACATATGATGACATTAAAATTGGAGGTGTAGCGGACAGCGAAGAAGGTTATCTCAGAGTACAATGGGATCTCGATCAGATGGGCCAATGAGCCAAGGAATGGCAGATGGATTTAGATATGCGAAGTTTTGCATTTTAGGAAGACAAATCAGAACAGGACTTATATGCTTAATGGTAAGGTCCTGGGGAGTGTTGCTGAACAAAGAGACATTGGAGTGCAGGTTCATAGGATAGTGAAGAAATCATTTGGTATGCTTGCCTTTACCGGTCAGTGCACTGAGTATAGGAGCTGGGAGGTCATGTTGCGGTATTGGTTCAGCCACTTTTGGAGTATTGCATAAAATTCTAGTCTCCCTCCTATAGGAAGGATGTTGTGTAATTTAAGAGTGTTCAGAAAAGATTTACGAGGATGTTGCCAGGGTTGGAGAATTTGAGCTATAGGGAGAGGCTGAATAGCTGGGGCTATTTTCCCTGGAGCATCAGAGGCTGAGGAGTGACCTTATAGAGGTTTATAAAATTGAGAGGGGCATGGATAGGATAAATGGGCAAGGGTGGGGAGTCCAAAACTAGTGGCCCCTCAGGAATTCAATACCTATTGCATGCAATTCTAGTCTCCCTTCTATAGGAAGGATGTTGTGAAATTTGAAGGCTTATAAAAGATTTACAAGGATGTTGTCAAGATTGGCTGAATAGGCTTGGGCTATTTTCCCTGGAGTGTTGGAGGCTGCGGGGTCACCTTAATAGAGGTTTATAAAATCATGAGAGGCATGGATAGGGCAAATAGGTAAGATATTTTCCCCGTGGTGAGGGAGTCCAAAACTAAAGGGCATTGGTTTAAGGTGAGAGGGGAAAAGATATAAAAGGCACCTAAGGAGCAACTTTTCCCATGCAGAGGGTGCTGTGTGTATGGAAGGAGCTGGCAGAGGAAGTGGTGGAGGGTGGTACAATTACAACATTTAAAAGGCATCTGGATGGGTACATGAACAAGAAGGGTTTAGACGGATACGGGCCAAATGCTGGAAAATGGGACTAGATTTACATAGGATATTTGGTCGGCATTGACAAGTCAGACCGAAGGGTCTGTTTCCATGCTGTATATTTCTATGACTCAATGACTCTAATACCAGCTATTGTTGCCACTTTATAATTCACGACCAGTTATTGTTGCACCTCTGTACTATCAGCAGTTATTGCCCCTGTGCAATTCACTATGACCTATGGTTTTGCTCTGTAGTTAACTATGCCTGTAATTCACTACCAGCTATTGTTGCCCCTTTGTAATTCACAACCTGATGCTGTTGCCTCTCTGTAATGCAAGAACAGCAGATTCATCCCCGGTATTTTTCACTTCCAGCTGTTGTTGCAATGTAATTCACTACTTGTTGTAGCTCCTCTGTAATTCAATAATAGACATTGTTGACCCTCCCATAATTCACTACTACCTGGTGTTGCCCCTGTACAATTCACTACGAACACGGCTGGCTCATCTGTAATTCATTACCAGCTTTTGTTTCTGCCACCGTAATGCAATAGTAGTTGTTGTGGTAATTCTGTAATTGATTACCAGCTGGTGTTGCCCCACTCTAATTCACTCCCAGCGGTAGTGGCCCCTCTAATTCACAACCAACTCTTGTAGCCCCTCTATAATACCGGACAATGTGGTGTTAGCCCTCTGTAATGCACTGCCATCTACTGCTGCCCCACTCTAATTCACTAACACCTCTAATTCACTCCGTGCTGTTGTTGCCCCTCTGTAATTTACTGTCAGCTGGTACTGGCCTCTATATTTCAGTACCAGCTAATGGTTGACCTCTATAATTCACTAACAGCATTTGTTGCCTCTTCGTAATACACAACAATCTATTGCTGTCCTTTATAATTCTGGTATTGCCTCTCTGTCATCCTAGTTGGTGTTTCCCCTGTGTTATGCACTACCAACTGCAGTTGTGCCTCTGTCATTCACTATCAGCTGTAATAGTCCCTTTGTATTTCTCTACCAGCTATTACTGACCTATGTACTTCATGACCAGCTGGTTTTGCCCTTTGTAAGTGGCTATCATTTATTATTTCCCCTCTGAAAACCAGCTGAACGTGGTGCCTGACATGAGGCTAAAGCTCTCCAGCTTGGAACTAGATATTTCCTCATTGGTGTCTCATCACAATAAGTGCCATTCATCCCATTAATTCCGATTACATGTTTGATTGTGCTAAGTAGAAGCAGCTGGAAAAGGCCTGGTAGGTGCTTCGCAGGGTCTTTTGCCCAATAAGTGGTCTGTAGTCTATAGCGCTGAGACCTGCTGCTCTAAAGTACAGTCAGTGGCATGAGTACCCATTTTTCAGAATTAAATACAACGAGTTTCTTCCAAGTCTGCTAACTATGTCAATTTAGCAGCATTTGTCCTGGCATTAGATCCAAGGAGAAATTTGCAGCAACCCAGTGCATTTTCATTCCTGTAGATTCCAGAAGAAATACCCTCAAGTTTGTCGATTGGGTTTTACATGATATTTTGTGTTAATTCGGGTGAGATCCATTCTTTATTGAGGATGAACCGGAATTACTTTCCATTTCATGAAGCAAGTCAATATCAGCATCAAGTCCACTTAGATCAAATAAAAGTGGGATACTATGTGCCCCAACAACATGCCTCAAAAAGGACACTCCACGCCGTGGAAAGGCTGCCAACACCATCAAAGACCCATTGCACCGCAGTAATGATCTCCTACAACCTCTTCCATCAGACAGAAGATACAGAAGCCTGAACACATGCACCAGCAGGTTCAGGAACTGCTTCTTCCCAGCTGTTATTAGACAGATGAATGGACTCCCTAGCCTCAAGTAACGTGGATGTTGCTAAAGTTGGTCTCGCTTAGCGCACCCCCTGTGCAATATAATCTGTATGCCTCCATCTCAGTCTTTTTGACCTATACATCCTTGCTTATTATGATCTGCCTGTACTGCTCATAAACAAAGCTTTTCTCCGTACTTCGGTACACATGACAATAAATCAATCAATCAATCGATTTAACATACTTTGTTGGGTGCAGCTTTGGGTACATCAAGGTGCTCTTTTGAAGTGATGACAGTAAACCACAAGAAGAGTCATGTTGCTCGAACTGAAATTCTTACTAACTAAATATGTGGCATATTGATAATCAAAGGCAGAAATCTGCAACTCAACTGTCATACGGGCTGCTGACAGTTGCATGGTCTAGAGGACTATCGGGGAGAATGTAGGTCAGGTATATTTTTCGAGCGCCTTTGAAAGGCAGAGTGAGATGTAGGAACAGGTGTTCTGATGAAGTGCTACTGGGCTTGAAGCATTAACTCTGTTTTTCTCTCAACCGATGCTGCCAGATCTGCTGTGTTTCTCCAGCAATCAATTTTTGTAGGGACAGGGACAGACACTCAAACATCCCATCAAAAACTGGCAAAAAACAATTGCAATTCATGTTACCACTGAACACAATATCACTAAATTTGCAACAAAGATTTGGAATAGCAATTTAACTCCACAGTCATCTGAGTACGTACCAAAGCAGCCATGGCCCATCCTGTCTTGTTATAGATGAATTCCAAGTTATTTCTCCGTAGATATAATAATCCACCCACTAGCGAAACTAGAAGAGCTAAGGCAATGGTTCCTGAGTAGTTAGGAGGCCTGAATACACGAATCTGAAAAACAAATATTCACATCATCCACAAGGACATCCTTATTTATGTCTCTCTTAATGTGAATTGCAGCTGAGATGCAAAAGCTGGACTCAACTTTAATTCAAGTTTCTGGGAATAATCAACACGAATGCTTTAAACTGAATTTTTATGTTGTCAGAAATTGGTGAGATGTTTTTAACACTCCCGTAACTCAAAAATTTTGGTGTACCCCAAAAAGTACTGTGCAATTTTGAAGCAAGTTCCAAAGGACCACAGTTGCACTGTGTTATGGGTTCTTTGTCTGAAAATAACTAAACAAGCTGTAACATGATTTGCATTCAAATTGCTGGATGGACTTTATGCTTACATACAAGCTTTGCAATGGTAAGGTTACTGTACGACCAAATGTTCATGATGTAAACTTGCCATGTCAAAACTAATGCCCAGATACATGACATCAAAACCTATAGTAGAAGCCAGGGACTTATTCCAATAATGGAATGAAACTGAGGGAAAAAGTGTTCTGAGGAAGGGTCACCGGACCCGAAAAGTTAACTCTGTTTTCTCCTTGACAGATGCTGCCAGACCTGCAGAGCTTTTCCAGCAACTTTGTTTTTGTTCCTGAAAAAAATGTTCTGTTATCCACAGTGGTAACCATGAGATTACTGGATTGTTATAAAAAGATCCTTAGGTAAGGAAAACTGTTGATCTTGTCCAGTATAAGTTTCACAAAAACCTCACAGTGTAGGGGCTAACAGATTGGCATGGGCAGAAGAGTAGTTTGCTAACAGGAAGCAGAGAGTAGCAGTCAGTGGGTCTTTTTCAGGCTGTCTGGATGTCACAAGTGGTGCGCTACAGGGGGTCAATCCTCGGGCCTCAGCTTATTACAATTTTTATAAGTGAATTGTGAAGACGACATAAGGAGTGTACAAAGATATATAGATAGGTTAAGTGAGTGGGCAAAGATGTTGCAGATGGAGTACAATGTAGGAAAGCGTGAAATTGTCCACTTTGGCAGAAAGAACAAAAAGGAAGCATATAATTTAAATGGTACCAGACAGCAGAGATTGGAGATGAGGAGAAATCTGGGTATCCTGATGAATTAATTACAAAAGGCTAGTACACAAGTAATCAGGAAAATGAATAAAATCTTACAGTTTATTGTGGGGGGAATTGAACATGAGTGGAAAGATTATGCTTCTGTTTTACAGGGCATTGGTCAGACTACATCTGGAGTACAGTGCATAGTACTGGTCACCATAAATGTGGAAAGATGTTAATGTGTTGGAGCAAATACAAAAGAATTTTTCAAATTTTACATCCATTGTATTTAAACAGGTTGACAATGTCTAAAAGGTATCCATAACATGTAAGCTTACAGAACCCAGTCCAAAAGTGTATCTTGCCCAACTAACATACCCCACTGATGTCTACAGAAATGCAGAAAGCGTTCCCTCCATCAAAGTGATATACCCTAAAAGGTATGCATTAAACATGCATTAAATGCCAAAATCAGCACTCCTGCCAGTATAAGTACCAACTCTTCACTGATCTTACACAGGATATAGTCGGGAAAGTAGCACAGCATGCTGTAGCGCACACAAGAAAAGCTAGCTGCTATCCACGGGTCTAACATCCCATTTATTGACTGTATCTGTCTCAACTGCTAATACTAATACAAATCCTTAGGATGGGCATGCAAAAATTGTTACATCATTGAAGTAAATGGACCACCATGGTCTACAAGTATGCAAGGAAATACACATGGTCCATAAACAATCTGCAAATCCCTCTGTTGCAACACCAGAGATTTCAGACTGCAACAATAGCCATGACCCACCCTTACTGGTTTGATGCTATCGACAACTTTAAAGGGTGATACAGTACTACATCTGACAGATGATGCTCAACTGACCATCAACTCTCTTTGGAAGCACAACAGTCAAGAAGGGCTCAAACTGGAAATGGATTCCATGGTACAAAACAGCATCATCCAGAAAATCAAGCATCATATTAATTAGTGCAGCTTCATTACATGTTTTTGTTGACTGATGGTACTGTAAATGTTGGGGCAGCCCATGGCCAGAGGTGGCACATGATGGCTGCCTGTGGATTTTTAGTTGGCATGAATATGCCAGAGAAGATTTTTAGATGCAGTGTAAGAATTAGCTTGCTTGGTTTAGTATTAAAGTGTAATCATAAGTTAAGGCAATGATAGCTTTGAGAAGCAGATAAATTCAAAGTAACAGGGTCTAGGCAGAACAAAGAATTGTACAAATTAATATACATCCAATTCTGTATAAACCATAGCTGCAGATGTCTGTAAGAGACATTCTGATTAGAGATGTCTGGGAACAACTAGCTAAAAGTTTGTAGTTTAGCAAGGATTAAAAGTAAAGTATGATCCCACAACAATATAGACAGATGATAAGTTAAAAGGAGAATCAGGTTATGCATTTTAAAACCTAAGAATTCAGACAAGATTATTGAACTGTCAAAGTGACCGAGTTTCAGTCTTATTAATGGAACAGATGTTGTCTTATTAAGTAAAAGACTTAGTTTAGAAATATCTAAAGTAGGGTCAATGCATTTCATCTTAGAAGACATCATGTGACTAGAATCAGTAATAGGGTCAGTTGGGGCAGAAGCCACTCACAACTCTGGCTAAAGAATTCCAACATTAGGTGTAACCATATAACTAACTTTATATTAGAACTGATATGATCGATTTTATAGCAATTAGTAGGAATTAGTATCTTTTTATATCTCCTGTGATTAGGATAGTAGGAAATATAAGATGAGTAACAAAATTTGATAAGGATACAACGAATAACAGAATTCGAAATAAGCAAGTCTGACAATTGTCCGAGAAAGAGTATAACTGTTAACACAGGAATGTAAATTAATAGGGTAGGTTGTGAAATCCCAAGGTCTAATGATAATGATGTTTGAAAATATCATGAGATCATGGCTGTCCATAGGGGCATCGATCATGGATTGAGTATTTTACAGGATTGAATGTATAGATTAGGGGATGGAACAATGACATCAACATTGAATGCAATTATTGCAACACAAAATATATAAGAATACTGTATTCAGCTAGGGAAGCCACAGTGTCATTGACCTCTCCTTCCATCTGAGTAATGAAGAGGGCGATTGGCCTCCATGTGAAAGTCAGGTTCAGAGCGGCCTCTCCCACACGTGTGGTAAAAGAGATGTGAATAAGTATCAATTGTGCTAAACACACAACCCAAGACTCCTCTTTGACATCTCACCCCAACAGTAAGTATATGTTTAGATCCACCGCAACTGAACAACGTGTTAAATGACGCCCACACAAAATTCACAATCAGCATAATCCCAAATTCTCAGGCTCCAAGCACTTTTCCAAGACTGATACCAAGAATAGACATTGTTTCATAAATCTACTCTTGGAGTCACATGAACTGACTTCTTGAACAACCCTCAGCTGATATTGTTTCTTCACATTACCATCTGGATTATTTTAAAGGGCCCATTCTATATCGGTGAGAATCTATTAGGTTATCTCTGTAGCACAAATGACATTGCAGTTCTTGAAAGAAGTAAGATGGGCAAGACACAAGCCTCAATTTAGCTTGTAATAGTGGCAAGGAAACATCCAACTGTAACAAATGTCAAATCAACTTTGGTTTAAATTTACTCATCAACCGGCCATTAAACTTGACCCATCCACAACCGAAAATGTATGTATATAAAGATTAGGTGGGTGTTTTTGACCAGCATGGATGTGATGGGCTGAAGTGTTTTTTCTCCCTGTACTGTTGATCCCCATGACTATGTGATGTCTATGCTGCAAGAAAGAACTAAGATATCTCAGTTTGTTTCATATTTTATCCCCACATATTCTGAATTTTGCAACCAAGGCATTTTCCCCTGGAGATCTCCACAAAAATATATTGTACATATAGGTGGAAGATACCTGCATATTTTTCAATCTCTCAAAAATGCTCTATGATCCAGTAAATGCATACTTCAATATTATGATCTTGTTTCGCTTACCATACTGGAAATAGGCGAATCCCAGAAAGGCCTTGGAGCACTTACATTACAAGATGACAAGCCTATTGTGTTTAGTTCTCAGGTCCTTACAGCAGTCAGCGAACTACTCCTACACTGAAAGAGATATTCTTGCTCTGGTTTTCAGGATAGCGCTTTCACACATTTCTATTCAACAAGCTATTAATTGTTCTATTCACTATTCCTACTGGCCACAAACCAGTAGAAATAATCTGTCAAAATCCTCTCTAGTGAATCTCAATGACCATCATATATACTTGTGAAAATTCAAGGGCCAAATTTAAAAGTACAATAAAAATTACGTTCCCAATGACTATCTCCATTGCTTTTAGCTGACTTCCAAACCTCATTCAGAACGAAGATATTCCTTTAAACCAACTATTGATGCAATTCTCAACTGGAAAATAGTCGTAACATTGATCACATACACATTGGTTATTGCTAAGCAGAAAGAATTTACCAAGCCATGTCAGATGACTACCAGTTGCAACAGATGATCAACAAAAATCATCATCTACCAGTTTCCTAAGCTAACATGTCTGTACTGGGCATTCAGAGACAAACCAGGATTCTCCAGGAATGCAATCTTCAAACACAAGCAAATTGTAATTCTGCATAGATAAAGAGGCTGGCACATGAATTCATGTATTTCTCAGCATTCAGAAGGTCATTGATGATCTAATCAAGTCATGTGAAATACATCTATTACATTAACCACAAGTGTTAAAAGAAGCTTTCTTTCCTCCGCACAACATCTTTTCTGAGTCATCATTCCAGATTGTGACTGATATTGTGGTGATTACATTCTGGTGACTATTTCATCAAATACCTTTTCTCGTGATAAATCAAACATAATACCAGTGTAACAATTGTTGACATGTTGATTGCCATATTTGGTGCACATCAACAAATCCTGTTTGGAACACTGATCCACACAAACTCCCATCACCAAACTGCATGCAAAATAACATATTGAAATTAGGATGTAAATGGAGTGGGCGCACGATCAATAAGCATGCAGCTATTGCAACTTAAAAGAAAGAATGAAGGAGTTGAGAAAAAAAATGTTCTAAATGTTCATCTGAACAGTGCAGTTCGAAAAAGATACTGCGTTGTGTTGTTCAGACTAGCTCATATGATATTGTAACGAGTAACAGTCAGGTCCTGCGAAGAAATAGGTGCTACGTCCCAACTAAATATCAACTGGATGATGACTTGGTTGTTGAAGATATCATGCCAGACAATAGTCACACATCTACAACAAACAGTATGCATCCATTCATAAAGTCAGCACACTTGGAGTGAAGCTTCTCTGCCAATCCATAAGAACTACATAAACATTGGATCTGATCATGCTGTATGTCCTCCAAGGTCATCTGAATGTATAGTGACAACATAGCATGCATCCTCGCATATGTCATTGGAAGAGGGTTCTCCTACTTTAAAAGGAAATGAGATTATGTAAATGGCATAGATTGTAGACAGGCCTGTAGATATTTTCTAATCAAACTGCTCAGGCATGTTAGGAAACGCAGCTCTGGAGTGGGTGGGACTTGAATAGAAGCCTCCTAGCTCAGGGGTTGGGACACTACCACTGCATAACAAGGGTCCCCAGACCTATATCTTTAGCACAGAGACATGACATCATGGCATGTGATGTTCTGGTAAAAATTACTCATCAACCTACCATTAGACTTAACCCTTCCAAAATAGAAAACGTACGTAAGTAGAACTGTTAGATGGGTGTTTTTGACAAGCAAGGATGTGAATGGGCCACAGTGCTTTTTTTCCGTGCTATAGATCTTCATGACTCTATGATGGCTTTTTCTTGCAGCACAGACAACTTACACAATGTGTCTCTATTTGATTCATTTTTATCCCCACATATTTTGAATTTTGCAACCAAGGCATCTTCTCCTGGAGATCTCTTTTTGATTGAGTTGATAGGGCTGTGTTTTCTATGTTGCCCCCAATTAAAAAAAAATTCAGGGGATATGAGCAGCATTTCACCTTTAATCTCTCTTTTTGTATCATGTCAGCGTTGTAGGTTCAGTCAGTTAGCTCTGTGTACGGAAAGTACAGTAAGATCAGTAAGCAGCGAACTCAGACTATAAGTCTGATATCGTAGCTGTGCAAATAGTTAATGTTTCTCATAAATCTCAAGACATCTGCCTGTACAAGAACCTGGAATTCACTTTGCATGTTACATAAGTTAGTATATAGAAAACCACAAAACTCATCATGTACCATCTGCAAAGGTCATTCTAACAATTCACCACAGCTAATTTGACAGCACTTAGCAAACCCGTGACTTCTACCACCTAGAAGGACAAGTGCAGTAGACACAAAGTTATAACACCACTTGCAAGTTTTCTTCCAGGTCACACACTAGATTGACTTGGAAATATAACATTGTTCCTTCATCTTCACTGCATTGAAATCCTGGAATTCCCCCTGTAACAGCATCATAGGAGGAAGTACCATCATTACGTGGACTGTAGAGGTTCAAGGTGGTGGCTCATTACCATCTTCTTCATAGCAACAAGGGCCAGGGAATAAATGCTGCTCATATCCCTTGAATTTTTTTTTTCCAAGATTGGGGACAACACTGAAAATGCAGCATTAAAAACTATCAAAAAAAGACATGTTACTGCACAAGCAGCAACACAGTTAAATGATAGAAGATTCACAAATATTAATATTCTTAGTGAAGCATTAATTCCACTAACATTAAATAAGCTAAACTTTTATTGAACATTTTTAAAGAGCTTACATGCACATCAGTTCTGTCAGCTATCCACTTTGCAAGCTGTTCAGCGGCAAATCCAATTCGCTGCAGGTCAAAGGTGTCAGCTCTCTTAGGCTTGCCCTTTGGTGGAAAATGCATGAATGTCGGGGCAGAATTCATGTTTAGCTGCAAAAGAAAGAAAGTGCGTCTGGAAACGTTAGTTAATCTTTCCTCAATTTGTGCACATCACATTGTCATTTTGATCATCACATGAGTTTAGTTATTGTTGTGAAGATGCCATGGGATTGAAATTGGTCTACATAACCAATAAAATAGCAATGATAACAAGCATGGGGCTGGATGAACACAGCAGGTCAAGCAGCATCATAGGATATCTCTGATACAAAAATAGCAATGGCTTTATTTTTAACTATACTAGCTTTGATTTTCCACTAACAAGAAAATATTGCCCAAACTGTTAATTTCAAAACAAGTAGATATGACAGTGAGACCAAGAAATTAGTTTCCATAAATAATCTGAACTATTGTTTGATGAGTTTTAGTGGATAGAAGATAGAATGCAGTGAAAAATCATTTGGCAATATGTTACAAGCCTGTTTGTGCTGCTAGCATCAACCTATTCACACCTATAACTTTTATTGGAAAGATGTTGATTATGATTGATACGCATTGCGGTAAGTGAAAATCATAATCCCCCCCCACTTCAGTAAATCTCAATACTTAACCCATAATGCTACCTAAAATATGCTATATCCGTACTAGGTGTAATCTTAAAACACAAATCACTATACCTCCCAAATCTTTTTTCTTGCATTAATATGGGTAGAAAGGATAATTTCATCTCCCACTTTTGGTAAATTCATAAGATAAATGGTTGGGTTCTAATCTTCAACTGACTTGACAAGCCAGACTGCATAGTTTCTACTTTGACTCGTACTTCCGCACATCTTTACCAAAGGACATCTGGGATTTACTCTCATACAGATCCGAGAGCTACTTCTCTGCTTCCAGCACCACACACCAAAAGCAACCCCATCTTCCACCTCAAACAAAAGATCTCCTTACCTTTGTATGCTACAGTCCATGGCAGCATCAAGCCTGTCTGTTCTGCCTCTAATTAAATGGTCATTTTTATCTCAACTGACTATTGTTCAGTCAACAGTCAAAACTCCAGGCTCCAGATCAAGACTCCCAGTAACTACCATGGTTTTTTTTAAAGAAAGATCTATAATTTCACCTTGATCTTTAACTCAGATTTGCTTCTTTTATACTCCTCACTCACAACACTGTAAATGAAGATATTACCAATAAAATTTCACTTTTTGTAACCATGATTATAATTTGAATCAGAATCAACATAATTTAAACATGTATTTACATGCAGATGTGTTTCAAGTAAAAATGTTTTATTTTGTTTTTATATTGTTTTTATTGGTCAGTGCATTGAGTGTAGGAGTTGGAACATCATGTTGTGGCTGTACAGGACATTGGTTAGGTAACTTTTGGAATATTGCGTTCAATGTTGGTCTCCCTGCTATAGGAAAGATGTTGTGAAACTTGAAAGGGGTCAGAAAAGATTTACAAGGATGTTGTCAGGGTTGGAGGGTTGAGCTTTAGGAAGAGATTGAATAGGCTGGGGCTATTTTCCTTGGAGTGTCAGAGGCCACGGGTGATCTTAAAGAAGCTTATAACATCATGAGGGGCATGGATAGGGTAAATAGACAAGGTCTTTTCCCCAGAGTAGGAAAGTCCTAAAGTGGACGGCACAGGTTTAAAGTAAGAGGGGAAAGATTTAAAAGGGACCCAAAGGGTAACTTCTTCACAAAGGGTGGTGTGTGTAAGGAATGAACTGCCAGAGGAAGTGATGAAAGCTGGTACAATTATAACATCTAAAAGGCATCTGGATGGGTACTTGAATAAATGCTGGCAAATGGGATTAGATTAATTCAGGATATCTGGTCAGCATGGTCGAGTTGGACTGAAAGGTCTGTTTTCTTGCTGTACTGCTCAATGACTCGAAACTGATACAGAGATCTGTGTTATGTCTTCATAAGCAGCATATCACTCTTGCGGCAGGGTGTGAAATTCTAAAGTTCTGCAAATCAGCCTCTGGAATGAATGATATTGCACTTTCCCCCTCGATTTGTTCACAAGCAACTGCTTTCCATCTGAGCTCCCCAGAGACAATCATCACCCAAAATGCACACTCCTGCAAAAATTCAGATTGACAACAGACCTGATAGCACAGATTTCTCAGAGACTCCGTTGGACTGCTTTATTAATTATGTTCAACATTCTAGTCCTGCTAAGCAAATGTGACACAACAGCAGTAAAATTACTTAATTCATAATCTCTGATCTAACCCTATCTTCAGCTTTCCATTCCATTTAAAGGCACTACACTTCTGTTTAACACACTTATTTCCTTTTACATTTGCATTCTCTCTTCTCTCTCCTGCTGCAGCTTTGCTCTGTTCTTTACAGCAGTAGCTTCTTTTTCTGTTTTAGTCTGTCTAGTTACATAGCTGTTTGTATAGTGCTTCATTCTTGTTGGTACTGTTTCCATGTCAAGGGCTGGCATGTCACATGGACTACTATTACTTGTTATTCAAGAAAATTACAACTGATCCCTTTAAAATTAATGCCAACTTTTAAAAGTTCGTTGCAAACATTCTTTAATACAAAGATTTCACGTACAATTGAAAGAAACTATAAATTTTCCATGCTGTACTGCTTCCAAGATTGTCAAATACACATTTTAGTCTGTTTACACTCCACTCAACTTTTATTCATCTTTTATTCACCTCACATTTTAGCACTGATTCCTTCCTGGTGATAAGACATCCTCACAAACAGGTCCCTTTATAGTTAATCTTTCATAAAAGTCTCTAATATCCAACCATATATAGGTCAGTCAGGTGTCCTTCATCCAAGGATAATGTATACTTGGAGTCATCAGGTTTTTAACTCACTCAGAGATAGTAAGAACTGCCGATGCTGGAGTCTGGAGATAACACTGTGTGGAGCTGGAGGAACACAGCAGGCCAGGCAGCATCAGAGAAGCAGGAAAGCTGACGTTTCAGGTCGGGTCCTGACCCAAAACGCCAGGTTTCCTGCTCCTCTGATGCTGCCTGGCCTGTTGTGTTCCTCTAGCTCCACACTGTGCTGTCACCGGGTTTTTTTATGTGATTGAAAAGGCTAATTCTCAACCAATAGAATGTCCTAGGAGGTAATGAGATCCTAAGCGCAGGTTTTGGTTCCTTCTCTGCAACTATTCTGTCTTATTAGTTAGTAAAAAATCACATGACAACAGGTTATAATCCAACAGGTTTATTTGAAATCACAAGCTTTCGGAGCGAAGGAACAGATTCCGAAAGCCTGTGATTTCAAATAAACCCGTTGGATTATAACCTGGTGTCATGATTTTTGACCTTGTCCACTCTTGTCTAAAACCAGCACCTCCACATCTTCAACCACCACCAACTTCAACCTTTCAAATAGTTACGGAAATGTGTGTTCTACTAATGTGGTTCAGTAGCTTTGGCAAAAAAAAAACAGGATGGATAATAGTAATGCAGTTGATATTGTATGTTTGGATATTCAAAAGGCAACTGGTGGACAACTACATGAAGATCCAAATTGTAGTAAAATTGCAACCCAAGTGATAAAAGAGTTAGTGGCAACATGAATAGAAGATTGTCTAAGGGAGAGAAAGCAGAAAGTTGTGGTCGGGATAGTTTAGTCTGGGATTACATTCAGCACGGGCTGGTTGAACCGAAGGATTCTGTGCTGTATCACTCTATGACTCTAGTTATCTTTGTTTGGGCTGAAAGGAGGCATTCAATAGTATTTACCAGGTTCATTCCTCAGACCATAGTAAAACCTTAGGAACGTCATAACAGACATCAATTGGATAACGGCTGTGTGAGGGTGTACATCAAGATGGAGGTCAGACTTTAAGCTCTGGAGTTGTTGGACTCAATGTTAAGTCCTGAAGACTGTAAAATGCCCAAACAAAAAATGAGGCGCTTTCATTCGGCTTATGTTGGGCTTCTCTGGAGCACTTCAGCAGGCCTAGGTCAAAAATGTTAACACGGCAGCAAGAAATAAATTTATGGCTGCAATAAGATAGAAGTTAAAATAAAAATAAAGAATGATGCAGAAAGTTCATATTCTACAAATAGAAAATTTTAAATGTCAGTTACTGATTGTAATAAAGGTAGAAATACACCATTAAAAACACAGTTATACTTTATTCAACCTTTTCCAGGTTTTTTTTTAAAAACAGGTGTTTCAAAGCTTGTGCTTTTAGAGACAGATACATGCTGAACAAGGAAACGGAACCTTCTAGCTTCTAAGGAAAGTGAGACTGAAACTGAGATTGAAAATTAAAACTTGAGAAAACAAAACTGGTTGAACCAAGTAAAAGGGCATGACTATGCAATCTCATTTGATGATTCCATCAGAGCCACACAGACAAAACTGAAGATAGAGACTCGTCCAGAAGCTGGAAATGGCCAAATCCATATTGCTGCATACTTCTGTCACTTGAAAATAACATATTAATGCATATACCAGGTAGATTAGGTAGTGGGGAGGAAAGGAGTCACTGTAGTTGGAAGACAGAAAGAGACACTATGCCACCATACCATCCAGCCTGGTTGGAGATCATCACCCAGTGCCAATTTAATGGTGAGGAGGACTAAGCAACAGAGCAGGAAGAATGGCAATGCTTTTCTGCTCCATCAGGGTAAGTGCAATGTTGCTACCTGACACTTAACTGTGCCACTGAGCATAAATTCCACTGATGCTTACGCTCTGACAGTCCCTCTGTTCCATGCAGCAACTTACCTCACTGTCTCTTGTTACCCTCCATCCCCCCTACACCACTAACCCTGCATGCCCTCTGCACTGCCTCCTCACTCCCTCGAAATATCTCCACACTTTTCCAGCACATGTGCCAGCCCAGCAGCTATGCCACTCCCTCTTGTGTCTTACTCATTTGCCCCCTAGGAGAAGACAACCTGAAACAGGCCACACAGCTGGAGATGGGATTAGTGCCTATTACCTATGTCATTATCATCTCGAAGAAAAGGATTGTTGCCCTGCCAGGAGGAAATGTGGGAATCGTGTGGGGAGACAAAGATAACCAATCAACACCCAAATAACAGTTGTAATCCCAAAGCAACAGTCACATTAGCCAGGATTCAAATATAACTACTAACCAGTGGCTACAATGCCTTATGCTTCTTTGTCTTACAGATGTACTCATCCTCCCAATTACCAGCCCATCTCCCACAGAGAAGAGTTCCTCAACCTCTCTAAATCATTGTTGAGAAGTACTGGAGGAACATTGCCGGCCTTTTAGCACAGTGGCTCAACGGTTAGAATGGCAGCTTCACTGAGCCAGGGTCTGAGTTCAATACCAGCCTTGGGCAACTGTCTGTGTGGAGTTTGCACATTTTCCCCGTGTCTGCATGGGTTTCCTCCCACAGTCCAAAGATGTACAAGTTAGGTGGACTGGCCATGCTAAATTGTCCATAGTGTCTAGGGATGTACAGGCTAGGTAGATTAGCTATGGTAAATGCAGGGTTACAGGTACAGGGTAGGATGCTCTTTGGAGAGTTGGTGTGGAGTCCATGGGCCGAATGGTCTGCTTCCACACTGTACAGATTCGATGATTCTATGAATGAGGGAGTAATTCAATTGAGGTATATAAAATGCTGAACGGGATTGATAAATTGGATGGTGAACATATGTTCCCCTCAGGGGACAGTCTAAAACAAGAGGTCGTAGGTATAGAATGAGACGAGGTAGGATCAAAACTGAGATGTGGAGAAACTACTTCTCTCAGAGGGTTGTGAGTCTGCAGAACTCACAGATTGCAGTGGACACAGAATCAAATCAACAGATTCAAGAAAGAAATAGATGTGATTCTGATGAAATGTGGGATAAAGGGCTATGAGGTGCAGGCAGAAAAGTGGAGTTGAAGCCAGGATAAAATCAGCCATGATCATGTTAAATGGCAGAGTAGGCTCCAAGTGCTAAATTACTTACTCCCACTTCTAATTCCTAAATTCCCTTTCTGGCAGGTGTCCCCATGGCCTTCACTGTGGACTACTCTCATAAGACATTGAGACATGATCCACTGCTTGCTGCAGACCCATGTATTTGTAGCTAATACTGAGGGCACATGGTGTAGGTGCTAGAGTGATGTGACATGCTGTTGTTCGACAAGATGGATCTGCACTTGACTGAGGTCTATTTCACAGCATTGCCAGCTGCCTGGTTGTCTGATGGTGCCAAATTGCCGAGCCAAGGCAAGGCAGGGAACAGCTTGCATGCTGAGGACATATCAGTAAGCACCAGCTGAATACACACAGAGAAAGAGAGAAAGAGAGAGAGAGAGAGAAAGAGAGAGAGTGAGAGAAAGAGGGAAAACGCAACGGAGTAGTACACTGAAAGTTGCCAGAATTATGGTGATGATTCGTGAAAGTATCAGGATGAGATGCAGTTCCTGAATTAGCATTCCTATGTTTGGAGGTGAGAAACAGGGAGGGAGCAGTGACCTTGTTGGGTGTTTATTAACAACCTCCAAATGGTGGAGAGAAACTGGAAGAGAGCATTTGTAGGTACATTATGGAAGGTTGCGGAACAAGTAAGCTTGTTATAGTTAGTGATTTCAATTACCCCAGGGTAGACTGGGAAAATGGTAGAGTGTGGGGCACAGACAAGGAGAAATTCCTGCAATTTGTGTAGAAGAACTTTCTGGAACAATACACTTCTTGATCTACCAGGGAGAAAGCTGTGCTGGATCTGGTCCAAGGAAACGAGGTAGGCCAAGTGGAGAACATCAAACAAACAGACCATTTGCGAAAGAGCAATTGATATATTAACATAATAAGGTTCAAAACCATGTTGGAAAAGGTTAAAAATGAGTCAAGGATTAAAATTCCAGACTGGAAAAGAACATATTTAGGGGCCTAAATTTCGAACTGGAGTAGATTGATTGGAAACACATTTTTATGCATAAAACAGTGGATGAAAAAAGGGAGACTTTCAAAAGGGAGATGAATAAAGTGCAATCCAGGCACATATCCATGAAAAATAAATATGGGGTATCCAAAGCTACAGTACTTTGGATGACTTAGAATACTGAAGAGAAAATAACAAAGGAACAGGAGGCATATGATGCAAATCAAAATAAGAATAGTGAGTGACTGTTTTGCAGAACACTTACATTCTGTCTGCAAAAATGACCCCGAGTTTCCAATTGTCTGTCACTTCAACACACTGCCGTGTTCCCACACCAACATTCCTGTTGCAGGCCTATTACAATATTCCAGCAAGCCTCAGAGTAAGTTCAAAGAACAGCGTCTCATTTTCTGTTTGAGGGCCCTGCAGCTTCAAGGACTCCACATTGAGCTCAAAAACTTTAGAGCCTGATTCTATCCTTCAATTGTTTTAACAACCCTACACCCGGTCCTGTTACGACATGGGATACTTTTAGCACAGTCACACATTATCATGTACCACTAGGCTTATTATCACATTATACATTCAGTACAGCTCATCATTCTCTCCTACTCTTAGCTCTTATTATCACTTATTTGGCTTTTCTTCTATTCTGACCTGCTAGCCATAATCTTCTTGTTTACCTACCCATTTCATACATCTCTCTCATATGCTGGGTTCCATCTCCGCCTATCCTCTCATCTCTCTCCTTCGCCCAACCTCCCTCGACTTTGCCTACATAAAAATACCACATTTTCCTTGCTGCTAACAGCACAAATGAAGTGTCACTGGAATCGAAATGTTAACTCTGCTTTCTTCCCAAAGATGCTACCAGAGTTTCACTCACAATTTTTTTGTTTCAGATCCACACCATCTGCAGTTCTTTGTCTTATTTTATGGAATGTTGATAGCAATAATGTGGAGATATCTGTGTTGGAAAGGGGTGAACGAAGTCAGAAGTCACATGACATCAGGTTGTAGTCCAAAAGGTTTATCTAAAATCACAAGCTTTCGGAGCACTGCTCCTTCATCAAGTGAATAATAGCAACAGAAATCAGGAAGAGTATCTCAAATTCAGGAGAGAGGCTAAAGGCCAGAATAAGGCAGGCAAAGAAGGAGCATGAGAAAAGGGTGGCAGGCTGCACGAAAACAGATAGTAAAATGTTCTTTAAGCATATTAATAGAGAATGAAGAATAGAGGAGGATCATAAGGAATAAACAGGGTAAGCTGCTCACTGAAGCAAAGGGTATGGCAGAGGAACTAAACGACTACTTGGTTTCTGTCTTTACCAAATTAAAAAATGGTGACAATGGTTCAGTTAAATATGTGGTTGTTGAGCAACTGAACAGTATAGTGATAAAGAAAAGAAGAGATGCAAAAAAGGCTGGCAACACTCCAGGTACAGAAGTCACCAGGCCCGACTGGGATGCATCCTAGATTGCTGAGTGAGGTAGGGAGCAAATTGCAGGGCCATTGACAGACATTTTCCAGATCTCTCTGAACACAGGATTACACAAAGAGGACTGGAGGACTACAAACGTGATGCCGTTCTTTAAGAAAGGGGCAAAGGCTAACCCAGCAATTACAGGCCTGTCACCTTGATGGCAACAGAGGGAAAATGACGCACTGCATAATACGGGGCAAGATAAATATACACCGAGAGAAAAATAAGTTAAGACTATACGGTCAACGTGGCTTTGTCAAGGGCAGGTCATGTCTGACAAATTGAGTTTTTCTGGGGAGATGACACAGGCATGGATAAGAGTGGTGCTGCGAATGTTGCTTGTTGCCATTCAGCCCAATAAGTCCACACCAACTCTCCAAAGAGCATCCCACCCAGACTCACCCCCATTCCCTATCCCTGTAACCCTACATTTCCCATGGTTAATCCATCTAACTTACACACCCCTGGAGACTATAGGCAATTTAGCATGGCCAACCCATCTAACCTACACATCACTGGACTGTGGGAAGAAACCGGAGCACCTGGAGAAAACCCACGCAGACATGGGGAGAATGTGCAAACTCCAAACAGATAGTCACCCAAGGCTGGATTTGAACCTGGGTCCCTGGTGCTGTGAGGCAGCAGCGTTAATCACTGAGCCACTGTGCTGCCCTTGTTCACTGACAGCAGCTCTTTTGTACTCTTTTCCTCAGTGGCACTGACCGAGACGACTCTTCCCAGAATCCTTCTCAGCAGCACCCTCAGTTGGACTTCCAGATAGCATTTGATATGGAGTCACATAGCAAGTTGGTTAGAAAATTAGAAATGTTTGGGATTGATGGGTCCTTGGCTGCATGGATTAGATGCTGGCTAAAAAGTAGGAAAAAGAGGGTAGGTATAGATAGGAATTTCTCAGTCTGGAGACAAATTGAAAGTGGTGTTACCTAGGGATCTGTGTTGGGACACTTGCTTCTTCTGATTTATATAAAGGATTTAGAGATGGGTGATGAGGGCAAAATCTTTACATTTGCAAATAGTGCTAAGGAAAATAGTGAATAGTGAGGATGAAACTAAGCAACTTTGCAGGGCCATTAACAAGTTGGACAAATGGATAGACATCTGGGCAAATGAATTTCAATGCATTTTAGTAGAACAACATGGGGACAATAGACTCAATGGTACAATTTTGGAGGGAGCAGAGAAGCATAGGGACCTCGGGGCTTAAATGCATAATTCTCTGAAAGTGGCCAGGTAAGTTGAAACAGTTGTCAAGACAGCTTATAGAAGCCTTAAGTTTATAAATAGGGGCATAGTGGATAAAAGCAAGAAAGTGATGCTACAAATCATTAGTCAGACCATACATTAAAGCCCTGGACACCAGCAATGAGAGATTTTAGATAAAAGGAAAGATTTGAGAAATTGGGCTTATTCTCCTTGGAGCTAAGAAGATTAAGAGGTGACTTTATTAAGATGTTCAAAATTATGTATAATTTTTAAAGGGCAAAGAAAAATATTCTGTTTCCATTAGTTGCTATGTCAATAACTAGGGCTCACAACTTCAAGATGTCAGCAAGAGAGCTAGGTGAGGAGAAACCTCAGAGAGTTGTTAGGATTTGAAATGTGCTCCTAGAGAGAGTAGTGGATTCCACAGGAGTTTCCAAAGAGAGCTGGATATACATTTGAAAGTGACAAATTTAGAGGCCTACAGAAATAAAGCTGGAGAATGGGTAGCTCTTTCAGGAATGGAATAGCCTCATTCTGTACAGTAAAATTTTATTATCCTAAAGTGAAGTAAATCTGTGGTGGAAGGGTGCATGCAGCTGGTACTGATGGATCATGTCCTGCTCTTCAGTTTTTCTATTACCAATATGGAGATTTTTTTGGAACAAGGAGTGAGGTGAACCTGCCACAAACTCACCTTGGTTTCCATCTCAAGTCTTTCTGATGGCTAGTTTGTATGGCGAGCCTGGAAAGATCACTACCTGTGGCAAGTTAGGTTGTTAACAACCATCCTTCAGGATCCCACCACTCCCCGGTGAGAATCTCACCATTCCAAGATGGCAGCAGAGTAGGACTTCTCAGCTGGAGCTCATCTGCTCTGTCCGTTTCTTTTCTTTTTTCTCTCTTTTGTGTTTTGTTTACTTCTTTCTTCTCGTGAATGTCCTTGGACTCCTGGCCTCCGCACGGACTTGGTGTGATGATCTCTCGGGTCAGTGTGGCGATCGCTTGGTGGCCTGAAGTGGACGACAGGCTAAGTACCAGTACGGACTGGTTGGAGGGACCACTATTTGGAACTATTTATTTTGCTTATTTTCTAAGTTATTCCTATGATCTGTAATGTTGGGATTTTTATTTCTTTATTTTTCTAATTTTTTTCCTCTAAGAATTTGTACTTAAGAATCTGTAGCTAGGTACCTTTGCACATCAGATGGTGCTGTAATATAGCAATTTGTAAACTTTTCACTGTACTCATTTGGGTACATGTGGCAATAAAGCTAATGCAATTCAATTCAATTCACTGCTGCTTGAGAAAAGGGGGAAGTTGTGAAGAGATGATTTCCATGTCAAGACAACCATCTCATCTCGTCATAGCCAACATCATTTTACCTGGTAAGATTCCATTCTTTGTTTTGAAGGATTTTGAGTCTAGAACCGATGACAAAATTTCGTAAGATCTCTCTTAGTTGTATCTGACATAAAAGTGTGGTTTGCAGTCTAAAATCAATCCCATTCTGTCCATTAATTCATGTTTAATATAGTTTGATTTTGTTTGATTGTTATAAGTTTTTTACTGTAGAGTGAAATTTCATACTCTCGGGTCTCCATTAAGTTCTGATCTTTCAGATAATTGGTCTCTACGGGGATCATAACAATAGCAAGACCTATGGTCTTGCAAGTTCTCATTAACTTAAGACTGCAAAAGAGACAGCAGCCTTAATTTAAGACTGCAAAAGAAACGGCAGTCTACTGGAATCTCAACGGTGGACCCTTTGAAGACACACTGATAGCAACTTCTAAATTTTCATGTTGTGCTCACATAGTTGAACTCCTGAAGTTACTGTCAGTTTTGATGAAATAACAAAGGTGATCATTGATAGTCTACCATCATTACTGCAGCGAAGTCCAGACCAATGTCACAGCTGAGAAGTGAAGAACAAAAATTGTGTTAAATTAGCTACCAAGGCAGTGCTGAATAGGTTGGTTTCACTCATAGTTAACAAATCACTCAGTCCAGATAGAATGTATCCTCGGTTGCTAGGGAAATATAAGTAGCTTTGACCACAATATTTTGATCTTCCTAACAAACTGGAATGCTGTTAGAGGACTGGAGGATTGTAAATGTTGCACCACTGTTCAAAAACGGGGAGGAGAAAAAAAGCTGGTAACAGTAGGCTAATCTACTACCAGTGGTGGGAGGATTACTAGAATTAATATTTCAGTGCAAAGTTGGTTCTCATTTAGAGAAGCTACCTTTATTAAGGGATATTCAGTAGGGGCTTATTCAAAGCAAATTGTGACAGACGAACGTGATTGAATTCTTGGATGAAGTAACAGAAAAGACTAACGAAGGCATTGAATGATTCCCATATGGTAAACAGGCATTTGATAAAGTACTGCCTAACAGGATTATTCCAAAACTAGAAGCAAATGGAACTAAAGACCCTGTAATAACTTGTGTAAAAAAATTGGCTAGTCACAAGGCAGAGAGTAGTGGTAAAGGGATACTTCTATGACTGAAATGAAGTATGCAGTGAGGTGCTCAATGGATCAGTATGAAAACCATTGTTTTTCTTGTTACAGAATTGAGTGTGAGAAGTACAATGTTGAAATTAATTTATGACACAACATTTAGCAATACATTAACAATCATGATATTGAATGAGGGAAGTGAAAGTACTATAGCTAAGTTTACAAATTACACAAAAATAGGTGGGAAGGCAAGTGGGGAGAATGACATCAAGAGTCTGGGATATAGACAGGTTATGAGTGAGCAAAATCTTGGCAGATGGAGTATAATGTGGGGAAATGTGAGGAAATGTGAGGTTCTACACTTTGTCAGCAAGAACAGAGGAGCTGAATATTATTTAAATGGAAAAGGACTGCAGAAAGCTACAGAACAGAGGGATTTGGGAGTCCTCATCACAATGAGTCACAAAATGCCAGCATCCACCTTCAGTGAATAACAGGGAAGGCAAATAGAATGTTGACCTTCAATTCAAAAGGAATATACATATAAAAGTAGGGAGGTTTTGCTGGAAGGCACTAGTCAGACCACAATTGGTATACAGTGTACAGTTTGGGGCACCTTATCCGAGGAAAGACATACTGGCATTGGAGGTAGGCAAGAGAGCTTTCACCAGGCTAATTACAGGCATGGACGAAGTGTCTTATGAGGAGAGGTTGAATAGGTTGGGCTGTACTCGTTAGAAAGAAAAAAAATGAGAGGCAACCTTACTGAAACATGCAAGATCCTTAGGGATAGTAAGAACTGCCGATGCTGGAGTCTGAGATAACACAGTGAGGAGCTAGAGGAACATAGCAAGCCAGGCAGCATCAAAGGAGCAAGAAAGCTGACGTTTTTCTGAAGAAGGGTCCCGAACTGAAACGTCAGCTTTCCTGATCCTCTAATGCTGCCTGGCCTGCTGTGTTCCTCCAGCTCAAGATCCCTTGGGGATTTGACAGGGTAAATCCAAAAAGGTTGCTTCCCTTTGTGGAAACATTTAGGACCAGAGGATATTGTCTCACATTGTAAGTGGTTACACATTTAAGATAGTGATGAGGAAGAATTTCTTCTCTCAGAGGGTTGTGAATCTATGGAATTCTTTACCACAGAGGGCTGTTGAGGCTGGCTCACCAAACATATTCAAGGCTGAGACAGGCAGATTTTGAATCAGTAAGGGAATCAAGGGTTGTGAGGAAAAGGCAGGAAAGTAGAGTTCAGGATTATCAAATTAGACATGGTCTCATTGAATAGTGGCGCTGAATCACAAAACCATAAAATCCATACAGCAAACTCCACACAGATAGTCACCCGAGGCAGGGACCCTGGTCCCTGACGCTCTGAGGCAGTAGTGCTAACCACTGAGCCACTGTGTCCTCCCGACTACTGAGTCACCGTGCCACCCCAGAACTCCATAGCTGAATGGCCTACTTTTGTTCCTATATTAACCATCACCTTTTAGAAGCAGATTTCAGAAAAACATGAGCAAAAATATTAATGAAATGCTGCAGACACAAAGTACATTCAACTTAGTATTTTAAGTATAAACTGATGCTCTTTGGCAGAAACAATACAGAGAAGCACAATTTAAATTATTCTCCTTTCCCTTCAAATCTGCCTTCATCAACCCCACTAAAATCCTTGAATCCATAGTCCTTGTAAACAATGAATTATTTGTGATCGTGATTTCGTCATTGAAGTTCTTAAATTTTTTATCACTTTCAAGATCTGTGCCTATCATTCCATTAATGGGATTTTATTCTGACTGTCCCTTGGAAGTATGCTTCTGGGCAGTGAAGTGGGTAGGGTCTCAAATAAAATCACAAAATCACACGATCACAGAATTGTTACAGTACAGAAGGAGGCCATTCATACAATTGTGCCTGCATTACTTGTATTACCTCGTGCCAATCCTCTGCCTTTTCCCCACTTCCCTACATGCCATTTTGAATCAAATAATCATCCAATACCCTCTTGAACGCCTCAATCAAACCTGCCTCCAACACATTTCCACTCAGTGCATTCTATACTTTAACCACTCACTGTGTGAAAAAGTTTTATTTTTCTCTCCAAAGAGAACAGTCAAAACTTTTTCAATCTATCCTCATAACTTAAGTTTATCATTCCTGGAACCATTCTTGCTTATCACTTCTGCACTCTCTCCAATGCATTCATATCATTCCTATAACATGGTGCCCACACTTAAGACAATATTCCTGCTTAATGAGTGTCTTGTACAAGTTCAACATCACCGCCTTGACCTTGTAATATACAGAATGGTGACGGCTGCTGTGTCTGGTTCCTTCCTGCCTTGGCTAGTTTTTTGCGAATAGTAGGGTCGGTGATGGACAGCCTGTTACCCATACATCAAATTATGGCCTTCAAGTGGGCAATTAAGAACAAGAACGTAGCCCAGAAAAACCTGAGGATATTCTCTTTTCGAGGGCAAGGACCATAAAATTGTGTGTAACTTCCAAAGGTAAAGCTGGTGGGGGTGGGATAACCATCCAGTCTTCCTGCTGGTGGTGAACTGTCATTTCTCCATAAAATCCCAGCCCATATTTGAATTCTTGCGATTAGGTTTTGTCCAACATGTTCAAGTTCTTGTCTGTCACAAAGGCAGTTATTTGACAGCGACAACATTAAGTGTCCCTTCTCATCATTTTCAAGTTGTCTACTGCCTGTAATACGACAGACCATATCACCCTCATCCATCCTCATCCAGTTGGGTTGGACAGCTCACTCAATTCCATCCTTATCAACTGCAGGTGGCATTACCAATAAGTAACCTGGATTATTTTAGAAAAGAGTAGCAGCTCAAATTTGAACATGCAGGAGGTGCTGTATGTCATCATCAGCAGCAGAATTTCATTCAATCCCTATCTTTTGTCTGGCACATACTCTACTCTACCAGCAATATCAAGCCAGCTCACTGACCCTTGTTCTATTAGGATCACAGAAGAGGATGCCAGGAATACAACAGGTTAACCAAAAATAAAATATCAGGCTGGTGAATCTATAACACCACATGTTATACACAGAGCTAAGCAATCTCACAATCAATGGATCAAGTCAATTCTCTGCAGGCCTGCCATACTAAGCTACAAATGGTGACTGACAATTAAAATAACAGAACCAGATGAGCTGGATCCAGAGATTTCCCTATCTACATAAGCACTGAAGTCCAGTAGCTCTGTGCAAATGACAAGAATAAAGCTCAAACTTCTCATCGGAAGTGCTAAATGCATGACCCATTCTATTCACTCCCCATGAGATCAAGAAAGAGCACAAGGCACTAGATACTGAAAACAGCCTTCAGCCCTGACAACATCTCAGCAGAATACTGAAAAGTTATGCTCCAGAACAACACTAACCAAGGTCTTCCAGTGCAACCATAACACTTCAGTCTATCTCACAACGTGGAATGTTGCCTAAGTATATCCTGTCCACAAAAGTAGGACAAATCCAATCTGGCTAATTCTCACTGCAATAAACTACTCTGCAATATCAACAAAATGTTGAAAGATGTCATTAACAGTCAAACAATACTTACTCAGAAATTGATACTGACTTTGGGTTTTACCACAGCAGTCTGCAATAGACGTGGGTAAAAGAGTTCAATTTTAGAGGTGAAGTGAAGTGACCATCCTTCACACCAAGATAGCATAATTAGAAGCATAGCATCAAAGAGTCGTAATAAATTAAAATTGTCCGGAATCAGGGAAAATCTCATCTGGCTATGTCAAGCTTAGCACAAAGGAACACAAATGCAGTTGTCAGAAGCTAGGCATCTCAGACTTAGGACACTACCCCAGGAGTTCCTCACTTGCCTAACCATCATCAGTTTCTTCGTCAATAAAGGTTAAAAGTGGGGATGTTGACTGATCATTGCACAGTGTTCAGTATTATTTGCAAATCTTCTGATACTGAAGCTTCCTATGTCCACAAATAATAAAAACATGGCAACTTGGCCTGTTAAGCAGCAAGTAAAATTCATGATGGACAAGCGCTAAAAATCACTGTCTTTGACAAGGAAGAATCCAATTAAATTCCCTTAGCATTCTACAGTATTACCATCACAGAATCCCTCATCACCTGAGATCTACAATTGACAAAATACTTAAATGAGCCTGCCTCATAAAAACAGTGACTACAAGAGGAAACCAGAGGCTTGGTATTCAATGATGAGTAACTCACCACCCAACTCCTCACAGCCAGTAAATCATCTGCAGAGATCAAGTCAGGGGCATGATGAAATACTCTCCACATGTATGGATGGATACAATTCCAACAACACTCAAGAGGCTCAACATCACCTAGGACAAAGCAGTACATTTCATTTGCACCCCACCCACCTTAAAAATACTCTTTTTTCACCAACTATGCAGAGTAGTACCAGCATCAGTGGTTTGGTTCACCAGTGTGTACCATATACAAGTTGAGCAGCAATTCACCAGGGCTGTTTTAACCCTTGATCTCTACCACATAGAATGACAAAGGCAGCAAATGCATGGGAATAATATGATTTAAAAGTTTCATTGCATACACCGTCCTAACCTTACACCTGCAGCAAAAACTCTCTAAGCACCAAAAATGTCCCTACACCAGATGGATGGCAACAATTCATGAAGGTGGTTCACCATTTCCTTGACAAGAACAATTAGAGATGAGCAATACCTGTGGCACTTATATCCCATGAATAAATGAAACAGAAGGTATTTAAATTACATCTTGCAGTTTGAAATTCGGCTCATATCTTAAAGTCCTACGGTTTTAATTTTAAAAAAAAGCTGATATATCATTGGGAATAAATGAGTCTCTTGATAAAAGCTAACCACTTCTCTTTTATAACCAATTAAGTACTACTACTACTACTTCCAGCCAGCTCACAATTAAGGTACCAAATAAACAATTTGAAACAACTCCTAAGATTGTACAACTAAAATGAAGAAATATGCTGTGCATTTAAGCATAAAAGAGATAATAAAATATATAAATGGAAACATTAACACTTATTTTCTGATCAAATCTGCTTAAGGTAAGCAAAGCACTTCTCTGGCCTTCCCCACATTTTTGCATTATTTGTTTAATATCACTATTGAGATCAAAAGAAATATCTATACACAAAGTAATGGAGTAACTGCTGAAATAATGAAACAGCTTGTAACAGGGAGCAACCAAGGCAATAATCATTTCATTTCTGACAGGAATGTTTAACATATATTTGACATAGTGAATGAGATATGTCTATAAGGAGTTGAACAGTGAAATTATATCTAAATAATGTGCCAAGTTATGCAGATCATGTGCAATGTAGGGTTGGGGATAACAAATTAGAGAGATGAATACATGGGTCAAAGACTGGTTTGGGAGCAGTGGATTCCAGTATGTGGGCCACTGATATGAATACTGTGGGAAGTGAGGGCTATACCATTGGGACAGTCTACACCTCACTGTGCTGGGGCCAGTGTTCTTGTGAACTGTATAACTAGGGAAGTAGAGAGAATTTTAAATGAAATATTGGGGGCAAAGGATCAAATGTGACATTTCAAAGAATAGAGATAAGGTAAAAGAAGAAAATAAAAACATGAGAAACAAGGTTATGAGAATGGCAAGAAGGGGCAGAGGGGAAAATCCTAGGAATGCATCAACAATCAAGACTAGATGCTAGAAAGAAGACAAAAGTTAAAACAAACTAATGGCCATATCACTGAATGCGCATAGTATTCATAGTAAACAAACTGATTGCACATGTTGAAGAAATTAAATAGGATTTGATAGCCATTGTGGAGACATTGATTCAGAATAACTAAGACTAGGTCCTGAATATTGAGTACCATATAGCATTAAAGAAAACAAAATATTAAATTAGGTAAAGGTGAAGGCGTAGCATTATTAATAAAGATGCTATTTGTGCAATGGTTAGAGATGACCTTGGTTCAGGTCAGGATATAGAATTGGTTTGGAAGAGGAGGAACAGTAGTGAAAGAGGTCACCAGGGCAAATGATCTACAGGCTCCCTAACAGTAAACATAATGTGGGATAAGGTATATAAATAGAAGTATTGGGTGCTTGCGATAAGGAAACAAGAACAATCATGGCAGGCTTTAAGGTACACATAAACCAGAAAAATCAGATTGATCTCAGCAGCTGGAGGAGGAGTTGTTTTGAGAGTCACTTCTTAGAAAAGCACACTTTAGAACTGAACAGAAAGCAGGTTATATTAGACATAGCATTGTGTAATGTAACAGGATTAATTAATGACCTCAAATTTAAGGCACACCTAGGCAGTAACAACAGCAATATGACTGAATGTTTCAACTTGACAAGGACAAGACTGAGGCTGAGATTAGTATTTTAAAGCAAAATTAGGGCAACCTTGTGGTCATGAAACTGAGTTAGCTTAAGTGAACTTGCATACGAGTCTAGGAGATTAATCAATGGAGATGCAATGGCAGCAATTTAAGGTGATATTTCACAATATGCTTAAGCATATTCCTATTATAAACAGGAATTCTAAAGAGAGGACCTCCCATCTGTAGCTAATTAAGCTTGGGAAAGCATCAAACTTAAGGAACAGGTCAAATGATTGGCCACAATATAAAGAACTGCACAGAATCACTAACTGGTTACAGTGTGAGAGGAAGCTAACTAGAAACGTAAAAATGGAAAGCAAGAGTTTCTATAGTATTTTTTAAAAGTGTGAAGTATATGCTAGTCCTCAACATTTCAGTAATAACTGTCAATCAGGACACGGAAGGGGGAGAAGAATTTAGCGAAATTACAACCAAGAGGGAAGAGGCACGAAGCAAACCGACGGAGCTGTGGGCTGACATTCCCTGGAACCCAATCATAGGGCTTTAAAGAGGATGCTAATGAGGTAGTAGATGCATTCGTGTTAATCTTTCAGAACTCCCTGGATTCAGGAAAGGTTTCACCAGGCTGTAAAGTAACAAATATAACCCCTTTAGTCAAGAAGGGAAGAAGACAGAAAACAGGAACATATAGGCCATTTAACTTGACACGTGTTGTCAGGAAGGTATTAGAATTGATCATTAAAGGGATTATAGCTGCACGTCTTGATAAACTCAAGGTAATCAGGAAGAGTTTGCACTGTTTTGTGCAAAAAGAGAAAACATGTTTAGCCAATTTGTTGGCATACTTTGAGGGAGTAATATGTACTATGAATAAAAAAAGCACTATAAACGTACTATACTTGGACTTCCAGAAGGTATTTGATAATAAAGGTTATTGAAGAAAATAAAAGCCTTTGCATGTTCACATGGACAGAAGATTCGCTGGTTAGCAGAAACTGGATTGTTCGTAAATGTTTTTTTCATTAGCAGGATTTGGATGAGTAAAGTCCTGCAAGGGTCTGTGCTGGAGTTTCAAGTCTTACAATTTACACCAATTACTTGGATGTGGGGATCAAACACTAGTCACTAAGTTAGCAGCTAAATTCACTGACAATACCACGATAGTTGGAATGTATGTTGTGAAGAAGACATAAAAAGTTAGACTGTTAGATATGGACAGATAAGTTGAGAGAGTGGGAAAAGTCTGAGAAAATGTGAAACTGTTCACTTTAGCAGGAAGAATTATAAAAATAAAGAGCATTACTTAAATGGAAAAGAGAGATTTCTCTTGTCTGCCAGGTCACAGCTGAGAGGCAACTGTTTTAAAATTAGGGATCACCCTTTTTAGATGAAGATTAGCAGAATTTTATTCTCTCAGAGGCTTTTGCTACTGAAAAACGTTGTGACATAGAAGGCTAGAAAGTAAGTTATTGAATATTTTTAACACATATGTAGATAGAGTCACTTTAGGAAAGCAAGTCAAGGGTCAAGAGTGCGAGAGATGGAAACATGGTGTTTAAAACATAAACATGTCAGCCACAATCTTATTGATTGGCAGAACAGGCAAAAAGGGTCATATGACCTACTCCAAGATAACAAGGTGTGGGGCTGGATGAACACAGCAGGCCAAGCAGCATCATAGGAGCAGGAAAGCTTGACGTTTCGGGCCTAGACCCTTCATCAGAAATGGGGGAGGGGAAGAGGGTTCTGAAATAAATAGGGAGAGAGGGCGAGGCGGATAGAAGATGGATAGAGGAGAGGATAGGTGGAGAGGAGGCAGACAAGTCGAAGAGGCGGGGATGGAGCCAGTAAAGGTGAGTGTAGGTGGGGGTGTAGGGAGGAGATAGGTCAGTCCAGGGAGGACGGACAGGTCAAGGGGGCGGGATGATGTTAGTAGATAGGAGATGGGGGTGGGGCTTGAGGTGAGAGGAGGGGATAGGTGAGAGGAAGGACAGGTTAGGGAGGCAGAGATGAGCTGGGATGGTTTTGGGATGCGGTTGGGGGAAGGGAGATTTTGAAGCTTGTGAAATCCACATTGATACCATTGGGCTGCAGGGTTCCCAGGCTGAATATGATTTGCTGTTCCTGCAGCCTTCGGGTGGCATCACTGTGGCATTGCAGGAGGCCCAGGATGGACATGTCGTCTGAGGAATGGGAGGGGGAGTTGAAATGGTTCGCGACTGGGAGGTGCAGTTGTTTGTTGCAAACTGAGCGCAGGTGTTCTGCAAAGCGGTCCCCAAGCCTCTGCTTGGTTTCCCCGATGTAGAGGAAGCCACAACGGGTACAGCGGATGCAGTATACCACATCAGCAGATGTGCAGGTGAACATCTGCCTGATGTGGAAAGTCTTCTTGGGGCCTGGGATTGGGGTGAGGGAGGAGGTGTGGGGGCAGGTGTAGCACTTCCTGCGGTTGCAGGGAAAAGTGCTGGGTGTGGTGGGGCTGGAGGGGAGTGTGGAGCGGACAAGGGAGTCGCGAAGGGAGTGGTCCCTCCGGAAAGCAGATAAGGGTGGGTAGGGAAAATGTCTTTGGTGGTGGGGTCGGATTGCAGATGGCGGAAGTGTCAGAGGATGATGCGTTGGATCCGGAGATTAGTGGGGTGGTACGTGAGGACGAGGGGGATTCTTTTTTGGTTATTATTGCGGGGATGGGGTGTGAGAGATGAGTTACGGGAAATGCGGGAGACACGCTCAAGGGCATTCTCGACCACTGTGGGGGGGAAGTTGCGGTCCTTGAAGAATGAGGACATCTGAGATGTACGGGAGTGGAATGTCTCATCCTGGGAGCAGATGCGGCGGAGGCGAAGGAATTGGGAATAGGGGATGGCATTTTTGCAGGAAGGTGGGTGCGAGGAGGTGTATTCCAGGTAGCTGTGGGAGTCAGTGGGCTTGAAATGGACATCGGTTTCTAGGTGGTTACCCGAGATGGAGACAGAGAGGTCCAGGAAGGAGAGAGAAGTGTTGGAGATGGTCCAGGTGAACTTCAGGTTGGGGTGGAAGGTGTTAGTGAAGTGGATGAACTGTTCGAATTCCTCGTGGGAGCACGAGGCGGCACTGATACAGTCATCAACGTAACGGAGGAAGAGGTGGGGTTTAGGGCCAGTGTAGGTACGGAAGAGGGATTGTTCCACGTAACCTACAAAGAGGCAGGCACTGCTTGGGCCCATGCGGGTACCCATGGCCACCCCCTTTGTCTGTAGGAAATGGGAGGAATTGAAAGAGAAGTTGTTGAGGGTGAGGACGAGTTCGGCTAAGCGGATGAGGGTGTCGGTGGAGTACCTTTTATCTCTCATATGACCTACTCCTCCTATTTTTGTATGCTTGTATCATGGTTGCATGGTTGCTCTGCACTAAGCCTAAGATTCCATGGTTTATTTCTGAGGCATTCCCTTCAAACTTGAAATAATAATGTATCCAAAATGTGCTTCTTGTTCATGACTTTTTTTATGGAGTTCTAAGAATAACCAAAAGAAAGTAATTTCTATAGCCATTTGTAATTTCTTTAAAAAAAAATCGAAGGTCATGAATAATTGTACAAAATATATAAAAAGCTATAAGATTTTAGAGTAGATTTGTAGCTTGAGTTATGGATGTCGTGGTTGGTTGGCTCGCTGGTTCGTTGTTCCGCAGACATTTTGTTACCCTGCTGGGTAACATCATCAGTGCAGCCTCTGATGAAGCACTGGTGTGTTTTCCCGCCTGTTATTTAAACTCTGGTGTCCATTGAGCTGGATTACCTCACTTCTGGTCTTCCTTCACAATGGACTGTATTTGGGGTCTAGCTCTATGTGTTTATTGATGGCTTTCTTAGTGGAGTGCCAGGCTTCTCGGAATTCCCTTGCTTGTCTCTGCTTTGCCTGTCCCAGGATCCTGGTGTTGTCCCAATCGAATTGGTGGTTCTCCTTATTCTTGTGGTTAATTTCCTTCCTGTTTGTCCACTTGAATGCTTCTCACTAAACTAACCAAATTTATCCTCAGCTTTATTGCTCTTACTATATATGGTAACTACTTACTGGGGTGGGGGCAGGGTAGTAGCCTGTTAGTAATTAATGTATGGTACCTTCCAGAAGTGCTTACCTCTTTCACTTTAGGTACAATTACAGTGTAAGTACAGAATACAGAAGATAAAGCAACTTTGTATGTTACAGACTGAATTGTATAAAACCACACGATTAAAAATTTTACCTAAGCTAACTAGAATCACTTTAAGCTTTCGTTTGTACTTCATAAATCGCAAAATTGATCAGAATTTCTTCATGAAATACATGCACTGACACATTGATAATTAAATGAGAATATCAGAGATAAAGGGCGGAATCTTACAGGGGCCTGAGCAGTGCGTGCTAAAGTGAGTTATTTGGCAGAATCGCACAAGAAATCCAGTGAGGCCCATTTCAACATCAGGAGAAACTCACTGCATTTCTTATGCAGTTGCTGAGTGGCAAGGCATGCTTTTTGCTAGGCCCTGGCAAATTGTCAAATAAGGGAGATTACAGCTTGTTTGAAGGCCTTGTTAATGCCACAATCCATCTCAATTAGTTGAATTAACTGAATTAATATTTAGTTTCCGATCTAACTAAACATACCAAACAAGCTAGCTGTCAAGAATTCTTCGCATGGACGTCAAAGTGGGTACCTGACACATTCAGCTCATCACTGGCTGCGCGAAGCCTTCATTATGCTTAACACCAAACAACATCTCAGGGAATGATCCTTGGTCACCAATCATATGCACTCCTGTGCATGGACACTGGTATATGTGATTTGCCGATCCTCGTGATCAGCATGACACTACTGCCATGATGGAGCAGATAGTATTGTACATCCCCAAAACCGATATAGAGTATAGATACAATGCCGCCCATGCGTCATCTAAGGCCCATGGTGGAGTAGTCAATAGAGCTATTGAAGGTGCATTTCCATTGCTTGGAATGATTTGGGGGTAGTAGGGTCTTTCTGTATAGTTCAAATAGAGGGTGCTGCATCTCCCTGACCTGCTGTACTCTGCACAATTGGACCAGACAACATGATGATGTGCTGGATGCTGAGGAACTGGGAGGATGCAAGCGGTCCTCCTCAGAAGAGAATTAGAACATTAGGGAGGAAAAAAAAGTTACCTTGTTAATGATAAGAGCTCAGCTGTAAGAGACACCACAAGTCAGACAGGACTTGATTGACTCCTGATTCCAGTAGAGCCCAGAGTAGGGATGTTTTGTTCTCTTAGTAACGTCAGTGAAACAATGATTTAATGACCTATTTTAAATTACCCCTGTTCAGCAAAATTAATTTACAGAAAAAGAAATGATCTAAGTTAGCATGTCCCAGAACAGGCTCCATTGATCACACTGTGCATCAATTCAACACTTTCTCCTCACAAAATTCTGAACCCTTTTAGTTTCTCCTCTTTCACCACAGCCTCGCTAACAATTTGAAAGGGTTAAGCAAAGTAATTTTGACTGGTGGCTATTCGAAGTTGAAAGCATTATAAGGTTCCCAGAGAGATTATTCTCTTGGAAGAATTTAGAAACTGGCTACTTTTTGCAGTAAGAATGTTGAAGACTAAAGGGTTGCAACTGCCAGACAGGCAGCAATAATGGCTGATTATCAGCTGATCAATAACACTAAAATTCTTTTCCGTCACCCCCATAAATTCAAGGAGGATAGAGGATAGGAAAGTGAAAAGACTGTTGGAAATACCTCAAGATGTCCTCCTCAGATCAGAAACAGAAGTACCTAGGGTGGATGTGAATCATAATCCTGAGTGCTTCAATTGTAATAAAATATGACTTCATTCAGAATGCTACAAGTTGTGAACGAAGCCCATGGAACTTACTGGATTCATTTAAAAAAATTCAAAAATTGGTCTCAAAAGTAAAATGTCATAGATCAATGCTCAGCTTTAAATACAACAACGAGACTAGAGGTAAAAGTGCAATGAATGGAAATACATTATTTTTTCTTCAAACTAAACAGCCAAACCCATAACTCTATTGAGGGACACAATCTCTTTTGCTGTGAAGAGCCTATTTTTCTCTCCAGAGAGTTCAAAGACAAATGTGTGAGTTAATGGAATAAGTGTAGAGTTTCATTGAAAAAAATCCAATTAGAGTGTGACTTGTTATCCAGACTTAGCGGTTGTAGTTATTGTCAGAGCTGACTTTTAAATAATGATTTGATGCAGTGAAAGTTACAGCTTCAGCTATAAAAATCACCCGCACCCTTGGTACTGCAATCAGATAATGCCCGAGGGAGGTTAGAGAGATGGAACATTCACAAGAAAAGTTCCAGATATTTTTCCGTTCAGTGTAGTGAATACAGCAATGAACAAAGTCCATAACCAGAGCTTAAAGTAATACAAAAGACAGACGGTAGAGTAGCTGAAACATTCCTGAAGGACAAAGATAATTCAAAGAAAATATTTGCCATATCTTCATGAATTGAGGCTCAGAAAACAGACCCCATGGTAAACAAGCTAGCACAGGAGGAATTCAGAATGCTATTAGGAATGGAAAGAGAGTGGAGACACCCTCACTGTGAATGAGGAATGAACACTTGTTCATTAGGTAGTGGTACTGCCCAGATATCGTAGGGAAATATTATGTATAGCAGGTGAAATTCCTATGGCAGGACATGTAAGAATATGAAAAACTCAATAATCGGTAACTGGCATTTCACCTGGACAGAAGGACATAGTGTAAGTATGTAAAATATGCTATATGTATCAGGTCGCAAGAAAACCTCAACATGCAATCAAACTGGCATCTTTAGCACCCATACCAGTTTTACGACAATCTAATTTACAGAAGTATTTCCTTTTATGACAATTACAATCAAAACAAGGTTCTATCTTAACGTCTAAAGTCTTCCAGGGCGGAATCAGTAATCTAGACATAAATCATTTGGAGTTTAATAAATATAATCCACAAATACAGGTAGCTTTGGAGAGATTTAATTAGACTCAAAACAAGGATTAAAGCATATTGTCATGAATACCCAAAGGAGTGGTCAAAAAAGGGTTAGATTTCTTACTGCTTCTTGCTACCAGAGCTTTCCTAAATGAACATACAGGATTTAATCCCTTTGAGTTACTTTATGACCATGAGATAAAATGTCGATTAAAATTGATTAAAGAAATGTGCTTAAAATGAAAGACGAATCCTCAATGATCGATTATGAATCTATGTTTCTTGAGAGATACTCAGAGGTGCATATAAAGTAGCACAAGAGCATTTAAAAACTTCACAGTAAAAATGAAATAGTGGACAGGCAAATATGCTACAACTAAAATATTTCACAGAGAGACAAAGTATTGGTATGAGAGAAAGTAGGAACTGCAGATGCTGGAGATAGATAACAAGGTGTAGAGCTGGATGAACACAGCAGGCCAAGCAGCATCATCGGAGCAGGAAAGCTGACGTTTCAGGCCTAGACCCTTCTTCAGAAGTTAAAGTATTGGTATGATTGCCTTTGCAGGCTGAACCTCTGAAAGTAAAATTCAATTGTCAATGAGTATTTGATAGATACTCTGACCACAGGACAAAGAAATGTTTATATGTCATATAAACATTTCGATACAATATCATTGCAAGGAAGTGGATAAGGAGGAGCAAGTATGTTAGGGCATAAGAGTAGTGGAGGATGATAGAGACGGTAAGAGTGAAGTTGGAGGAGAGGCAGAGAGTTCACCGAAACAAACCTCCTATAGTTCAACTGACCAAGAGAAATACCAGGAAAGTTTTTTTTTGTTTAGAGGAAGGTCAGTGGGAAGATCTAGTATGGTTACTTTGGAAGTATAAGAAAATCTGTAAATATACACCTTGATGCACTATGCGAGCTGATGATGCAGACGTAGGAGACTTAGTATAGATAAAATAACATCCTTATCAGATAAGTCCAGACAGACATGCTCAAGTGGAAACAGAGATTCAATATATACTGGAAAATCACTTGATTGAACCTAGCCAAAGCAGCTGAAGATTACCAGTGAGGTTAGTTCCTAATCCAGATGAATCAATTAGGTTGCATACAGAGTACGGAAAATGAAATGGAGTCACAAAAACAGATTCAAGCCCAATTCCTTGGTTAGAAGTTTGTATTGGTAAGGTTGGCAGTGTCCCATTTCTTTTGTAAGACTGATCAGATGAAGGGGTACTAACTAGTGTCACTAACATCCAGGACTCAAGAGATATTCATTTTCATCACACCAAATAGATTATATCAATGTTGAGTCATGCTTTCTGGGTTTAAAAACACCCAGCTACATTACGAAGATTTACGAATCAAGTCGCAGCTGAAGTATTTAACTGTGCAGTCCATTTAGACAGTGTCATATAATATCATAACACATTAGATGAACATGTAAACCAATTAGAGGACCTGTTTCAGAAATTGTGGTAACCTGGTACGGTAAGTACGGTAAAAGCAAATTCACTAAAGCAAGTGCAACTCATGGTCAGGGCATTGAGTATAAGAGTTAGCAAGTCATGTTGCAACATATAAAACTTTAGTTAGGCCACATTTGGAGTATTGTGTGCAATTCTGGGAACAACACTAGGGAGGATATGGAGGCATTGGAGAGAGTGCAAAAGAGGTTTACCTGGATTGAAATGTATTAGCTACTGGGTCAATTAAAAAAAAACACTTGGATTGTTTTCACTAGAGCATCAGAGGCTGAACGGTGGCCTGACAGAAGTACATAAAATTATGAAAGACACAGAGAAGGTGAATATTCAGAGTTTTTCCACCTAAGGTAAAACGGTCAAATACTAGGGAGCATAGGTTGAAAGTTCAAAGGACAGTACAAAGCAAGTTTTTTTTTAAACGCAGATTTTGGTAGGTGTCTAAAACATGCTGCCAGAGGAAGTGGTAGAAGCAGATACAATGGCAACATTTTACAGGCATTCAGACCCATGAACAGGCAGGGAATTGAGGGATACGGACAATGTGAGCCAGATGGGATTAGTTTAGAATGGCATTATGGTCGGCACAGGCATGGTGGGCTGAAGGGCCTGTTCCTGTGCTGTACTGTTCTATGTTTATCTAATATATATCACAGGTCAAGGGCAAGTTTTGCCAAGAACAGTGAAAGTGAAGGTTCTGATAGAATTCCCTGTTTCAGAATCTAAATAAAAAATCATCAGATTCTTAGAAATTTGCGCATTTTACAGGAAATTTGTGCTCAACCTCAACACACTGGCAATAGATTTATTGTGGAAACAGTCAAGTCTTATCGTCAGCAGATTCATAAAACACCTTTCAGAGGCTGAAGACAATCTGAATAAATGGATCAGTGTTGGCTGGTTTGATCAAGCTTTCTAAAATGGCAATTTATGCTAGTGCCTTTGGGTTAAGTGCATTCTTACTGAAAAATGATGAGTCAGAAATCGATAAGCCAGTGGCCACTATCAGATGAAATACTCCACTGTGGAAAAAGAAATTTCAATGCTTTGGTTACAATGAAACATTAAATTATGAACATAATCCTCTAGCGTTCATTTAAAAGTTTAAAACTTAAAATGCAAGACTGTTTGGATGGAGTCTACTGATTCAACCATTCAATTTAAACATTATTCACATTGCTGGTAAAGGCAAGACGTTGCGGATACCTTGTCCCGAATGTAAAGTAATGAAATATGTTAAAGACCAAAGAGATGATAAAAGATTCTACGAGTCTTAGTATAAAGGGAGAAGAGGGATGAATGGAGCTAAGTGTCATATGCGATGTAATAATACGTCTTGGAAATTGTGTTTCATCTCTCCTAAGGATAGGGGCATGTAAAGACTGAATCTTTTCGCTTGGTTTATTTTTGGACTGTGGATTGAAAAAGGAAAATACTGTATTAAACCGTGGAGACTGTGCACACAGATGGCTGTTGTTTTAGAAATTATGTTTACTGGAGGACATTGTATAGGACTCACAGTCTTGTTTTTTCCTGAAACAGTGAGAGTAAAAGCATACAGAACAAAGCCACTGGGTTCTAAACCAGCAGACAATTGCTTGACAATGGCAATTGATCACCTTATGATCATACCTTCTATGCGGCTATTGAGCCTACAAAGAGAAAGTATCAAAATGTTTTCTTTGTCTCTCTCTCTCTCCTATGTAGATGTACTGGAAAGTCTCCAGTAACTCAGTCATCTTTTTCTGAAAACCTCCTGTTAAAGAAGGAATGAAACACCTTCAGAGGCACTGAAAGAATGAATTCTCAACCATTGAGTGAAAGACTGAATGCCAGTGTGCAAACAACCTTGAGTCAAAATTGAAGAATTGAAAAAAAAAACAAAACAAAACCCGTCGAATCTTGAGTCCAGTCTAGTGCTATTGAACTGGATTTTTTTTCTCCACCCTTACTTTCCATGTCTTGCACATCTTTGCATGTCTGGCTATTTGTGTAGAGAACAATTTAAGACGGTGCAGAATTAAAGTTAGAGAGTAAAACATTAGCAGTTCCAGATCCTTTTGCCAGTGATCAAAGATATTTTGTTCACAAAAAATATTTATTTTCTTATTAAATATAGAAGCCTGGTGAGTGTTTTCTTTTAAATGAAGTTCATCATTGTGGAATGGGGACTTTGGATAGTTTGAGTAAAGTTAACATTTATGATGATCCCAGGAATAGTTGGTTGATTTCCAGTGCGCTATTCTAGTATGTTGTTCCAATTCTTAACTAGCAGTACATTTACGAATGTACACTTGTATTTGCAATGAAGCTGTGTCATCTATGTGCCTTGAGAAACATTTTCATTTAGCTCACCTTCTAAAGTCCCAGCTGGAGGGCAACTCATGGCTGGCAACAATTTACCCAGCACACATTTGGGCTTTAAAAATAGTGCCGGCTCTGAGAATCCTAAAAGTGGCAAGTTCTTCTGTCTCTGGTGAGACTGAGCAGGACACCATACAGGCATGATGCAAAGCTAATGAGATGAGTTTCAGAAAATTGCGTGAGAAACATCACTAGAGTCCATGGATTGAAACCTGCAAGAAATTCCTGAAATTGATGCTCTGCCAACTTCTGGTAAAATTCATCCCAATCTCCTGATATCCCAAAGCCCATTACTGTTAAATACAAATGCTCGCATAATCTTAAAAAAATGAAATTTGAAGGATTTCTATTAGATCGAACTGCTATTAGTTATATTTTACAAAATTGCTGCCTTGTGCTATATGACTGGTTTGAGATTACCTATCTTTTAATATAGGGGATGTGGGGGTGTCACTGGCTAGCACAGCAGTTAATGCCCATCTTTAATTGTCCTGTAAAAGGTGGGGAACACAATGATCACATACAGTTTACTGGAAATTAGAACATTATGTGCTGAAATTTAGTCATGTACTGAAAGCTCCCTGATACATTTGTGATCTTCTTTTCACTGAAGTCATTTTCAGAATAATTTAGCTTTAAAGATGCCTTATGAAAAAAGAACAGTTGCACAGTGCAAAAATGAAGAACATGGATCCTACATTCAAAAACAGTGTTTAAAGCTAGACATGAGAATTTGTGATAGTTACCACTCATAATTTATCCAATTAGTCAAAATGCATGTTAATAGAAAAATGTAACAGAAACTTAAGGGAGTAAAAATGGACAAATTCTCCAGGATCTGATGGGCTCTAGTGAGAGTTTCCACAAGAGGTGGCTCCAAACATAGTGAATGAATTAGTTATAAATGTTCAAGATTCCCTAGATTCTAGAAAAGTATCAATGGATTTTCAAGGAAGGGGAACATAGGGATCTACAAGCTAGTTAGTCTGACATCAGTCATCATGGAAATAATAGAATTCATGTGAAAGGACACACCTTTGTAGAGGTGTTGCAGATAATACAAAATTTTGAAACTTGAAAGCACTTTGAAATGAAGGAGGGCAGTGTAAAATTTAAAAAGGATTTGAACAAGCTGATGGAGTAGACAGACAAGTTGAAGTTCAATGTAGAAGAATGTGAGATGATACTTTTCAGTCAGAAAAAAAGTAGAGAGACAATGTAAAAGAAAAGGGTGCAATTTGAAATGGCATATATGTGCACAAATCATTCAATGCCAATGGACAGGTTATAACAGTAGCGAATGACATATATGGTATCCTAGGCTTTGTTAGGAAGGACAAACAGTACGAGAGCAAGATGGCTATGTTAAACTTGTATAAAACATTAACTCAGCCTCAACTGGCATACTGTATCCAATTCTTTGAGAAACATGTGAAGGGAATAGAAACCACGCAGAAAAGATTTGTGAAAATGGCTCCACGACCATTAGTTATGTAGATAGTGGTGGGTGTCAGTTTTATAAAGTTCGATAGTTACTGAAGAGTTAGAGTGAAATTTACCTGAAGAAGATTTGTGGATAACTAACCAAGCAGTCAAGACGACAGATGGTTTGTTGGCCTTCATAGCAAGAGGATTTGAGTACAATGGCAGCAATGTCTTTCTGAAATAAACAGGGCTTTGATGAAACCACATTTGGAATACTGTGTGCAGTTTTGGACTCCTTATCCAAGGAAGGATGTTCTAGTAAAAGAGGGAGTGCAGCAAAAGTTAGCCAAATTGATTTCTGGGATGACAGGACATATAAGGAGAGTTTATAGTTGGTAATATTATAGTCACTGGAGTTTAGAAGAATGGGGTTGGGGAGGGGGCATCTCATTCAAACCTACAAAATTCAAACTGGACTAGACAAGGTATGTATAGGAAGGATGTCTCCAGTGATCGGGGACCAAAGAACCAGGGTCATTGTATGACAGTCAAGACTAACTATTTAAGACTGGGATAAGGAGTAATTTCTTCACCCACACAGTGGTGAGTTGTGGAATTTGGTACCACAAAAAGCAACTGAGGCCTAAATATTATCTAATTTTGTTAAGGAGTTGCTTCTAGCATTTGGGACTAAAGAGATCAAACCGTGAGGGGGAAGGTGGGAATAGGCTACTGATAATCAGCCACGATGACAAATGAATCGTAATCATGATGTGGAGGTGCCAGTGTTGGACTGGGGTGGACAACGTCAGAAGTCACAAGACACCAGCTTATAGTCCAACAGATTTATTTGAAATCACAAGCTTTCAGAGTGCTGCTCCTCCATCAAGTGAAGTCACGTCATCTCAGAGCTCTGCAATATCTTACATTTTAGATAATTTGATTTTTTATTATTCTTTCTGCAAAAATGGACATGTTCACATTTTCTCTCACTGTACTCCATTTGCCAGATCTTTGCCTACTCATTTAATCCACCTATATTCCTTTATAGGCTCCTTATGTCCTCATCACCACTCACTTTACTATCTATCTTGTTGTCATCATCAAATTTAGCTGCCATATCTTTCATCGCTTCATCCAAATCCTTTATATAAATTGGAAAGAATTTGAGACCCAACCACCAACCCCTGTGGCATACATGTTGTGACATCTTGCCAGCCTGAAAAAGACTCATTTATTCCTAATCTCTGCTTCCTGTTAGCAAGCCAATATTCTGTCCTTGCCAATATGTTACCACCTACACCATGACCTTGTATATTCCGCAATGACCTTTCATGTGGCACCTTATCAAATACCTTCTTGAAATATATGTACAATACATCCACTGGTCCTCCTTTATCCACAGCACAAGTTACTTCAAAGAATTCTAATAAGTTGGTTAAACATGATTTCCCTTTGAAAAACCATGTTGGTTCTCCCTGATGACCTGAACTTATCCAAGTGCCCAGTATTAACATATTTAACAATAGCTCCTAACATTTTCTCTACGACAGATTTTAAGCTAATCGGCCTGGGTAGTTTCCTGCTTTCTGCCTCCTGCTTTTTTGAATAAAGGAGTTACATTAGCTATATTCCAATCTAAAGGAAGCTTCCTTGAATCTGATTTCCCAAAAATTAAGACCAACACATCAACTAGTTCAAATCAAAACAAAGAACTGTGGATGCACGTCAACTATTTCACTGGCTACTTCTTTCAAGACCCTAAGACAAAATGAATCAGGACCCAGGGACTTATCAACTCGCAGTTTGAACAGTTTAATCAGCACTATTTCCATGGTTATTACAACTTTCTTGAGTTCCTCTCTTCTTTTCAATTTTTGATCTATTGCTATTTCCAGGATATTACTTGCATCCTCTCTAGTGAAAACTGACGCAAAGTATCTGTTCAACTCATCTGCCATCTCTTTATCTTTCATTATTACTTTTTCAGAATCATCTTTTACAGAACCACCATTTACTCTGTTAATTTATTTTTAAACATCTGAACAAATTTTCCCTATCTGTTTTAACATTTTTGCCTAACTTTCTCTCATACTCAAATTTTTCCCTCCTTATCAATCTGTTAGTAAATCCAGTCCAGTCTTCTAACCTGACATCTATGATGGCAGTAGTGTGCATCTTTTCTTTATGTCTGATTATCTTCAAACTTTTCAGTTAACCGTAGATAGTAGATCCCTTAGAAGTTTTTTTATTTGTTCGAATTTGTCAGAATCTCAGGTAGCAAGAGATAAGGGAAAGTAGATTTGAATTGAATAGCATAGCAGGCTGACAAGCCATATGGTCCACCACTACTCTTATTTCCTACATTTTTATTTTATTAAACTATAATTAGTCATCTTTATCAAATAGTTTTAATTTCCTTAAGTGATGTCAAGTTTATTCTCATGGACATTATTTTAGTCATCTGTTAAGAAGATAATCTTGGGAGTGGTGTAGGCAAGATAGATAAATGTTCTACTTAAAATTTTGGCTAAGGACAAGTTCAAGTTAATACCTCTTTGTTCTCTGTGGGAGCAAAAATGATGATGAGGGGACAAGAGCAATCAGATTTGAAACAGGAAATTATGAGGTGTAATGTTCAAATCTAAAATGTACTTTTTTAAAAAACATACAGCCTCATGGTATTTAGCTTTTTAGCTTTATCATCGTTGAGCAAGTTTCCTGAGCCTTGGGAAACCTGGCAACTACATCTACGGCAAGGCTGTGGATCAGAATCCAGAGGAATGAGTGCCTTAACACCTATCTGCTGAATCCATCAGGCCCACCCTATCAACCCTTACACCACGGTTAGGCACAACAGCTTGGCCTTCCCACAAAGTCACCAACTACCATAAACCATAAGACTTCACTGTTATAAACCACTTGTAAAAGTTACACTCTATTGAACAAGGCATAACTGAAAGAAAACAAAGACTTGCATTTATATGGCACATACATATTTGAGATAACAGACCATTTCAAAACATTTTTGAAACATGGGCAGCACGGCCACTCAGTGGTTAGCACTGCTGCCTCACAGCGCCAGGGACCCAGGTTCAATTTCACCCTTGTGTGGAGTTTGCACGTTCTCTCTGTGTCTGTGCGGGTTTCCGCTGGGTGATCCGGTTTCCTCCCACAGTCCAAAGATGTGTAGGTTAGGTGAATTGGCCATGCTAAATTGTCCATAGTGTTCAGGGTGTGTAGATTGGGTGATTTATAGGGGGACGAGTCTGGGTGGGATGCTCTGACGGCCGGTGTGGGCTCGTTGGGCCAAAGGGCCTGTTTCCTTACTGTAGGGATTCTATGATGTATGATTTTACAGCTAATTAAGTACTTTTAAAATGTAGTAATTGTAATGTAGAAATGTTGGGAGCATGTTTGTGTGCAGCAAGTCCCCACAAACAATGATATTGTGATGTTGGGTGAGGGATGAATATTGAATCGCTCAGAAGATCTCCTCTTCTTGCGTTCAAAATAGTGTCCTGAGATCTTTTGTGTTCAATTGAAAGGGCAGATGAGGCTACCAACATCTTAATTTGAAAACTGCAGCAGTCCCATATTACTGCGCAAAAATATCAGCTTATTGCTTGTCATCATGTCTGTAACCAGACTTGAACACACAAATCCCTGACTCAGAAGCAAATGAGCTGCTTAAACTGCAACCGATATTTATTTTAATGGCACACTATCTTCATGCTTACTGGATAAAGCATCCTCACTTTACCTAAAAACCTAGTTTTATATTTGTGGATTGTCAACTTTCGCTAGAGTCATCAAGTAATTTTACACATTCTGAAAAATAGTATAAGCTATACCTGTTTCTTAAAAAACAAGATTGTTTACTTTTAGTTTAGTTTATATTTAGTCAGTAATAATTATATATTTTGCTATCTGAAATTTTAAGCTGAAAGGGAAGGACTGCGAAAACTTTATGAGCAGCTTTCTTCAAACTACGAGATGACTGTCCTGATTCACTACTGACCATGAGATACAGGACATAAATTGCAGAAGCAGCTGATTTAGGAGAAAACCTGACATTTATGTCGCTCAGAACCTGGAAAATAGAGCCAGAAAGAGCTTGCTCAGTGTAAACTTTTTCCATTTGCACATGAATTGTTTTACGGGGTTACCAACAATTTTTGGAGGACCTAGGTTTCCGTATTGAAACAACCTTTCACCTCTTTGAGGTGACAGGCATCTCGTGTATTTACATACCAGCCTGAATTTCGCCAAGCCCAATTTCTGATGTTTAATTAATGATTGCCTATCTCTCAGGCTTGAAGCAGTTAGCTAGGGGCTGAATTTCTCCACTTGGTTTTCAATTGTATATTTTATCTTTTTAATAATCAAAGTAATCTGTTTTTGACTATATCCACACTCTTACCTCTTCTGGATTTAAAATAATCTTTTGAACAAAAGCCACATGAATCACTGGTTGATAGTGACAAAGCACAACAAAATCCATACCTGCTGAAATACATCTGCTCCTTCATCATAGTCCACAACAGTGAAGAACAACTTATTAGAAAATGCAGATGAATACCGCCATGAGTTTGCCAGCACTTGGTACTCCTCATTCGCCTGTCTGTGGAAAATAAGTGCGATGAACTGAAGTCAAATTACAGTACTCAGAAATGAATTTAATGTACTATTACTTACACTTCATAACCTTGAAATGATAACTCATATTAACATTGCCTAAATAGGAGAGCAAAATTATTTCTTATTTAAAATAATCATGCTACGACTGTATGCTTTATTCATTTATGGGATATGAACTTTGCCAGCATATAACATTTACTGCCCATTCCTAATTACTCACAAGATGGTGGTAATGACCCAACTTCTTCAACAACTGCATTCTAAATAGTGTAGCTACATCTACAGTGCTATAAGGAACAGAGTTCCAGGACATCAACGTAGCAGCAGTGAAGGAACAGAAATGGTCAAGTAAGGATGATGTGTGACTTCAAGGGAAACATGGATGTCATGTTATGTTGCATTGCTGCCGTCATCTTGTAAGTTAGTAGAAGTTGCAGATTTGGAAATTCTGCAGCCTATTTTAGGTAGATGCCAGTATTGTATCTGTGGAATACTTTGGCTTGGGTGTGGTTAATTTGGAGCATTTTTGCAGTACATCTGCAAAGTTGTCAGGACCATTGCCTTTGTTAGATCCAATGTACTCTGGCATTTTCTAATGTCAAAGGGAGTGAACCCCAATGCCCAAAGATTTATGCCAGTGGTGATGGGGATTTCTAGCTGAATGTGGTTGCAAATACTTCCCTCTTATGTTTTGCAGTCAGGTTTTTTTTAAAGTTCATTCATGGGATGAGGGCGTCATTGACTAGAGCAGTATTTGTTGCTCATCCTAATTGCCCAGAGGGCAGTTGAGAGTCAACCATATTGCTGCAGATCTGGAGTCACGTGGAGGCCAGACCAGGTAAAGAAAGCAGATTTTATTTCCTAAAGGACATCAATGAACCAGATGGGTTTTTCCAACAATTGACAACGGTTTCATGTTCATCATTAGATTCTTAATACTAGAGATTTATTTTCTATTGAATTTAAATTCCACCATCTGCCATGACGGGATTTGAAGCTGGATCCCCAGAACATTACATGGGTCTCTGGATTAACATTCCAGCAAAGATACCACTAGGCCATGCTGAGGTCTGTTATCATTGAGCATGGGAATACTCATAAATCGTTCTCTTCTTTAATCATTTAATTGTTCACCCGCATTCTCAACTGCAGTGCTTTGGTCTGATCCATTTTCTTAGCTTTGTCTGCAATCTGTCGCTTCCATTTTTTAACATGCATGTTTATTATAACTTTACCAGGTTGTCACCTCATTTTTAGGTACAATTCGCTGCTCCTGACATGCTCTTTTACTCTCCTCAATGAACAGGGCTGATCTCCTGGTGTGATTGCAATGGTACAGTGAGGAATTTGGTGGGCCATGAGATTAAAGACTGTGATGGAATAAAATTATACTGCTGCTTATGGCCCACAACATCTATGGATACTCAGCCTTGAATTGCCAGTTCTGTTATGAAGCTACCTGATTTTGTGTGATAGAGGTGCACAGCATGATGGGCGATGTCTGCAGTGTAAAGATAGAACTTTATTTCCATAAGGACTATGTGACGGTCGCTTCTACTAGCACTGTCAAGGGCAGATGCTGTTATGAGAGGTAGATTTGTAAATACAAGGTCAAGTAGCTTTTTCCATCATATCTGTTCTGCTGTAGATGGAGACTGCAAAAACAATCCTGACTGACAACTATGTCCATCCAGACTTGGTCAGCACAGTCAGCAATGACACAACTCAAATACTCCTGCTGTTGGAGTTTGGAGTTCCAAACCCAGAGCATATCCTTTCTGCTCTCCACACTTCTTCGAACATGGCGCTCATTACGGAGGAATACTGATTCATCAGTCAGGGAGGGCAGAAGGTGGTAAACCATAGGAGGGTTAATTGCTCACATTTGATCTGATGTCATGAGATTTCCTGGAGTCCAAAGTCAATGTTGAGGACCACATGACCACTACATACTGTATACAGCGGTACAACCTTTGGTAGGGTTGTCCTATCATTGGAATGGGCCATAATTAGAGATGTTGCTGGAGGGTTATGTGAATATGACTTTGTCACTCTGTTGCTTGACTAGCTCATGACAATATTCCCTCTAAGCTGCGCAGCTGCTCCAAAAGTCCATTCACACCAATTGGCATCCCAACGCCCTGCAAATGTATCCAGTTCCAGTTTCTGTAGGATCTACTGTGCATTTACCTTGGATGTCTAAGCAGCAGCTGGAGAAATTACAGGAAAGATAGGACTGTGGGACACTTCTCCAAATTTAGTCAGAAGTCCCCAGATATTAGTGAGGAAGACTTTCCACGGTCAGGAACATTGTGTACAATTCTGGGAAGGTCTTTGTCATGTGTCGTGTCTACATGGCCTTCAATATTCACCACAATAAAATCCATAGATTGAAATTTCAGGTTTTTATTTCAAGTGGGATAAAGAGTGAGTTTCATGGCATCTGGTCTGCAATGGCCTGGGGCAATTTTCTCACACAATCTTCCAATTTCCACCTCACTAATAATGCAACTGATCTTTGGGCATGGCTCTCAAAGAATCACAATGCTCACTACTGGCAAGAATATCCAGCTTTCACAATCCAGCACCATATTTAAAGTTAAACTTCACATTGCTTCAGATGCTGCAAACCAGGAATAACCTCTCAAGCTAATCTGATCCAACCCTGTGTATGCATCAGAGAAAAGGCACACTAGTTCCTCATTTCCAGGGCAGTGATCTGGAGTAGCTTGGTGGACAGAGTGGTGGAGACAAGGGTAGTTCTGTTCCTTGCTGACTGCAAAAACAGACCATGCCAAGAGACTGACCTAGCCTGTACACAAATTGCAAAGTGGGTCAGTGCTGTGTCCCAAGTAAAAAGGACCAGGCAGCAAGGAGGTCAGTGATCCTCCACAATCCACAAGTCTTAATGTGGAGACCCTCCATTCTGTTAGTCACACACTAAGGGTCAGCATTCTCTCTCTAAGTCTGCCACTACATAAAAATGTCACCATGGTGGATAGACTACAACTATCAATACTGCATGCGTCATGTCCATGCAAGGGCTCTCACCTTCCTCATCCTCCCAAACTACTAACCCTTCCTGCCTTCTGTGTTCACTCACTGAAGACACATCACTAACTCTCCTGACAATGCATGACAATTAGCTACTTTTGTACTCATTTCCATTGCAAACCTTACCTTGTTGAAGAAAAAAATTATAAAGATAAGTCCAGCAATTACAATGCAGTCAGTTTAACCTTGATGGTGATGAAGCTTCTAGAAAGAATGATTCAGGACAGAATTAGTAGTTACAAGGAAAAAGGTAGGTTGGTTAGGAAGAATCATCATGGATTTCTAAAGGGGAAATCAAGTTTAACTAAATTTCTGGAATTTAGTAACAGAAGGCTCAATGCGGTAATGTGCATAGACTTCTAAAAGATGTTTGATACAGTGTCACACAATAGGATTGTGTAGGAAGTTATACATCATTGAATAAAAGGGTTAGTAGCAAAATGAATACAAAATTGGGTGAGTGATTGGAATCAGAGAATGGAAAGAAAAGTGATCAATGAATGTTTTTTAGGCTGGAGATTGCTTTGTTTTGGAACTCTCCAAAGGTTGACAATGGGATCCTTGCTTTTTCCCTATGTATACGATCTAGATCTTGATGTGCAGGGGACACTTTCAAAGTTTGCTCATGATAAGAAACTTGGAAAAATTGTAAACCCAGGAAAATACTGCTGAACTCTAAAGGGACACAGGCAAGTTGGTGAAGGGGACTGATAGGTGGTAGATGCAGTCAATGTGAGGTAACGCGTTTGGTCTTAGGCTTTATTAATAGGGACATATACAACAGTATAAGAGCAAGTAGTAAATCTAACATGCTTAGACACGTGTTAGACCACAGCAGGAATATTATGCACAATTCTGGGCACTACGTTATCGGAAAGACATGAATGCATCAGAAAGGATGCACAGTGATTTACAACAGTGGCTTCAGGGATGAAAAATATTTATGAAGTTAGATTACAGCAGTTGGGACTGTTCTCCCTTGGAGAGAAGAAGGCTAAGAGGAAATCTGACAGAGGTTTTCAAAACAGGGACAAATGCTGATAGGGTAGATAGGAGAAATTGTTTCATTTCATAAAAAGAACAAGAACCAGAGGGACACAGATTTAAAATGATTTGCAAATGAAGTAAATGAGAGGTGAGACAAAAAAACATTTTTACACAATGAGTAGTTAGGGTGTGGAACACATTGCCTAGAGTTCTGGTAAAGGGAGGTTCAACTGAAGCATTCACAAGGGCACTAGATGATCATTTGGAAAGAAATAATGCGCAAGGATGTAAGGAAATAGTAGGAGATTAGCAGTAGGTAATTATACTCATTTGAAGAGTCAGTTCATACACAATAGACAGAATGCCCTCTGTAGTGACTGCAATGAGACCAGCCAGGTGGACCTCATAGAATAGAAGTTCCCTGATTGGGCTGTTAGTCTGGTCCAATCAGGGAGCTCTGATTGACAGATATAAACAGGAGCGTCAGACATCCTGTTCACTCTGAGAGCTGGATCAGTGTCAAGGACTTACCATGTGTAAATAAAGGGTGACTTGGTGACAGGATACCAGCCTCTGTGGAGTTATTTCAGCCTTCTTCTGGGCTGTAACATTTCTGTGATTCTGAAAGGGTGGTTTGAGGGGGTGAGGTATTTGAGATGGGTGGTGGCGCTTTCGGACGGAGTTGGATGTAATTTGAACAAACATACACTAAATGCTTTGATGAGCAGCTTTTGGATGTACTGCTACCTTGTAGTATGCTGAGTAGGTCTGTACCTCAATTTGCTAGAAGCAGAAGTCTCAAGAATGAGATGCAAACAATCTTCAATCAAGCTAGCACATCAGGAAAACCATGTGCCTTAAAGTTACCCACCTGAACCAGCAAAGTTCTATAGTACCTACTCTCATTTAGAGTTGATCTTTGCCAAACCTTAAAGCAGGACATTAACTAGTTCTAATGTTAATGTGCAGAACAGGTTTGATTTTTCGCAGGTTCATTGAGCCTGAGTGCTTCATCTCATATTGCCTGATGAAGCTTGTAACTTAGTTGCTGAACAGAGTCGGTGGTATTTTTGGTGCGCCCAGTGATTCATTTGCAGGTCATTGAATCAATGCCAATCTATTTGTGCAGTGAGAACTAGCCAAGACATTTCATAATAATCAGGGGACTTACCCTGGTACACCACCTGCTAACTATTGAGTAGAAGTCCAGCACTTTTTTTTGGCTAATGGAGGCAAATTTTAAAAGATGTGAGGCTACGACATTTTCAAATTTGCTTAATTGGTTGTGGATAGTTAAACATTCCTAAAGGTATCAAAAACACAGTACTGAAAGCATAACACCAAAATACTAGGAATATTTAGGAGGTCAGGCAGCAACTGCGGACAAAAGAATATTAGTGACTCAGCTTTAACCATCCATCTGCCTAATCTATTCAGTGGGTCTCGCATGCTTCTACTTCTGTTCTTGTTCACATGATGTGTCAAACTTTTTTTAAATGTTTTTAAAAGAACATAACGAAAGAAAGAAGTAGTTTCAGCAAACTCTGTTTAAACACCCACTCTCAAAAAACCAGCAAAAATTATATACCTGAAATACCAGGCGTTTACAAAACCATTGAGATCTCCATGACATCCAACTTGTCAGTTGAGGGTGCTCATGAGAAGGTTCTCTACCAGTAAGTTTAATTTAAGATAAAGTTGCACTATTATTTAAGTGATTTATGCTGTAATTAAAGTATAACAGTGATGTGTATACCCCGTGCATTATGTTTCTATTACTTAGTGTGTGTTCTACATTGATTATATCGACCTCTTGATTGGAACATTTGATGAACCCATAAGTACGAGTTAATAAAAAGTTTGCAGGACACTGATATTACGCTTTTCACAACCTCAGATCATTCTAAAATGCTTTTCAATCAATAAAGTATTTGCTGAAACATAGGACCTGATATTTATAGAGAGGTGAACAGGCATGCAGGAGACCTCAAATGGTCAAGCAATGTGATAAAGCAGAGGAAGAGAATGAATGATTTATTGTCACATACATCTAGGGAGATTCAGTGAAAACTGCTCCGTTGCCACAAACTAGCTCCATTTTCAGGTAGAAAAGAATAAAAAGAAAGTACTGAAATTAAGTTCATCTTCATCGGCCAGGATCCCAAACACGGCTCCAGGACTTCTGCAAGGTGCCTGCTCTGGGCCTACTTTAACCAGGAGACCCCACTCCAGGCACTGACACCACTGCAGTCAATGGCCTGCCCCCCGATGCCAAAACAGTCCACAATCTGGGCCTACGGCAGCCTCAAATCCCCAAGTCACCACTGCTGCAGTCAATGCCTCGCTGTCATCCCAGGAGTCCACGCATTGTGCGCAAGAAGTCAGGGTTTCCCACTCTATCATTGCTGTAGCCGATGCCCTGCTGCCATTCTGGGAGGCCACCGACACCACTCTGGCCCCCCTGCAAAGTCAGGAACAAGAAGGAAAAGAAAGAAATAGACGAAAAAGAGAGCGAGAATAACAATATGGCTGGCCTGGAGTGGATGGTCTCTTAACAAACACTACCCAACATGCGGGCACCACCATTTGGAAACTTGAAAGTATAAGAGGTGATGTCATTGGAATATGTAGGATTCCAAAAGGGCTTGACAGGGTAAGCGAGATAACAAGGCGTGGGGCTAGATGAACGCAGCAGGCCAAGCAGCATCATAGGAGCAGGAAAACTTGATGTTTCGGGCCTAGACCCTTCATCATTTTCTGATGAAGGGTCTAGACCCGAAACGTCAAGTTTTCCTGCTCCTATGATGCTGCTTGGCCTGCTGTGTTCATCCAGCCCCACGCCTTGTTATCTCGGATTCTCCAGCATCTGCAGTATCTTTTATCTCTTGACAGGGTAAGCAGTTAGATAATTCATCCCCCAACATGGGAGTATCTAGGACAGGAACCGTGATCAGTCAGGAATCAAGCGTTACAGGGAAAGGGTAGGAAAGTGGAAATGAGAAATGTTGTGATCCTATTGACTGGCATCAAATGCACGTTCTGCTGATATCCAATTGCAGAGGCTCCTTCAAATAATGCTACGGAATTTTTCTTTTAAATTTGATCACAAGATGTAGGAAAAACTAGCTGGGCTAGCATTTACTGCCCATCCCAATTGAGTAGAGAGCAGGTTAAGATTCAATCACATTACTGTAGGTCTGGAGTTACACATAGGCCAAACCAGATAAGGGTGGCAGATTTCCTTGCCTGAACGACATCAGTGAATCAGATAGGGTTTTTTTTCTCAACAATCCACAGAATTTTCATGGTCATTATCAGACTTTTAATTCCAGATATGTTATTGAATTCATCTGCCATGGTGGGTTTCAAATCTGGGTCTCCAGAACTTTATTTGGGTCTCTGGATTAACAGTATAGTGATAGGACCACTTGGCCATCACCTCTCATTATCTGTCAAATCTGGACCTGATCAACAAACTTGTTAGACCCAAAGGAGGATGTCTGCCTTTCCTTCCTCACTGGAAAACCAGAAAAATAAACTCACAGCACAGGCTGTGTCACATTGCAAGTTTTGCCCGATCAGGGAAGCTCACACTGAACTCATCTCCAACTCTACCATCCCACACCCCGAATAACCCTGTTCCCCTTCCCATCTTCAAGCTTCAGGTTAAGTCCTGATGGCATTATCTATAGTGACAAAGAAACATACGAACACAAGAAATTTTGAGTTGATTTATTATTGTCACATGTACCGAGATACAGTGAAAAGTTCGGTTTTGTGTGCAAAATGTGTACTGAATGCAGCCCATATAATGTAATAATGGGCCTAGGAGTACGTGAGAATGGGTGACTGAGCTAATAGTGACCCATGTCACAATAGGACTCGGTGTGGGGTGGGTAATAAAACAAGGAAGGATGGAGTCAGGCTCTAAAGCTAGTGAACTCAATTTTGAGTCCCAGATGCTGCAGGGTCCCCAAGCGGAAAATAAGATGTTGTTCTTTGAGCTCACACTGAGGCTCACTAATTTGATGATCTGTTAGAGGTCACTCTTTGTTCTGTGCTAATTCCCGGTCCTGGGAATCAATTTATCCCGTTTAAAAAAACTCACAACTATGAGCCAAAAAAGCAAGCAAAAACACCTCTTCCCCTCTGCACTAGATCCTCATTCAGGTGGTGTCTCACTCAGCATGTATTCTCTCCTTCTTGAATGCAGGAAGCTTACCAATCTAGTTTATGCAAACAATGAAGTCAGACATGGGAATGAATAAATAAAATGAATTTCAGGCAATTACTTTTGGCCACAGCAGAGAGAGGACAATATTCTTGTAACAGCAGAACAAGAAAGCTTACTCTGTCTTACGATTTTTTTTTCTCAACATCTTGGAAGAGAACACATAGTGAAAAGCAAATGGAAGATACATCAATTCACCAAGAACTCAAAACTGCCTACAATTTTACTACTGAGAAGGATATGACTAATCAATTCAACAACTTCCTTTTCTATCTTTGTCAGCCTCCATTTTAGCAGAATTAGAAGTAGAAAAACTGGCAGCAAGAGACAGAAAACCAAAGGACATTCAGTCCTGTGAAAACCTCTGCGTACATTCCAAAACAAATAAAAGATGACATCACAACAAAAGGATAAGTGATTGGTTGAAGAGTATTTTCTCACCTTTTTTATTTACTCATTTGTGGGATGTGGACGTCGCTGGCTGTACCAGCATTTATCGCCAGTCCCTAGTTGCCCTTAACTTATTTAAAAGATGCTGGCAGAGGGAAACAAAGAAGTCACTGATATTGAAAGAAGAACACTTTTTTTTGTTTTTAAGTACTCACAATTATAAGAAATTGCAAGTCTTTAGAAGTGTTTCAAAGTTTACTGGTAGAGCAAAAAGATATTAAAAGTTATCAGGCTATTAGCAGTTATTCATTAACAAATATTAGTTATGACAAGGCTGGGAATGTGCTGCAGTTTCAGAATGTGTGAACTTTTGGATGCCAGTGTGATCCCAGACAAAGCTGCGTGAACTAAAGTTCATTGTTATTGAGCTGGAGGCCAATGTTGTCACAACGGCACATCACATGGGAGAACATTATCTGGACAGTTTATTCCAGAAAGCAGTCACACCCCTTAAGACTAAGTCTTTGGTCAGATTTGGTTATTGGTCAAGGGACAATACGGTGTAATCACAAGTGAGGCAATCCAGGTGGCTGTGTTGCCTGCTTGATGCCAGGATGTAGGATATCTGCTCTGGGCTGGAAAAGATGGGCTGGTCAAGGTCTACATGGGAACTAATGACATAAGCAGAATAAGAAGATAAGATTTTCTAGGGGAGTAAGCAGAACCACAAAAAGTAATGGTCTAAGGATTACTACCTGTACTACATGCAAATTGGCATAAAGCATTTAAAAGTAAAGAGATGGCTCAAAGACCAATGTGGTTGCTCTGGTTCATGCTACCCTGCACCACTATTGGGGAAATTGGAACCTGTATAGTTGGGATGGTCAACAACTGAACAAAGTTGGAAGAGGCATTCTAACAAGATACATAACTAGGGAAGTACAGAGGCTTTTAAACTAAAGCAGTGGTGGGAGATAGGGAGGATGAGAGATCAAGTCAAGGAGAACAAACCTATTTTAGGCAACAAAGGTTTGAATAAGACAGGAGTCAAATTAGAGGAAAAATTCTACGCATGGACCAACAGTCGATACAAATGTTACAATGATAACAATAACAAAAACAAAAAACAAAAAGGCCATGTATCTGAACACGTATCTGAGTAAACAAATTGATAGCACACATTGAAGTAAGTAAATACAATCTCATAATATGATGGAAACATGGCCTTAAGATGATAAGGATCGAGTCCTAAATATTGCGTTATGATGTTGAAGAATTAGAAGCTAGGTAAAGGTGGAGAGGTAGCAATCTTATTCAAAGATGGCATTAGTGCAGTAATTAGTGATTACCTTGATTCCGGAATCAGGATGTGAAATTTATTTTTGTGGAGGTGAGGGAAATTCAATGCTACTAGATTCAAGCCTATATGCCAGCTAAAGGCTATTAGCAATTCAAGAAGATAATGATTCTTCTCCTGCATCACTCCACTTTCCTGTAATATACTTATATCCCTTGACTTCCTGCGAGATCAAATATATGTCTATCTAAGCCTTAAACATATTCAACGATACAACATCTACTATTCTCTGGGTTAAAGAATTCTAAAGATTCACAATGCTTTCAGAGATTTCTTCTCATCTATGACCCAACAAATCTGTTCCCAAACATGCAGTATTAGCCTTGTTACAGAATTTAGTTTTGCACCTAAATCTGTTGCAGAGTTTCTCCCTCCTCTTTAATCGTACAAAACTCTAGAATACTAATGCAACCTTATAACCTACATAAATCGTATTTGGTTCAAAAGCCTTTTGTTTTTGATAAGACTTTTTTCTTCTTGTACAATTGGTAGAATTATTAACACAATGATGTCAACCACTAGCACTAAGGTAGTTTTAAAGTGCATTTTGCCGTCAGCACACATTTGAAAATGTCAAATGTTCCAGTTCCATCTAATTAACTCCTGAAGAATACTCCAGGAAAAATCCCATAACAATATTAGCCTAGATAAATTACATATGTAGTCTTCTTTCAAAAGTCCGTGTTCTTCCAACTATTTTCGTAGCCCAGTCATTTCCAAATTCTTTTATCGTGTGGCTGATATCAAGATTGCAGGCACTAATCTGAGCTACTTGAACTTCGAGGAAGCTTCAGACTTAACTGCATATCTGGATAATTCCTCCAATCCCCAACTATTTATTTCTACATCCTGCTTATATCTCAACCTTTTTTATTCAGTCATGGGATGTCAGCATCACTGGGTGGCCCACCATTCATTACTCATCCCAAGTTATCTTTGAACAGGTGCTGGCGAGCTGCTGTCTTGAACTGCCACAGTCTATTTGATGTACCCACAATGCTATTAGGGAGAAAGCTGCAGGATTCTGATCCAGCAATAATGATGTATGTCCAGGTGTGCATGGTGAGTGGCTTGGAAAGCAGCTTGGAGATGGTGGTATTTCCATATACCTGCTGTCCTTGTCCTTTTAGATGGCAGTGGATGTTGATTTGGAAGGTGCTATCTAAAGAGCCTTGATGAATTTATGCAGTGCATCTTGCAGAGACTGCACAATGCAGCTGAGTGTTGGTAGTAGAGGGTATGAACGTTTCTTCATTAGCACTACAGTAGTGCCAATCAAGTTGGATGCTTTGTCCTGGAAGGTGTCCAGATCCTTGAGTCCTGTAGGTGCTAAACTCATTAAGGCAATTGTGGAGGACTCCATCACACTTCTCATAGCTCAGTTTCTATTCAGTAGTAACCTCCAGGATGTGATGGTGATACTACATATGCCTCTACATATTCTAGGCCAGTCAGGATTTACTTAAAATGACTTTCTATGCCTTACAAAAAGAAATAATGTTTGCTTGAGTGGGTAGCTCAGTTGGCTGGAGAGCTTATTTGCAACGCAGAGTGATATCAACAGCATGGGTTCACTTTCCACTGAGGCTACCATGAAGGGCTGTCCATCTTGACCTCTCCTCTTGCCTGAGGTGTGGTGACCCTCAAGTTAAACCACAACCAGTTGTCTCTCTCTAATGAGAGCACAGCCTTATGGTGTGGTAAGACTACGGCAACTTTACCTTTTACTATCCCATTGATCAGATTCAGAAGCAGAAATTAACTCACGATCGTACACAAATTTTTGAAGAGTACCAACAACCGAGCTGGTGGATTTGCAAAACAGCAACAACAACAATGAGTCCGCAAACAAGACCAAGGTACAAAATAGACAGCACTGTTATGATAATCTGGCATTTGGAATTCACCTGATCTTGTGATTCTACTGCTCCTGAAAATTGTCTGCTCTCAGACAGGCACAAAGAAAGCAAAAGACATGGCTGGAATTCCACTTTCAGCAGATGTATCAAAAACATGTTACAGGACAATGAAGCAACACTGATTCAGAAATTCAAGGATCAGGAAAGTTTACTGTGTGGATTAATGAAACTACAGAAATTGACATAGACGTGTACAGCTGATTGCAATTGTTCAGCTTCCTGAAGAGCACAGTTTGAAATAACATTATTTATTGTGCAAGGAACTTCCATGGTAAACAACAGGGAGAAAAACATTCAGAGTGATGAATGAGTATTTCAAATGCCCCAGAGTTCTGAAGGAGATAGTTGAAGAGATAGTGAAGGCATTAGTGGTGATCTTCCAGGCAGGGAGGGTCCCAGAGGACTGGAAAATCACTAATGTACTCTCCCCTCCCATATTTAAAAAGGCAGTAAAGCAAAAGACAGGAAATCACAGGCCGATTACCCTGACCTCAATCGTTGGTAACAATTCGGAGTCCATTGTGAAGCATGAGATCTCTGAATACTTGGAAACGCATGGTAAAATAGGGCAAAGTCAGCATGGTTTTGTCAAGGGAAGGTCATGCCTGACATTTCAGTTAGAATTCTTTGAGTAGGTAATGAGCAGGTTAGACCATGGAGAGCCAGTGGATATTATCTACTTGGACTTCCAAAAGGCCTTTGACAAGGTGCCGCACAGAAGGCTGCTGAATAAGGGTCCATAGTGTTAGAGGCAAGGTACTCGCATGGACAGAGAATTGGCTGTCTAGCAGGAAGCAGAGAGTGAGGATAAAAGGGTCCGTCTCAGGATGGCAGCTGGTGACTAGTGGTGTTCCGCATGGATCAGTGTTAGAACTTTCCATTTGGTACATTAACGATGTGGATTAAGGAACTAAGGGCATTCTGGCTACATTTTCAGATGGTACAAAGATAGGTGGAGGCACAGGTGGTATTGAGGAGGTGGAGAGGCTGCAGAAGGATTTAAACAGGTTAGGGGTTTCAGCAAAATAGTGGCAGATGGAATACAATGTGGGGAAGTGTGAGGTCATGCAAGAGGCATAAACTGTTTATTAAATGAGGAGGTAATTCACAAATCTGAAGTGCAATGGGACTTGGGAGTTCCAGTTCAGGTTTCTCTGAAGATAAACTTGCAGGTTGAGTCGGTAGTTAGGAAGGCAAATACAATGTTGGCATTTATTTCGAGAAGATTAGAATATAAAAGCAGGAATGTACTTCTGAGGCTTTATAGGGCTCTGATCAGACATTTAGAGTATTGTGAAAAACTTTGGGCCCCATACCTCAGGATGTGCTGGCCATGGAGCAGGTCCAGAGGACGTTCATGAGACTGATCCCAGGAATGGAAGGCTTAACATATGAGCAACATTTGAGGACTCTGGTTCTATATTTGATGGAATTTAGAAGGATGAGGGGGGATCTAGTTGAAACTTACAGAAGACTGAATGGCCTGGACAGAATGGACTTTGGAAAGATGTTTCCATTAGCAGAAAAGACTGGGACCCAAGGGCACAGCTTCACAGTAAAAGGAAGACCCTTTAGAACAGAAATGAGAAACTTCTTCAGCTGGAGAGTAGTGAATCTATGGTATTCATTGCCACAGACGACTGTGGATGCCAGGTCGTTGAGTATATTTAAGACAGAGATAGGTCGATTCTTGATTGTCAAGGGGATCAAAAGTTACAGGGAGAAAGTGGGAAATGGAGTTGAGAAACTTACCAGCCATGATTGAATGGCAGAGCAGGCTTGACAGGCTGAATAGTCTAATTTCTGCTCCTTTGTCTTATGAATATCATGAGTAGGTAGTTAGATAGTCTCTTATTTCCTGACTTCTCTGTGCTTTGAATGTTAGTTGCCATTTTTCTTCTAATGCATGGATTCTGTCTCGATATTCCGCCATGAGGAAAGACCCAAGCAGCCATGACCACATTCTCCCTTCCCCACACCCACCGACCCCAAATTAAGAGTGGGTATGGTGAGGTAGACGGGGAAATCGATTGAACAAATTATCCCCCAGCAGACATGCTGCTTTGAAAGGCTGACAGAGTGGAGGATGAGGCAGTTGGGGTTGTTGCACCTCAGAAGGCAGTGATGATTGCTTTAGGAGATTTAAGATATTTTAAATACATCTGTGAGTTAAGAACAATGTACATCTTTGAAGTTTAATTTATATTATTGTGTTAAGAAGTGAAGATATTGTTTAGTTCCATTTTAGCTTGCTCTTATGGGCTGGTACTAAACAGCCCGTTTTGTTTCCATGCATTTTAATGAAGTTTACAGCATTGAAGAAAAGAGCTGGGGTTAATTAAAAATGAGGAAAAAATTGCTGTTGCTTCTTGTCAGGCCAGGGAACCAGAGACAGAACAACCCAGAAGGACTGTTAGTCAGTCAGTGTGGTGTATCCCAGAGAATGAAGGACTTTTGGACACTGGGTTTAAGGAACTTATGTGTTTGATGTTAAAGGTAACAATGAGTTTAGTTTACAGTTATTTTGTGTGTTTCAGAAATGGTTAAAATCATAGAATCGTACAACACAGAGGAGGTCCTTCTGCCCATCGAGTCTGTACTGCCAAAATACACTAAATCTACACTACACTAGTACCACTTCCGAACAGTAGACCCATAGCCTTAAATGCTATGGCATTTCAAATGCTCATCCAAGCACTTTCTAAAGGTTGTGAGGTTTCCCACCTCAACCACACTCCCAGGCAGTTCACTCCAAACTGCTAACACTCAGAGTAAAAAACATTTTCCTCGCGTCTCCTCTAAATCTCCTGCCTTTCAACTTAAAAATGTGTCCCATTATTAGTGATCTTTCAACTAAGAGGAACAGCTTCTACGTATGTACCCTGTCAGTACCAATTATAATCTTATACACTTCTATCAGGTTCCCCTCAACCATTCCCACTCCAATCAAAACAACCCAAGCCTATCCAGCCTCTCATTAAAGCTAGGATGCTCCGTCTTGGGCAACTCCTCAGTCGATCACCTTTGCATCCAGTGCAATCTTTCACCTGAAAAAGGGGTTACGCTCCGAAAGCTGGTGTTTTCAAATAAACCCGCTGGGCTCTAACCTGGTGTTGTGAGATTTCTAAACTTTATAATCTGTGCCTTGAATGATACAGGCACATGTTCCATATGCCCTCTTAATTACTCTATTCACCTGTCCTGCTATCTTCAGGGATCTGTGAACAAGCACCGCAAGATTCCTCCGTTCCTCTGAGCTTCCTAGTGTCCTGCCATTCATTGAATAATCCCTTGTTACTTCTTCCCCAAGTGTCTCATTTCACACTTGCCAGGGTTAAATTCCTTCTGATACTAATCTGCTGTTTGGGCCAATCCATCTATATTTTCCTATCAACTAAGACCTTCTTTCTCACTGTCAAACACCAGACCAATCTTCACGTCATTTGCTAACTTCCTTTTCATCCCCTACCCCGCACCGAATGCCACCCCTCCCCGACATTCTTATCAACATTATTTACAGCACAAACAATAAAGGATTTGGCACTCATGTCTATGGTATGCCACCTCCGGTTTGGGTTTCTATTCACAAATAGACTTCTACCACTACACTACATCTCCTGTCACTAAGCCAATTTTGGATCCAACTGGCCAAGTAAACCTGGACCTTTTTGTTCTTTTAGCTTTTTTTCAATCATTCTCCAGCTTGGGACTTTGCCGAAGACCTTACATCATATAATCCACATAATGAAATCCATATAAACTATGTAAACTCCACTACCACTAGCAATATGTTTGGTCACCTTGAAAAATCGAACCAGATTTGTTAGAAATGACCTCCCTCTGACAAAGCCATGCTTTGATCAAACCTTGCCTCTCTAAATGGAGGTTAATGTTCTCCTTCAAAATTATGTCCAAAGTTTTCCCGTACCACAGTCATGAGACTCAATGGTCTAAAGTTCCGTAGTCTATCTTTACCACCTTTCTTGAAAAGTGGAACCACGTTAGCTGCCCTCTAGTCTTTTGGCATTTCCCTGTGGGCAGATTTGGATCAGGGCCCCTGTGATTCCCCTCCTGAGCTCCCACAGGAGTCTGGGGAATATTAAACTGGTCGAGTCAATCTTCCTTTTCCTGAATAAAGACATGTAAAGTTTGCATTTAACACTCTACCAATATCCTGCAGCTTCACGCGCAGATTTCCTCTTCTGTCCCTCATTTTACTAGCAATGGGAAAGAAAGAGGAGTCATCCATGGAAAAGACACAGAAATCATCCCAAACAATTAATTACAGGAGGACCAATTTCAATGGGACAAGAATAGATCTGTACAAGTAAACTGGAATAAAAGATGGACAGGCAAAATTGTAATGAATAATGGGTTTGTTTTTGAAGGAGAGACAGGTCAGATACAGTCAATGTACATCTTATACAGGAAAGGTGGATCAAACAAACCAGCATTCCTTGAGAGACAATACAGAAATAGAATAAGATGAAACAGAAAGAAAAGATGCAATGACATATGCCAAGTTGATAATACATCTCAGAACCAGGGTGAATTCAGAAAACTCAGAGTCAAGTGCAAAAGGAAATAAAAACAGCAAAGAGAGACTACTCAAAGAGACAAATAGCCAAAATGAAAGGGAGTCTAAAAATCTTCCACTAGCAAATGAACAGTAAATGAGTGGGCAATAAAAGGAGAGAGAAAGTCAATTAGTAACCAAAACTGAGACTTATGCACGGTGGCAAGTGAGCATGAATGAGGTACCAAATAAATACTTTACACCTGCCTTTACCAATTAAATTGTGACAAAATCATACTGAAAGAGGAGGCAGTTGAGACACTGGATGAGCTAAAACAAAAGATGCACACAACAAAATAGAAAGGCTGGCTATACGTAAAGTTGATATATAACCAGGATCAGACCAAATGGGTAAAAATGAAGGATGGGCAATAAATGCTGGCCTAGTCAGCCACCTACATCGAATGAACAAATAAACAAAAATGCATACAAGGGCACTGACAGGAATAAGCTGGAAATTGTGGTGGTACTGTCTTTAAGCTTCCAATGGACCTTTGATGCTGCAGTCATGCCAAGCAATTGGAAAATGCAAACATACAATCTTGTTCAAAATAAAGTGAAAGGACAAGCTAAATAAACGAAAGGTCAGTCAGTTTAGTGAAGGAACTAAGCAATGAAAAATGAAAAATTAGCATTCACAGGATGCAAGCATCACTGGCTAGACCAGCAATTATTGCCCATCCCAACAAGCCTTGAGAAGGTGGTGGTGAGTCCCCTTATTTAATTGCTTAAGCCAGCTGGGTTAGGTACATCCACAATGTTGTCAGGAAGGGAGTTCCAGGATTTTGACCCAGCAAAAGTGATGGAATGGTAATACAGTTCCAAATTAGGATGGTGTGTAGCTTAAACGGGAAGATGCACATTGTGGTTTTCCAATGTATCCGCTGCCCTTGCTCTTCTCAGTGCTAAAAGTCACAGGTTTGAAAGGTGCGAGTAAAGTGGCTTTGGTGATTTACTTTGTACGTCTTGTAGATAGTATGCACTGCTGTTACTGTGCTTTGGCACGGGAGGGTGTAAATGTTAAAGGTGGTAGAGAAGGGCTGCCAATGAGTGGGTTACTTTGTCCAGGACAACAAGTGTCTTGACTGTTGTTGAAGCTGCACTCATCCAAGCAAGTAGAGAGTATTCCATCACATTCCTGATGTGCCTTGTACTTGACAGATGGCTTTTGGGGAAGCAAGTAGGTGAGTTATTTGCCTCAGAATTCCTTGAATCTGACCTGCTCTTGTAACCACATACAGCTGGTTCAGTTCAGTTTCTGGTCAATGGTAATTCCAGGATGTTGACAATGGAGCATTCAGCGATTCTAATACTCTTACATATAAACACAAAATGTTTAGATTTACTCCCAGAATAAGGGAGTCCAAAACTAGACAGCATAGGTTTAAAGTGAGAGGGGAAAGATTTAAAAGGAACTTGAGGGGAAACGTTTTCACACCGAGGGTGGTGCATGTATGGGATGCGATGCCACACGTGGTAGGGGTGGATACACTTACAACATTTAAAAGGCATCTGAATGGATACATGAATAGGAAGGGTTCAGAGGGATATGGGCAAATGCTGCCAAATGGGAATAGACCAGTTTAGGATACCTGGTCGGCGCGGACAAGTTGGACCAAAGGGTTTGTTTCCATGCTGTGTAACACAATGACTCAATGACTCTACATTCAATGCTTTGGTGTTTTGTGCTACAAACACTACTTGCCAATTACCAGACTAGGTCTAGATATTGTCCAGTTCTGAGGGAAGGGTCACCGGACCTGAAAAGTTAACTCTGATATTTCCTTCACAGATGCTGCCAGACCTGCTGGGTTTTACCAGCAACTTTGGTTTTGTTCTAGGTATTGTCTAGGTCTTGCTGCATATGGACATGAACTGTATCAGTATATGAGGAGTCACAGATGGTGTTGAACATTATGCATTCAGCAACAAATATCCTCACGACTGATGACAGCACACAAATCTTTGAAAAAGCAACTAAAGACGGCTGTGTTGAGCATACTGCCCTCAGAACTCCTACAGAGAAGTTCTGAAACTGAGATGATTTGCCTTCAACAACTGTTACCATCTTCCTTTAATAGGTAGGATGTCAAAGACAGTCACTGGAATTTCACCTCTGGCATTCAACTCTGTTGTTATGTTTGACCAAGGCTGGAATAAGGTTAGGAGCTGGTTGGCAGAATGCAAGCTATCAGCGAGTAGGCTATTGCCGAACAAATACCTCTTGGTATTGGTGTGATGACCTCCTCCATAACTTTTCTGATGACTAAGAATAGATTGATAGGACGGTAATTGGCCCAGTTGGATTTGTCCTTCTTTTAGTGCACAGGACATAACTGGGCAAATTTCCACACTGCTGGGTGGATGCCAGTGTTGCAGTTGTACTTGAAAAGCTTGGCTATGGGTGCAGATTATTCTGGAGGGCAAGTCTTGTTTGAACTACTACCAGAATCCACAGTCTTCACAGTATCCTTTCAGCCATTTCTCAAAATCATATGAAGTAAATTAAATTAGCTGAGATGATGGGGTCCATGAAATAGGTCAAGGTGCAGCAACCACTGAGCATCTTTGGTTGAAGATGACCGCAAACTTCTTTAGCTTTAGTACTGATGTGTTGAGCTCCACCAACGTAAAGAATAAGGAAATTTGTGGTACACCCTACTTGTATTAGTCATTTAATTATCCATCACCATTCAAGACTGATGTTGCAGGTATACAGATTACAGGAATACACCTGATTCTCTTGATGTGAGATCACTTACCTCCATTTATTGCATACCACTTCCACTGATTAACATGGAAGCAATGTTCTCACGCACCTTAATCAGCTTGATGGACAGATGAACCTGCAATTTTGTCAAGTAATCTTTCCCTCTTGTTGGTTCCCTTGCCAGTTTAACAGCTATGTCCTGTAGGATTGAGCCAACTCAGTCAATCATGGCATTACTGAGCCAACCTACAAGTCTCCCACATAAAGTGCATCTGTGCCTATGCCACCCTCATTGTTTCTAAAAATTGACGTTCAACACTGATGGGTACTGACTCAGCTGCCGGCAAGAGGAACAAAAAGCATTAAAAACATTATGTTTTATAAGCTGATGTCAAAAAACTATATTGCACCATATGTATAAAGCAGTGTACAGGAGAATGAATAATTTGTTCCCAAACAGAATGAAAACTATTCTTTAGATTAAGGTGGGCAAGGAGGAATTGGCTATCTTGACATTATGAGGAGTTGTCCTGTGTCCATAGACTAGATGGATTCAAATGGATGATTTGCAGAGTGTAAGCTACTACTAGAAATATGGTATTTCAATACGCTCAGAGTTATAGGGGAGTCCTTGTAGGGTGCAGTTCTCATCAAGCAGACGTCGTCTTCAGTTGGAAGGTGGACCAAAAGAACAGGAGGAAGACCCAGGGAGAGTTCCCTAACACTTCAGCCAGACAGCAAGTTACTGCCTTCAGCAAGATCAACATACTGCAGGCCAACTGTCTGTTTCTGTTTGTCCTCTACTTTCAATGAAGCATATTCAATTGTCACAGATCCTATACCATTTTTGTCTAATTATCTTGTGTATCAAATCCATTCTGCTACTTCCCAACAAACTTAATAAACAAGCTGAAAATTCCTCACAAATTGTCGACTGCCTTTATTAGGTAATCATGGTCATGAACCCCCAACACTTAACACAACTTCCAGACAATACCTGACTGTGACTCAAATAGAACACGGGACAGCTGGCCCAATTTTGATACAGGCCCCTAGATATTACTAAAGAAGGTTGATAGTGCTGATTTGAGAAAAGCTAAAACCTACAATTGTACCACTGGCTGTTTAATTACAGTTCATCTGGTAATAATGCAAAATGTTGGTATTTTGTTTTATTGAAATGCTAATGTTAACACTCTTTTTGATTTTCGAACAGTTTTGGCACTTCTTAAGCACCCTGCTGAATGAAAAGCATTGTAATTTTGATGCATACATCTAATTAGATGGAAGACTCACAGTGTTCCTGTACTTGTACAATTAAAATGCACTTCCTGGTGATACTGACAATAAAGCTTTGGCAAAATCTACAATCAGGCTGCCTCTTCTGTATGAGTAAGAATGTCACTAAATGATGAACAGAGAGGAATAGCTTCGAGAAACAGCCAATAATGGAGAAAAACAAATTAGCCTACAAGATAATGTTATGTTCAAGCCTGCAGTTTATTCATTTCTATTGAAGGAATTATAATTATTTTTGAACAAATTATAATGTTTATGCAGACATTCGTACATTAAGCGGCAAGCTAACCAAATTTTATGAAGAGTAAAATCTAGTTGAGTGTCCTTATGAGTAACAAGCAGAGGGTTTTGAACTCCGCTTCTTTCAAAGAAAAATCTCGACCAGCATACCATGGAAATTTGAGTTCTTATGAGAAAAATATTCACTTGATGTAGATCATAAAATCCAACTATTACACTTGACAGGATAATTGTAATCATGTGAAAAAGGAGTGCATGGAATCAATAGCTATATCTTCATTTTGCTTTCTAGATGTACAATCACATAGTGACATTCAAATTATACATTTTAAATGTTACATTTTCTGTATTCTAAGATCTTCAAATGTTATAGGGATGCTGAACTCGAGCTAGATGTAGATGTCACAACATTGATGGAATACAATATATTTAAAGTTCATATTTCAGCAAAATTTTCCATCTGATTGTACAATATGTTTCTTTCTTACCTGCAGACAGAACACTGTCTTTGGGGCTGAAGGGCAGTGAACATCACAATTACAGAGTAATTACGAGGAGGAGCCTTCACAAACCTTCGGAATTTGTCACCATTCATTCGAATGACTGAACGTCTGGAGCTCCATTCCATTAACTGTTCCACCTTTTCTGCCAGAAGGTTCTAAAGTGCAACAAATGATAATGAGGATCAGGAGGATAAATCTTTTACATCAATTATATGACAATCATAAAATACTGGCCTTAGCAAGTCTTACACTAAAATGGTAAAGGAAACAACTTAGAAGTAAGTATGAATATAACTGTCAGAAATATATCATTTCTATTAGGGATACATAAATACACTGGTAAAATCAGCAAATACTGCAAATGAAATTGAATGCAGAGAAGTTTAAAGTAATAGCATTGTGATGGGAAGAACTAGGAAAGGTGATATTAATTGTTACAATTTTCAATGAGTTTGGAAGAGCAGAGATGTGAGGTACACAACACTGAAACAGGTAGGACAAATTGAGACAGTTGTCAAACATGCATGTGGGATCTTTAGTTTTAGCAACAGAGGCTTAGAATTCAAAGCAAAATGCTTTGCTGAACCTTTATGAGATACTGGTTTGGCACTGGCTGAAATATTGTCTTCAACTTCAGGTGATGCTCAGAGCTAGTGATCGCTCAACCCAGCCTTGTGATATAAGCTCCGAATTCGCTGCACTCTGTAGGAAGCTGCATGTAATTTCATTTTCCACTGTAATTTTGTGCGTTATTAATTTCTTCACATTAGAAAAGTCTTGAGGCTTTAGAAAGGATACAGCATTGATTTATTACTGTGGTACTAAGGATGTATGATTTCAGTTAGATGCATAAAATGGGACTGTTATCTTGGAGTATATAAGACTCCAAAGAGTTTTGGTAGAGAGGTTTAAAATATTTAATGTTTTGAATAAGGTAAACAGAGAAGCAATATATCCAGAAAAATGTCAGTTATCAGATAACAAACAGGAACTATTTTGTGGAATAGAGAATAACTCAGGAAATAATGAGGACGTCGACTGCCAGCTCCAACGTGCCACAGTGAAAAACCGTAATGGCTCATCAGAAGACAGACGCGGGATACATCTGAAAGGGTGCCCTTCGTCATCCAGTGCTTCCTGGGAGCAGAGAAACTACACCAAGTTCTCCGCAGCCTTCAACACGTAATTGATAACGATGAGCACCTCACCAAGATCTTCACCATACCTCCACTTCTCACCTTCAAACAACTGCCAATCCTTAAACAGACCATTGTTCGCACCAAACTACCCAGATTTCAGGACAACATCAACCACAACACTATACAACCCTGTCATGGTAACCTCTGCAAGCCATGTCAGATCTTCGACATGGACACTACCATCACATGTGCAAACACCACCCACCACGTGCACGGCAGATATTCATGTGACTCGGCCAATATTGTCCATCTCATGCGCTGCAGGCAAGGATCTCTCTCACAACACACACACACACACACACACACACACACACACACACAAACGCGCACAAATCAATAGGGTGAATTAGTATTTGCAGGTACATTTCATTTTGTTCAAAAACATACAATTTATCGACAGTCAGTCAATGTGGTGTTTTATAAATGCCTACTTTAGAAATAAAACCAGCTGACTCCATACTAAACAGATTTTAAACAAGGTCTCAACACCTAACATGCATTGTCTGACCTAAAATGTTACCTCTTCTTTACGCTTATAAAACATTCAGTTCTCTCAGGACCGTGACTTGAAAGGAATTCGGGGAGTTACATACGCATAGAATCATAAAATCCCTACGGTGTGGAAACAGGCCCTTCGGCCCAACAAGTCCACACCGACCCTCAGAGCACCCACCCAAACCCACCCCCCTAATCTACACATCCCTGAACACTATGGGCAATTTAGCATGGCCAATCCACCTAGCCTGCACATCTTTGGACTGTGGGAGGAAACCAGAGCACCCGGAGGAAATCCTCGCAGACACGGGGAGAACGTGCAAACTCCAGAAAGAAAGTCGCCCGAGGGTGGAACTGAACCCGGGTCCCTGGCGCTGTGATGCAGCAGTGCTAACCACTGTGCCACCATGTCATCCCAAAAATTATTCAAAATCAGCAACTTGAGGAAACATAGCAGGATTCGAACCTGCGCGGGGAAACCCCAATGGATTTCTAATCCATTGCTTTAACCACTTGGCCACAACTACTGGGCTACATGTTAACTAATTAAAACCTTCTAACTGATTAAAGATTTAACAGTATCTTAGGTTTGTTTAGTACGTCCTCATCAATGGTGTGAACCTTTGATCTTTTATAAATTCTGTGTCTGATCTACCTCTCTCACAAACACCTGGAGAAGGACTGAGGTTCCAAAAGCTTGTGTTTTCGAATAAACCTGTTGGACTATAACTGGCGCTGTATCTTTTCTGACTTTGCGCTGCTATGTGACAGCGAATGTAAACACTGAGGGCCATTAGCTTATTTTTTTTTGGTTCAGGATAAGAAAGGACTTATCTTACCTTAGAAAACTTAGAGATTAAAAGTTGTTGGGCAGTTTTGAAGAGACCCAACTGAGGTCAGAAGAAAACATATCGTTTCTCCTAAATAAAATGAGTATCGAACAGTTTACTTTGTGCAACTTCATGATCAGGTGTGTTTGCTTAGAAATCTGCGGATTATTTTTTTAAACTCTAAATGCTCAGATTTGAGTGTATTCATCTAAGAATTTTTCAGAGTTCACAGGAAAAACTAGGGAGAATCACCCACATCAAATTTAAAGAGTTGATATAGAGAGGTAATCTGTCTCTCCATGATGGACACAGTCAAGAAATTGGATGAGATGCATTTTTAAAACTGTATTCTCTATTTAGGTAGCTTGGTTTGTTTTCCTTTTCTGTACTTTGCAAAAATTACTGTTTTCCTGTTAAAAGAAACTCAGTAATCTTGAATTCATTGACTTCGGCACCATCTTCAACAGCATAATTCCAATCAAACTCATCTCCAAACTCTGAGACCTAAGACTCTGCTCCCTCCCTCTGCAACTGGATCCTTGACTGGCAGACCACAATCAGTAAGGAAAGGCAACAACACCTCCTCCACAATAATCCTCAACAGCCCCACAAGACTGCATACTCAGGCCCTTACTATACTCCATATACTCTCACGATTGTGCTGTTAAATTCAGCTGTAATACCATATTTAAATTTGCTGATGACTCCACTGTAGTGGGTCGTATTTCAAACAACAAGACAGAATATGGGAAAGATATAGAGAGCTTCGTGGCATGGTGTAAAGACAACAATTTCTCCCACAATGTCAGCAAAAATAAGGAGCTGGTTATCGACTCCAGGAAGTAGAGTGGAGGGCACACCCTGTCTGTATTAATGGTGCTGAGATGGAGTTGGTTAAGAGCTTCAAATTCCAATGAGTAAATATCACTAACGATTTATTCTGGTCCATCCATGTTGACGCTACAGTCAAGGAAGCACACCAACACCTCTACTCCCTCAGAAGGCTAAGAAAATTTGGCATGTCCACATTGGCTCTTACCAATTTATTAGATGTACCATAGAAAGCATCTATCCAGATGCATCACAGCTTGGTTTGGCAATTGCTCTGCCTAAGGCTGCAAGAAATTACAAAAAGTTGTGAATGCAGCCTAGTCCATCACAAAAACCAGACTTCCTTCCATTGGCCTCTGCTTACACTTCCTGCTGCCTCGGGTAAGCAACCAACATAATCAAAGACGCCTCCCATCCCGCTTATACTCTCTTCCAATCATTCTTCATCAGGCAGAAGGTACAAAAGTTTGAAAATATGTACTAACAGATCCAATAACAGCATCTTCCCCACTGTTATCAACTCATGAACTGACCTCTTAAATATTAGACTTGATCTTTCTCTGCACCTTCTCTGTAGCTGTAATGCTGTATTCTGCATTCTGTTCTGTTACCCTGATATATTTATGTAAGGTATGCTTTGTTTAGTTAGCATGCAAAACAATACTTTCACTGTATCTCGGTACGTGACAATAATAACTCAAATCAAAAATCAAATCAGCTTTGCATGATTCCACCAGCACAGGTGCCCTTACATAGGTAATACGCAGTTGTGAATATGTTTTCGGTCACAAATTGGTGAGCACATCATAGATGCTCTGGAATAAATGATGGAGGCTGTGATAGCTGAAGCCACTAATTGTTTAAGAAGCGGTGGAAGCTGGGCTAGAAGCTCTTGAGGTATGTAATGGGAGTGTCCCTACCTCTCAACCAGGAGACACTGGTTCACGTTAGATAACAAGGTGTAGAGCTGGATGAACACAGCAGGCCAAGCAGCATCAGAGGAGCAGGAAAGCTGACGTTTCAGGCCTAGACCCTTCTGAAGAAGAGTGTCCCTCCCTCCCTCCCCCAACACTTCCCACCCCACCCTCTTTCCCTCACTTCCCGCACCCCCCACTGCAGCATGCCAGTGTCCTCCAGACCTTGGACAAAAAGAGGACAGTCATCAAAGCCATAGAACAGCATGGCCAGCAATGTGCTTCCACTCCATGTTGCAAAAGCAAAAATTACACCTTGTGAAAACATTCTTAAGTGTAATAATAAAAGCACTTAGATGCAGCAGAGGCTCACATGTTAAGAATTTGCACATGTTAAAGATAGACAGTTTATTTGGAATAAATTGCTGTAATGATTTGTGATGTAGATCATTAATGGAGTGAATGGTGTGTTGTCAGATGGAAAGTATACCCTCGTAGCCTCAGTTGCATGTGTGTGGCAAAGTGGAGTTTCCTATTGTGCTCAGATGAGCCAGTGCTGAGGCTGGGACTAGGTGATTGTGAGTAATAAGTTGAACAAGATATCATGCTAACATCGAGTGCATTTATGATCAGACAGTCATTCCCAGCTTGTGGTAAGCACATGCTTATCATTTGAGCCTTTCTTGTACATTTCTCATGTGTTCTTTCTTCTGATGATGAGGGCTCATTATACTGTCCTATGTAATCTGCTCGTTACTATGTGATTTTGCGTCATTACATGATCTGTACATAATTGGAGGACTCACTGGCAATGGCTTCCTTTCGTCTTTGTTGCAAAGATTCTAAACACACTAAAGCCAACCTCAACAGGCTGACATCCCAATGCAAACTTCAAGCCTTACCTGGTACAGATGGTTGTGAATATAACGATGCATGATCTTCGTGCAAAATTCTTTGTATTCAGAATGCTATAATAAATAGCTTCTGGTCACATTTAAATGAGAGTTAACTAACCTCACAAGACTCACAATGTCATCCCTCCTCTGGTAGAATGTTACATCATCAGGATTTCACTCCAATGTGTCCTGCTCTGACTCTACATAATACCCATTCCCAAACTTGTTGCATCCCGCTCAGACGGGACATACTAAATTCCACTCTTTGTCTCTAAAGATATCAATGAAAGAGACATTCAGAGACACAAAGTAAAACCTTGTTGTCTACTCATACAGAGAGATGCTGAATGACTGTCATCTGAAGTCTGAATATGCAAGGATTGGAGAAGTTTTATTCCAGTCATTTCTTTGGCTAACCATAACAAGAAAAATACTAAGTGGTAGTCTTTTTTTTTTAAAAAAACAATGTATGGAATTGCTGGAAATAAAAGTATTTCTTTTCAAAATCAGTATGCTGTTCATCCTGAGTTGCCTACGCATTCTGAGTATCTGATTTTCATTCATTTCAGGTGCATCTCTTACATGTATGCCTTAGCAGGACAGTGTTGCAAGTTTAATAAAACCGCACGTTGATAATCCTTTCCGTCATGCTGTAAAGTCCATATATTTCAGTGAGCCAGCGCTCAGGGGTGTAACTGCAAAGCTATTTTCCTGACATGCACAGTTGATGCAGCATCTATTGATGGTTTTAGTATTAAACAGCCTTTTTACAAACAGTTGGTTTGAAAAAGTCTTGTCTTACTAGTGTACAATTCGGTTTGCCAGGTAAGACCAGTACAGACGAGAAACTTTTAGGTATCATTAATGGCTCACGCAATAATTTTCATAGAAATTGAGCTGTAAAAGGTCCTCTCCATGAGTGACACAGAGGCTCAGTGGTTAGCACTGCTGCCTCAAAGTGCCAGGTTCAAAGCTAACTTTGGGTGACTGTCTGTGTGGAGTTTGCACGTTCTCCATATGTCTGCGTGGGTTTCCACTGAGCGTTCCAGTTCCAGTGTTCCACGGTCCAACGATGCGCAAGTTAGGTGAATTGGCCAGGGTAAATTGCCATGTAGTGTCTAGGATGTGCAGACTTTGTAGATTAACCATGGTAAATGCTGGATTACAGGTTTTGGGTGGGGATTGGATCCGAGTGAGATGCTCTTCGAAGGGTTGGTGCGAACTCAATGCCTTTTTAGGAGAGCTCTAAAGACTCATGACACTCAGACAGAAAAAAATTACCTCATTTCTGTTTTAAATGAATGACCTTTCATTTTGTAAAAAACAAATTGCTCTTTTTTAAACAAAGAAAATAACTCTTCTGTCTTCATTCTTTGTCATTTTGAACATCTCTTTTAAATTGTTCACGATTCTTAATTCAAGGGAATACCAACAGAGTCTATACATTTTTCCTCATAATTTAACAATTTAAGTGAAATCTGTGCTGTATTCCTTGCAAGGTCACAGTATATTTCCTGAACTATAGCACACAAATCTAGATAAAATAGTCCAGATCAGCTCTGGGCAAATTTCTATCCACCTGAATCACCTTACTCAGTTTTTCCTTGCAACCAACTTGACTAAAGATGCCCAAGTTTAACTATTCATCTTGCTTTCTTTTGTATCAAACTGTTCCTGTAAAGAAAATATTCTGATTTCTTTCTCAAAACTAAACTGGTTAACTTCACTCTTCCCAACATTAATCACCAGCAGCCATAGTTTTGCTCATCCTCCTCAACCTATCAATATTTCTTTACATTGACCTGCTCACATTTACAATACCGTGTGCCTGCCAGTTTCAGCAAGATAAATGTGATCTGTAATAGACATCCAACTCAATCTTCCTCCATTTTGCAAAAATCTGAGACTCTAGGACAGATCCTGGGAAACACTACTGATAACTTCTTTCTAATGAAAAACACTTCCCTTGTTCTTAAAGCTGCACTTTGGGGCAGAACAGCAACTAAGCACTGAAATTTTGTTAAAAGGACACCAGGACTAGATCAGGCAGCAGCTCACTTGCTCTCCTAGTGCTTATGTACTTAATGTCTACCTGGATGTACACAGTAACCCTGCATTGCCTTGTGGTGCTGTGCCGTGCCATGCCATGCCTTGTTGTTCCATGCCTTTTAGCTTATTGGTGCTTCAGCCAGCATCTAAATACTCACAATATTACTGTATTGACTTGCTGTTTAACACGCACACAGGGTCAGGCTGCTTGTCATGCTCATCAGTAGTCATCAGTCCAGGAGAGGGACATCGTGCTGTTCGACACATTCAGACATTAATCTCACACCTACCACACATGCCAGCTGCCAGCATGGTAAATACAATGCACGATTTTTTTCAACAAAATGACCATGTCTGAATGCATTTAGGAGATAGTCTTCCATCAAGTCAAGGAGCCTGCTGTCGGTCCAGGGGTCTCAATACAGTCAATGGCGGAGGCCACACACACTGCAGAAGCTTGGCCACAGTTAGTCATCTGCTTGGGACAGTCACTGTCAGGGGATACATCCCACTACAGTCCAGCTAGATGCTGTGGCTATGGTCAGCAGTCGGCGGATCGCATACTGTCAAGTCAGGGAGCTGCAAGGACAGTAATCATGGGTTGTTGGTCAGTCCGACTTGGGCTTGTCAATCAAAATCTCTCAGGAAGCTGGAGGACAGTCAGTCCTGTGGGTCCAAAGGTTGGGTGGTAGAGAAAGTGTTGCTGGAAGGGAAAGGGGTGTTGTACGGTGACTGGGATTGGGATACTGGGGGAAAAGCAGAAGCATGTGAAATGGGTTGTTCAGGTATAACAGTACACAGAGGCTTTGGTAGGGGGTGCCCGATGACTAGACCAAGCCTGGAGCTCAGGCTGTCCATCACAAGCTGCATTCGCTGATGACACTTGCCTTCTAATGGAAGCAATGTGTAACTAGAAAATGTTGGGACAATACCCAGGGTGGGAGCAATCAGTGTCAGGTTGATGGGCAAAAGTATGCACTCCACTTCTGCTGGACATCAAGATTCTAGAGGAGCAAAGGCATCAATCATACACTTTAAAAATGCAGCTACACTGCATGTACAATCACACTACTGAGCACATGAATGATACACAGTGTGACTCTGCTGTAGTTTAGAATGGTGGTCACAGACAATGTCCACCATATCATTGGCCCTTGCAAATTGTACACAATGATCTCAATGAAGCACTGGTTATCACTATCAACTATAAAAGAGATGGATACTGGTCTAGCGTACAGTGATTGTTTGCTCCTCCGCCTCTTGGATTATACAACTGATGCCCCTACATTTGTGCAATGAATATGATAATAATTAATGATAACTTTCATGGTTGATGTGGGGCTGAGAATGAGAAGAGTTCACAGTGCATGAAACAATCCCAAAATATTGTGTGTTGTGTACCAGTCAGTATAGGATCTCCACCAGATAGGTGGTTATCCCAAAGAGCTAAATGTGGCCCTGCATGTCTCACTGTATGGAAGAGGGACTGCAGCTGTCAAATGCAGAATATGCCAGCATTGTCCTTTCTCTAAGCTAAGAATCTATTCCCGAGGAGGAAGACCAGCAGGACTAACAAATTTTGCCACAGATGTGATGTTGGTCACAGTGCTAAGAAAGCAAAGGCAGATGAAAAAGGAATAGATGTGACAGCAACCCAGGAATAGCAAAAAGATGGCAGGGAAGCCAAAAAACACCAAGCACAGGCAGATGTCATGCTGCTGAGCCCCTCAGGATATATCTGAGCTACAGGGAAACCAGTCTTTTGCGCTTGTAAACACTGCATTCATTATATTTTTGTGCTTTTTTTAAAATTGCAGACTGAAATGAGAGTAGAAACCGATTAAAACCAAGGATGGCCGTATGGTTTGAAAACAAATAATTTAACTCACATTCTGAACACTGTTTGCATAGATGTGAGTTACGCTTAATGGCTTCAGACAAACTGGACCTAAAGAGCTTTGCGCAAAGAGACATTTGGTTGGCAACAAGTAGCAAATTTGTAACTGGTCACTAGTCCATAAACCAATAACACAGGTTCTCTGCCGACCAACGAATATGTGATTAGTCCTTAGATAGCTGAACAGCATGTGAACAATAAGCATCTTTTGGACAATCGTAGTGTAGCTTCTCCCCGCACCCCCCCCACCACCTCCCACCAACACCCCGTTCTCTGCAGTAAGTCACTTTAAGACAAAAAAAAACAAAGTTTATCTTTGCTTCAGCAGTTGCTGTAAGCTGTGACTTTTAATTAATGAGCCAGAGACTTACAATTGAACCAGCCACTCTGTGCTTCTTGCAAGCCAGTGTAAGCATCCAGAGGATGACTGAGAAGCAGTGACCAGCACAAGATTCATCTCAACAACCCTTATGAACAGGAATCACTGAAATTCTTTTCCCAGTTTGTTTCTTCCATCCATAACACATGACTTTCTTTTCCCCTAGCTGAGTATGTATAAGGAAAATTTATAAGGGAATTACAGTTTTCATTATAGGCTCATATATGAGTCTAATTGTGTGTAATAAATAGTAATTCTATAAAGCACAGAAACCTGGTCCATGTTTTCTGTCAACCTCAGAATAAAAGATAGGTATATGCGAAAATTTTATATACATTTCAAAAATCTTTAATTTTTTCTGACAACTCTATGAATAGAGTCTCAATGAATAATAATGTCTCCAAATCCCTTTCCTTCGGATGAACGAGAATGCAATACTAGTGCAGGCTCCATATTTCCCAGGCACTGTGATGGAACTACGTTGACTATTTGATTGGGACCCAAGGAATGCAGGAGTATGGGAGCCAGCCACTTCTTGTGGCTGCTTTTAACATCTATACAACTGGCTCCTTCCAGGGAGAGAAGGGTGACCTGTGTGGGATCTCTCAGTCATCACCTACCAATACACCAGGACAGTGACCAATGCTATTTGTGCAAGGTTACACTGCAACAGTAGTAGACTTGCCAACTTTAAGGGCATTTAAATGGTCATTGGATAAACATATGGATGATAATGGAATAGTGTAGGTTAGATGGGCTTCAGATTGGTTTCACAGGTCAGCACAACATCGAGGGCCGAAGGGCCTGTACTACGCTGTAATGTTCTATATTCTATGTTCTATGGTTCATTTTGTTGCCCATTGAGGAGGTCAGTGCTGTAGCATGGGCGGTATAATTTGGAAACATTGCTGGCTCTCCCCAGGTGCAAGGTGCCAGCAACTTTGCACATTTCGCACTGAGACGTCCATATTACAAAATTCATCAGCAGGAAGGGGTTCCATTTGATTAATGATCAGGTGACTGTGGGATCCATCCACTCCCTGGAGGTTGTCTATTACCTTGGTAGCTTCCATGCCTCCTGCATCCTGGAGCATTTCTGTGTTTCTATTGCGTTTGAAGGTTAAAAAAAAATCATTTACAAGGCTGATTAGTGGGGGACACGAGCTGCCCACTGCAACTATGGCTCATGACACCATTTTGCAGCCCTCTGATTGACGCAGAATGCCGATACAATGCTGCCCAGTCTTCGACCGATACAGCTGCAAATGATAGGGGTGCTGAAATGTGGTTCTGCTGAATAGACCATCTTGGAGGGATGACTCGTAATATATTCTAGACAGAGTGTGTCATAGTATCCAACTGTACTGGGTTCGACACAATTAGAGGAGGAAACGCAGTGATGTTCTGAATACTGAGAAACTAGGAGAACGTGAACTCACGTTGTGCATGACAGAGTTCAGCAGTGCAACGAGCCAGACACAACCTCGACAACACCCAGTTCTAGTAAACAACAGCTGGGTGCAGCTGCCAATTATGGACTGCGAAATATTCATTGGTTCTCATACCAGCATTTTGTCTGTATCATGGAGCCAAACAGCAGTCTCTATTCCGTTAGTTTACATTCTCTTTTATGACTGTCAATAAAAGCTCATTTTTGGAATCGTCTGAATGCTTGACTGTCTGTGATAGATTCCCACTGGACAATGACAAGATGCTAGTCTACAGTGAGCACTGGGGACTGAGACAAGGTGTTAAGATGGGATGTAGCCAACACAGGTAAGTTGTGTAGTCTGGAGGCTAGAGTGATGGAGGCAAGAAAATGAAGCTGTCTGCCAGGAACGTTGGTCATTCCAGCTAAATGCCGTGAGCAAAATGTGTTTGGGGATGCTTTGATATTGTGCTGACAGTGAAGGGCAAGTTCAGAATGCCAACACTCTCTGGATGGTCAACCAGCGTTTAAAGATGGCACAGACACCAGGGATACCAGTCTCTTCTGCGAGATTGTGTGTATTGCGAGTTTTCTGGCTACTAGAAGTAGAAGAATCGGTTTAGCATTGGATGATGGAAGCATCGTAGGGCAATTAATGAAGTGAGCTTATGAGGGTACGGCAAAAAAAACTCATTGGGCTTCCACAGATAGAAACCCTCCATAAAACTTGATGAAATTGAATCTTACGATATTTCGGCTAAGAGTCAACCCAGAATTTTCTTTGCAAGTTCTCCAGCTTCTCCACAAGCCTTGCTCTAAAAAAAACCTCAAAGAAATGTGAAAAACATATAAACAATAAAAAGCTATGAGGAAGTTCTGAGGAAGGGTCACCGGACCCGAAACGTTAACTCTGTTTTCTCCTCCACAGATGCTGCCAGACCTGCTGAGTTTTTCCAGCAACTTTGTTTTTGTTCCTGATTTACAGAATCTGCAGTTCTTTTGTTTTTTTTTAAAAGGCTATGATTCTTTTCAACTAAATATGCCAAAATGTTCAGGTTTGTTAATATATCTACGGGTAATACATCTTAACTGTGACAAAAGAATTTCTTAGACACTATTTTTACAAGTATGGAATGTGAAAAATATGAAATTGAAAATTATTTTTCATTGCAAAATACACCTTGTGCAAACGAAGCATGGAAGAATCTTAAAAAGCCAATTCGTACATTCTTAAACATAATAAATTTCAACAGCAAAAACACTGTGAACATTCACTTTTGCATTGTGCCAAAGCTCAATGACAATTTTTTGTTTGATCCACATGAATATGTCAGCCATGGAACAGCAAACAGATGCTCAGTCATCCAGTTCACCGTATTATCCTGATGTGAATCAACAGTCATGGCCACAGAAAATTGTCTCATTTTCCAATATCCATCAGCCCACTATTTTATATATTTCAAATAACAAATAACAATATATTCACTGCTGCACAAGTATCCTAGCTGCTTTATTGATAGTAGCTAAAGCCATGTTCAACATTGCCCTGATTTACAATCTTACATTTCACAGCACTGCACTTGTACTTCCTGTGCCTGAAAAAAACTGGGAAAGTGGACACGTTGTTCCAATTTCACATGACTTGGATGAGGATGACTACTTCAAGTCAGACAGGGCAAATCAGTTTCCTAACGTTTTTGATGGAAAACAAGCATTAGCTGGACTGAACACACAACCTTCCTCGGGTTACAGAGCTTTCTCTTCACTCTGTCCCTCATCAAAAGAAAAACATGATTTATGACATTCTTTTCCTCAAGAACTTTAATAAGGAATAAGAACTTGTCACGTTGACCCTTCAGTAAATATTTCAAAACAGTTAATTTTCAGGTGAATTCAAAATTATTGAAAAGGTTTGTGGATTTTGCCCAAAAAACAACTGCGCATAATTCCACACTAGCTGAATTATCTGAAAGACATGAAACTCTGGGCTGATAAGTTATCTTAGCTACGTTCCACGTACAAATCAGATCCATGTATGACAGTGGTGTTGCTTAATAAAATGTCCAAAATAATTTTCAGATTTTAAACATGCACACTCATGGCCTGCAAGGCCTTTAAATTCCACGCCACTGTGTCATTCCCCCCCACTCCTCAATTTTATTCTTGCTTTTTTTAGCCCGTTTTGGATCCAGAAAATGAAACAATCTCATTTTCTTGAAGTCTGATTTAAATATTGCAAGTCTGATATTCTCCAGGAATGAAAGAAATCCAAAATAGTATTTTCCTGAATTCAGATTACCTTTAATGGATCTGAAGAGGCCACTTTAAACAGAAGTATAATCATTATCTCCAATGCAACTCTATTATACTCAATTAGGAATTGATGCATGTTGTGAAAAACAGTTTATTCTTTAACGGTAAAATATGCAATGCATTTCGAGAGTATCATCCTAGGGACTGGATGTTACATACCACCACAGATATGTTTTGGGTGGGGAACCATGTAATACAGGGGAGTTGGATAGATCACCATCTTCCCTACTACCTCCAAGCACACACCAAAGGGAGGATGCCAAAATTGGCATAGAATGATTAGCCTGGGCAGTCAGGCAGGAATGGGAGTTTTGATTTTTTTTCTCCAATGTGCTTTAAATTGCAGAAAGGAAGAGATGTTGCTATCATTAGAGGGTGCCCCTTGCTCATTGAGAACACACACACTGGAGAAAATAGAATAGCCCCACTTCCCAAATGCTCTACATTTCACAAACTCACATCCAAACCCACCCACTCCTTAGGCAACAAAATTTTTCCCAACCCTGTCCACACCCAATGTCCTCAGAATTACCTTCCTGTACAATCTTGGGACCAACCACAGTGCCCATAATTGACCCTAGCTGCTGTTGGGACTTTTGGAGCTGATGGCCAGTTAGGTTGCCTGAAAGCTCCTGAGGACAGGATATCCTTCCAAGTGAGGAACTTGTTTAGGCTGCATATAGCACTCTATGACAGCAAGGCAGTCATTTGACTAGCCACTGAGGCTTTTTTTTCCTGGTGTGGGAGGTGTGGGGAGTCATCTGCCCCTTCATAATTTAATTGTTGCTGATCTAGCACACTGAACACTTGCAGCCACTATGAGAGTAAATATACGAAATTCTACCTTTTCAATATTTATACATCCTCCTCATTTCCCACATTATATCTGTTGAATTTAAAATGACTTGCAATAATACATATTTGCAATTCTAATTTTCCTGACTACGATGAGTTCTTAGGTTACTGTCTATTTCTGATATGTAACGTATATGTTATCTACCGCGAAGCCAGGCACAAAATAACTGGACACCCTGGTTCATTCCTCCTTCACTCTCAACAGGTCACCACAGCCCCACTGCACCTTCCCATGTAATCACAGAAGGTATAATGCCTGCCCATTTACTTCCTCCTTCCTCACCATCTAAGGCCCCAAACACACCTTCCAGGTGAAGCAGCTCTTTACCTGCAGTTCACTCAATCTAGTCTACTGTTTTCGCTGCTCCCAATGTGATCTCCTCTATATTAGGGAAATAAAGTGCAGTCTTGGCCACCAGTACGCAGAACACCTACGTTCTGTCTGCAAAAATAAGCCTGAGCTTCAAGTTGCCTGACACTTGAAAACACCACCATGATCCCAGGCCAACATCTCTGTACCAGCTTTAGCTCAGCACAATAAAAACCAAAAGAACTGTGGATGCTATAAATCAGGAACAAAAACAGAAGTTAGTGGAACGGCTCAGCAAGTCTGGCAGCATCTGTGAAGGAAAATCAGACTTCACATTTTGGGTCTGGTGACCTTTCCTTCAGTTCTGTTTTAGTTAGCTCAGCGCAAGTTCGAGGAACAGCACCTCAGTTTCCACTTGGGAACTCTGCAGCCTTCTAGACTTAATATCAAGTTCATCAATTTTAAGGCTTGAACACCTTCTCCCATGTCCTTACTACAACCCCCACACACCAGGCCTTGTCATCACATGGACTGCTACCAGACACAACTATTCATTCTCCAAGACTGACCTTTATCCTGTCCTTTGTCAGTCCAATTGTTTTTCTCTCTCTTTGGCCTCTATCTCCATCTATCGTTTACTCCTCTCCTCTCCCCATCTTCTACATAAACACCAACCTTTTCCTAGCTACCATGAGTTCTGAAGAAGGATCACTGGACCGCAATGTTAACTCTGATTTCACACCTGAGTTGTTCCAGTAATTTCTGCTTTTGTTTCTGATTTCCAGCATCTGCAGTTCTTTCGGTTTTTGTGACAAAATAATTGTTTATTGTCTCTACAATTAGCTCATTCCCCATGATAATTTCCCCTGTCTCTGCTTCTAAGGGGCCAACATTTAATTTAGTTACTCTCTTCCTTTCAATATACTTGTAAAAACTCTTAATTTTTTTTCTCTTCTTAATTAGTTTTCTCCTTTTTTTCCTTCTTCTTTAAAATTTGTTCATGGTCCTTTGCAAGTTTCTACAACATTCCTAGCTATCAGATTTGTTACAGCACTATATTTCACAACATTATAAGCCTTTACTTTTAATCTAATATTATCAGTGCAAAAAGAGACAAGCTTGCAATTCTGACCAATAAATAGAAGATGTAAAGCTGTGACAATATGTCAGAGACAGTAGGAACTGCTGATGCTGGAGTCTGAGATAACAAGGTGTAGAGCTGGATTAACACAGCAGGCGAGGCAGCATCAAAGGAGCAGGAAAGCTGATGTTTTGGGTCTGAACCCTTCTTTGACAATATTTCCCTTTTCAACAATATTCAAGTTCTGTATACCAGGTGGCTACTGCTAATACTATTCTTAACTTCTTTAGTAAATCACAGATAAACGTTGTTCACTAAAGTTTTGATTTTCAAAGAGATATTTTGTTGACAGAACATTTTAAATTGTTTTTATAAATCTTTCTCATATTTATATACTGCCACACCTTTTAGTCTATATACAGATCATACAGAACTTTGGACCTCAAATCAACAAGATTTTGTGACATAATACCAACTCATATTAAAGGTTTAAAGTTTTGGCAAAGATCTCAGGTTGTGGGTGAGTTTGCTGACTTTTCGCCAAGCTGGCTTGTTTTCGTTCAGACGTTTTGTCACCATGCGAGGCGACATCATCAGTGGAGCCTCCAATGAAGCGGTTATTGTACTCCGCTTGGAATTTATACTATAATTTTTATATAAGCGGAGTAGAATAACATTGCTTCATTGGAGGCTCCGCTGATGATGCCGCCTAGAATGGTGATGAAATGTCTGAACAAAAACAATCCAGCTGAGGAGCAAGTCAAAAAGATCCTTTATTATTTTCTGTGACAAAAATTAAAGCAAACTATACATCATAAATCAGCAGGAATTAGTTTCAAAAGTGTTTAAACATTTTTGTCACATTAGTAAATTGTTGGACCATAACACTTTTCCGCTAACATCATTATTGAACATCTCATTTCAAAAAGCACCTAAAGTTATTTGATTATTGTCCTACAAATGCTTCTTACATTTGCTGATGCCAAATAATAAATTGAACTCCAGGGGTTTAGGTCACTCTACCAAAAGTCTTTTCAGATGTGAGCTGCAAACAAAAATACAGCAGGAAAAAATCCTAGATGATGGGCTATAATAAGAAACAGCTGAGTGTAGCAGGGGGAAAAAAGACTAATTTGATGACAAAAGGGAATTAGCAAAAGTTTTATAACATGCTGTGTTGCAGTATTTGTTGGAACCACGAGCTGTGGCTTAACCAAATTCACCTTCAGATTTTTAGCCAGAAGATAATTCCAGCAGCACAAAGTTGCATTACATCAAATTTGTTACTATGATAGTCCACGCTAATAGGGTAAACTTAATATATTTGCAATTATGCATTATAAACAATATCCTTAAGCAGGCCAATCACAACATGACAGTTCCAAACAGTAAGTCTTGTTACTTCCTGCTGATAGGTTTTAATTGCATTATACTTTCATTTGTTATTACACTGGTGTTACATTTTCTACTGGTTTTTGCTATACTTTATTCGTGGACTAAACTTTCAAAGACTTGGAAATAAGTACTGCATTTGGATTCTGTGTAAATAAAGGTGCCTTTTAGGACTACAGTTTTCCAATGAAATACAACATTTATGACCTACTTCAGGTAACCTTGAGTCAATCCTATTTAAGCAGTCTGACCCTGAGCAACTGGTAACATTTAGCAGAGGAGGTGGTAAAATTGTGTTCGGTATTATCACTATACATATGAAAACTAACTCAGTGATTTTGGATAATGGCACTGAGGGCAGCATATAGATGAGAAACAGGATCTATTCTTGACCACCATCCCGCTACCCCCCACCACGCGCCCCCACTCCCACTGTGAGGTGATGTCAATGGGCAGAAATGCTTGTTCTGTGCCGCATGACGCTACTTCACCAAGTAAAAGCTCCTTGTTCCTCCTTACATTCCAGAATTATCCTAAAAAATGAGTTTTTTTTGTAGATGAAAGATAGAATGCCATTTGTATTTTGTCACCATGGTCACTCAACATTTCAAAGCACTTTACATCAGAATCCCACGCTATCAACATCCTTGGGTTTACCATTGACCAGAAACAGAAGTGGACAAAATGCTGTGGCTACAAGAGCAAATCAGAGGCTAGGAATCCTGCAGGAAATAACTCACTGCCTGAAACCCAAAGCCTGTCCACTATCTTCAAGGCACAAGTCAGTAGTGTGAAGACATACTATCCATTTGCCTGGATAAGTGAAGCACAACACCGAAGTTTAACACCACCAAAGACAAAACAGCCTGCCTCCACCAACAACGCTTAGTAGCAGTAGAATATACCATCTACAAGAGGTACGGCACACATTCACTAAGGCTTGTTAGCACCTTCCAATCTCACAACACTACCATTTAGAAGGACGAGGGCAATAGATACATGAAATACCACCATCTGCAATTATCTCTCTTAATCAGGATGGAAGTTCCGATGACTTGGTCTTTGGGTAATGGGGATTAGCAGTTGAAAGTGTTCTTGAATTTCTGTCAGAGAATTGTTTAATTTGTAAAATTCTCTTCCCCAGAAAATTGTGGAGGCTAAGAATATTCAAGGCCAAGTCAGATTCTTGTATCAAAAGGGTTAAGGGTTATGAGGAAGATGTGGAGTTGAGAGCAAAATCAGATTAGCCATTATGTTATTAAATGGCATAGCAGGCTCTCAGGGCTGCACGGCTATCCTTGCTCAGAAGTACTATATTCTTTTGTTCCTCGATAACTTTCACATTTATTCCTTAGAATAAATCCATTGTTTTACAAACAACAAAACCTCAACTACTACTATTTGTGATAACAAGGTGTGGAGCTGGATGAACACAGCAGGCCAAGCAGCATCCTAGGAGCAGGAAAGCATGACGTTTCGGGCCTAGACCCTTCATCAGAA
>JAHRHZ010000248.1:68575740-68764845 GCA_024137785.1 Ginglymostoma cirratum
TTCCAGCTCCTATGATGCTGCTTGGCCTGCTGTGTTCATCCAGCTCCACACCTTGTTATCTCGGATTCTCCAGCATCTGCAGTACCTATTATCTCTGATACTATTATTTGTGTTTGCTTTTTTCCTTTTTGAATATTTGTTTGCTTTAAATCTAATACCTGCCAAAACTTGAAGAACTCCTCTTATGCTAATGATGTCTTTTTTGCATTAATTCGTTAAGTAATTGCCAGTTAATGTCATTGAGAAGGTGGCTGAGCATGGTCTCCCAGTCTGCAAAGCTAAAAACTTCCCTGGTCTCACTTAGTGCTATCATTCATTTATTTATATCATTGCTATTTACTCAGATTATCATTATTTGAGTAGTGCATGTTGATAAAGACGATAGTCTTTAATGAATACTTAGGGCAAATAATCATTTAGAATATTAACTGCATTTTGACCATCTTCAGAGTCATATAGTTCTTATCTTTAAATCTTCACTACTTTTCTTTAGCGATGCTTTAAGTTTTATAGGTTTCTTTATGTCCCTGGTCACCCTAACATGGCAATTCTTTTGTGCATTATCTTGAAGCCGCTCCCCATTCTCCTTGTAGAATTTGTACAAATTGTTTTCAATTTGTTTGTTCAGGTCAGTTTAGCTTCATTTGAACTTGTTGACTTAGACGCAAGTTTAATGTACATGATACAGCATTTAAATTTCATAGCTTTTTGTATAAGTGCTGTTCAATAAGCTTTAATTTATTTGCATTACTTCTGCCATATTTCCTTTAAGACAACCTTTTCAGTTATCTATTAATTTCTACGCACTTATAGCTTCTAACTCCCAAGCAGTATTAAATTAGTTAATTCTATCCTGAAGATGTGTGGTCCACTCCCAATTCATGTCCACATTCAGTGCCATGCTAATTCAGTGTAATTTAAATAAGTATTAACCTGTAAAACAATTATATTTACACCATCAACACTTTATCAAATGGAAGGTGCCAATGGAACAGTCAATAGCTCCCTCAGAACAGATTATCATCTGGTAGTCTTGACTATAACAGAAACGTGGCAGAAAGAAACAGGGTTTTAGTTATATGTCTGTTGAAGTTACAGTGGATTGGTAACAGTTTCAAGGAAATTTCCAGTTTCAGTAGTGGATTTCAAAGTGTCACAGCCAGTACATCAACCATCTTCACTAAGCTCAGCCCGAGGCACAAGGAAAAGTCATACTCAGAAAGTATGGTTGGGAAAAATGAAATTTAAAACAATGAATGAAAATTATTCAAAGTCTAAGATAAGCTTTTCTAAATGGCTAGTAAACACGATACTGATGGTAATGATGTATCGATGGTATTTCACACCTGACCACAATAAAAGCTTTCAAGGTAATCAAAGAAGACCATGTCAAAATTACGCTCACAGAACTACATTGCAATGAAATGAAGAGACATTTCATCTAATTTATTTTCAAGTGCAATGATCACATTGGATCACATTTTGCACTTGTTGAAAATCCAAAAAGTGTACAGCTGATCCCATTTGTGATCTGAGTCAAAAAGACCTAAAGGATTCCAGGATTAATCATTATGCTGTGTTGAATTAGCCGATCCTAGCCAGAGTAACGGCTGAGCTGATGTAATTACTTTATTGTTCTGCTATGAGAAATTTGTAAAAGGAAAACTGGCCAACTTCTGATTAACATTTTTAATGTTAAAAGAATGCTTCAGCCTTTTTACTGAAAAACACACAAGTGAACTTTAAGGGAAAAATAAATAAACATACCCTATCGCTCAATCCCTTGTAAGTAATCTCTAAAAACAAAAAAAAATCTTGATTTAAGATATCCTGCTGCTTTTCCTCCATCATATTTTCCATTTCTGCTGAGAACACAATGCAATTTGGGGGCTGGTCACCTTGCCTACTGCCTGCGAGAATTCACCTGACATAGGAGCAACACTCAGAAAGGTTGTGATTATATATCAAACTGTTGGACTATAACCTGGCGTCATGTGACTTGTAACTTTGTCCACCAGAGCCCAAGACCGGCACCTCAACATCATTGCTGCCAATATCACAATGCAATAGGATGGTGGGTGCAATGCTATTATTATGTAATTTTTCCAAGTGGACCTTTTTTCACTAGCTCCTGTTGAATCATCGAGCATTCTGGCAGGGTCTGTTAAGCTTTCCAATTAAGTAATGAAGGTTCCAAATGGCAAACTGTGTCTAAATTGTACCAAATAACTTGGGTCCAATACAATCTTCCACCCTTAACTGGTTTACTTTTCTCTATTTTCGCATAAATCAGCAATCTGGACCAGTCTTTCAGAGTTTAGATTGATCTCGTATCAAGTTTCAGCTTTCAGTAAATAAAATTACAAATCCATAACACCTACAACTGTATGGAAACACACTGTTCTTACAGGGCTGAATCTTACCTTTTTGGTAAAGTGCAAGTTTCATCACATTTCATAGAATCATAGAATCCCTACAGTGTGGAAAGAAGTCATTCAGCCTACTAAGTCTGCACTGACCATCCAAACAGCATGCCACTCATACCTAGCCCCTGAGCCTATCTCTGTAAATCCACGTTTACCAAGCTAATCCACCTAACTTGCACGTCTTCGGACAGTGGAAGAAAACTAGAGCACCCGAGGAAACCTACGAAGGCACAGGAAGAATGTGCAAACTCCACACAGACAGTCATCCAAGGCTGGAATTGAACCTGGGACCCTGGCACTGTGAGGCTGCTGTGCTAAAAAGGAGGATTTCTCGTTGCAGTCTATTGAGATCTAGTGCTGTTTCTTAACACACTCCCCTCATTCGTTACCTACTCCACCTTTATTGCACCTCTCTTGCCCGATTCTAGTCCTATCCTACCATCTGTAGTTCCACAAAGAATTTGCTTCTCACTGGATATCCACCGAAAGATCACTATCTCTGCCACCCAAGTTGATCTTAAAAGACGATGTGCACCCAAACAAGCACAAGTATTTCAAAGCTAGTCTGCTTATTGAAGAACAGTCTTTCAAATGATATCTTTGAATGGGAAAATGACACTGCAGTTCTCCAAAAGGGACCTGGAGGATGTTGACAAGCTGGGTCAGGGAAGACTATACCCTTCCCCCAGGACCAGACCTTGCCAGACTGGGTCGAGGTTGCCACCGGGTTAGTGCTGTGTCTACGGACCAGAGAAATGGCCAGCAGTACCACAATTACTTTCTCCAATCTGCTGGAAATACCACACTCTTCTGTCTGCTACCTTATGCTCACTCTATCTCTGTGAATGCAAAGACGTCTCGCCAAGGTTCATGATCTAATACTCTACTGCATGCAACATTTTCCCCACATCACTGATCCTCCACAGTCCTTGCACGGTCTACTCACTTGCCCAGAACACTCACCAATTTTTAATCTGCTGCTATGGCGTTACTGGTCGTGTCACCGTCTTTCATCTCACTCAGTCCCTCCTTCTCTCCCATTACGGGAGAAAACAGCCCATGGTAGGGCAGAAAGAGCTGGACAGATCCAGGGGTGTCAGGCATCAGACTCCTCACCCAGAATGAGAAAGAATTCTGTCCCTCCCAGGAGAAGTCCAGGATTGTTCCTGGAGATATCCAAGTTCCACCAACTGAATGACTCCACATTAACTCCACTATTGGTGTCATTCATTGCACACCACTTCTAACCACTGGCCACAATGCCTTCTAGGCCTTATTTCTTGCAGGCAGAAGTGGGATGCCCACATCCCCATGGGAGAAACAAGCTGCTCTGCCAGAAGGCACCTCCTTGACCTCTGAGGAAAAGAGTTAAAACGAAGTATCAGCAAGGTCGCCACCTGCACCAGCTGTCAGTCCAGATTCCGACACATCAATGAAAATGTCAGATTTAGAACTTTAAGAGCACAAGCTTTAATGCTGGTTAAGGAAGAAATATCCCAGGTCCCTGGCACTTGAAGGACTGCCAGACTCCAATTACCTGCGCAGCTCCATATCAAAAACCACCCTGTGGTGTCAGCAATCAGGGATTTCGCCTAAATGCATAGGGAGGAGTAAGAGCATCAGACAGCTATGTGGGAGGCAAAGGCCCTCGTAGCCCAGAGGCCACGGGAGTGCATCTACACTATGGGAACCCTGCAATCTCAAGTTTGCAATTGTCTGGCTACCTCCACAGTCAGGTTGGCAGTTGCATGGAGAGTCTGGTTCAGTACCTCAGCGTCTCTCGGGTTAGCTGGAAAAGTCCACATACTCACATCTGATTCTCTGCGCCTGTTTCAAAACAGGACTCCAGCCTTTCAGAGTTACTGTGACAATTTAGTCCATTAGTTTGAATTCTCACACTCAATTAAACACACACACACAATGGGATCCAATATACCTGAAAGATGGCTAGGCTACTATGGACCCAAACAACAGATGTCCAGATTCTAGAACAGTCAATCATGTCAAACCTCTGCACAACACTCAGACTTGGTTTCTTTGGTATTTCATCCACTGTTTCATCTTGGCTAAGCACGTGGCAGCAATTGTCCTCCAACTTCTGTATGGTGCATAGATCTGCGTATAATATTCTTGCCATGGAATCATACAGTCATACAGCACAGAAACAGACACTTTGAACAAATTCGTCCAAGCTGAGCAAATTTCCCAAACTAAACTAGTCCCACCTGCCTGTATTTGGACCACTTCCCTCTAAACTTTCCCATTCGTGTATCAGTCTAAACGTCTCTGAAAAGTTGTAACTGTATCTGCATCTACCACTTCCTGTGGCAGTTCATTCCACATATGAACCACCCTCTGTGTGAAAAAGTTGACCCTCAGGTCCCTTTTAAATCTTTCTCCTCTCATCTTAAAATTATGCCCTCTAGTTTTGAACTCCCTAAACATAGGAAAAAGACTTTTGCTTTTCAACTTATCTATGTCCCTCATGATTTTATAAAACTCTATAAGGTCATCCCTCAACCTCTTACGCTCAAGTGAAAAGAGTCCTAGCTTATCAAGCTTCACCTTATAACTTGAAACCTCCAGTCCCGGTTAACATCCTTGTAAATCTTATCTGCACCCTCTCCAATTTAATAATATCCTTCCTACAGCAAATTGTCTACAACTGTACACAGTACTTCAAAGGTGGCCTCACCAACGTCCTGTACAACCACAACGTGAAATCCCAACTCCTAAACTCAGTGGTCTGAACAATGAAGGCAAACATGGCAAACCGAAGGGCCGCAAATCAGCAGGTCTTGCAGCTTCCTCTGTCACAGATCAAGACACTTAGCTTCAACAACTCAGGTGAGGCTGCAGCCACTTTCATTCCCATTGCATGGTTTTGACTTCCAGCATGATGGAAGGCACCAGAGAGTTCACTTTGGACAGTAATTTCCAGCCTCTGCCTCCAAGCTCTCCTCTGAAGAAGGGTCACCAGAGCTGAAACATAAACTCTGATTTGTCTCCACAGATGCTGCCAGACCTGCTGAGATTTTCCCAGTAATATTTTGTTTTGTTTCAGTTTCTAGCATCTGCAGTTCTTATGTATTTTTCTCTGCCTCCAACTCCGGAGTAGGCTCTGACCATCCAGATCATCTTCCTTGCAGCCCTTCCCATAAAATCCCCAACTATTGCACCTCTCCAGGTCTCCATCGCATCTGTCAAAATGCGGCTGTACCTGCCACTTTTCTCCCCAGCCCTAGCATGAGTGACCGTGCCTTGTGTGATCATACATTACCTCCACCTTAAAACCTAGATGCTCCTGACCATGGTTGAACACCCCTCCCGCATTGTCCCATTCCCATTAATGTTTCACAATATCCTTCCTTTACAAATTCTAAAGCAGTTATAAATGACAGAAAATCCAGGGAGCAAAATTTCTGATCCTTTTTGCTCAGCTTTCATCTAGGAATGCTCAGTTCTTTAAGCATATGGGCTAGTGATATTGGTTTTTCTAATGTTTCAAAAGCCAAACAAAATTGCTAATCTGAATTTTGAATTGGAATTATATCTAATCTCTGAATTTGTCATGTGGCCTTCATTAAAATCTTGATAAAACATACAAATGTTGGCATGGAAATTTTATATGAACATTCAGACAGGTGACATAGGGGCTGAAATAGGCCCCTCAAGCTTGCTTCACCATTCAATAAAATCATGGCTCATCAAACTGTGACCATGTTTCCATGTTCTCACCTATCTCTCCTGTTAATCAAGAACCTGCCTTAAAATATTCAATGAACCTGCAGCCACTGCTCTCTGGGGAGCCGAGAGTTTAAGAGACTTTCACCCTCTGAGAAATCCAGTTCTCAGCTCCACCTTCAATGGAAGTCTTTTAATTTTTAAACTGTGTCCTCTAATTCTGGTCTCTTTAATATGGCAATTATCAAGTCTTGTCAGGATTGTATTTGTCTCAATAACATCACCTCTCATTCTTCTAAACTAGATAGAGGCCTAATATTTCCAAACCTTCCTCATAAAATAACAAAAACTCAGGTATCAATCGAGTTAACCTTCTCTGAACTGGCTCTAATAATTTAAATAAAATATCCAGTTATTCTAATCAACCTGTTCAGACATGTCATGATACACCTCTCGAGCAAGTGGACTTGAATCCAGGCTTATGTTACAATTTCCAAGGGCAGTAATGCGACCACTGCATCACAAGAACCTCTACAGCACCCATATATACTGTGATCAATAAATGTTAAGTTCTACATATAAACTAGAAGATAAAAGCCAATGAAGGAATTTTATTTCAAGTATTTTGAACCATAAAACTGTACAGAAGCTTCAGGCAAATTATCAAAAATTCAAAACATACTGTCAGGACTTCCAGTCAAGAAAGGAAGAGGAAAAGCGTTTAATTTTAAGGTGTTTCTCTGTCAGGGTGACTAAATAATCAATGATATGGATACATGCGTCCTGCTCAAAAGAATAACTTGTTTTTTCTGAACCAGTGAGCTAAGCTTCGCCCAATTTCTTTTGGAGCATTCCACCATTGTAAAATATGTTTGTAAGACAAGTTTTAAAATGTCCTGCATCAGCAAAATTAATGCAAAGCTAGCCTAATTTTACTGTTTTAGTCACAAAACTTCTCCCTGAAGCCTGCAGTAAGTACCATTATCTGTCCAGAAAACTGAATCCATTTCTATTTTTGACAATGATTAATTCAGTACACAGTTCCATACACTAACTTCACAATATTATTGTGCATTACTATATCCAAAATAAAATTCTAATCTCTACAGTATTGCTTGTTTTTTTTGAAAGTAGATGTCAATTGACTTAGCTTCCATGAACATATGACATATCAAACACAAACTATCGTGTTGCAATTAAACCATTTCATATCTCAAGTTGTCAAACAGAGCTACACTGTCACACTGAAAAACACAGACAATTTTTCATCTTCAACAGCAGTTCAGAACTCCTAGCCTGCTGGGTCATTTTGAAATGAAAGCCACAGTGTCAATCCTCCAGGAGCCAAACATGCCATGGTGTAGGTCAGTGGACTTTTCCTACACATTCGGTTTGAGAAATGTTGGCACCATACTTTGCCGGAAGGTAAACAAGACGAGAAATCTGCCACCATGAAGAAATATGCATCAGCAGTTTATCTCCTAAAACAATGAGATTTTTAAGGTTGAGTCAGAAACGTAGGAATTAGGGAAAAAGTGAGTGAATTAGACTTAAATTAGTGACCATGAGAAAGGTTGAATTGAGAGGAGAAAATCAGAAAACAAAAGAAAGAAAAAAATAGTAATTCTGACGTTTTAAAAACTCTTATCAGGAATGAGATTCCATTATTTAAACTGTTCACTTTCTGCGTGAGAGATAGATTGATCGATACATGAGAAATATTATAGAATTAAAAAGGTACTTGCATAATTAATTTTGAGATTTAATTTTCTGCAGTGAGTTTAATGGACAATTTATAGGAAAAGTAACATGAAAGTAACAGGGAGTTTAAGGGCAACTGCAAGGCAAATGGAGTAGCAAAAATGAACAGAAAGTTCAAAAGACTCACAAACCAGTGTTTATCTTTATCCCCTGAACATGTTGCACAATTTGTGCATTAATAAAATCATGGCTCATTAATATACCATCATTTGTGCAAGAAAATTTAACCCAGGATTTTGTCTTCCCAGTTTAGAGTACCTAATGAATTATGCAGATTGAATTTATTCCTAACAGAATCACAGGAAGACTCCCGGAAAGCCCATCCTGCCGCTGACATCCATGCTATTAATGGTCTAGTTCTTAAAGAAAACAACCAAATAATGTGCTACATATCTCTGAAAAAAAGGTTATTTTAATATGTCGTTAATATTTCTTCATACATTGTTCAAAACACAATAGGCTATATGTAACTGGAAATTGGCTCAATACCATTTCTGGTGAGTTTCATTGAGGATTTTCTCCACGAGACCAAGTTGGCTTTCTTGCACTAGCTTCCCAAACTCACCCGACACGGGTATTGCACTTCAGTGGGTATTTGAGCTAGATTAAAGATAGGAGCACCTACTGGACAGCAAATCATTGCCACATCTCCAAAGCTGGTAAAGAAAGAAACACTCCAGGTCACCAGCAATGGAAGAGTGGAGGAGACCAATCACTTACTAAGTTCCAGACAGGAAATGACTCCATGGTGTCATAGATAAAGAACTTCCTCAAAATGCTCAAGAAGACATGGGAGCAGCAGGCAAGTTTCTCAGAGTCACTGGGTATATTAATACAAAGTTTGCAGGACCGCACCAACATAGTTGGCATCAAGTTGCCACCCGCATGCAAGCGCCTGATGCCTCCATGGACAAGTTGGAAACTGCCGTGGACAGCTAGATCCAGCACTCTCTGGATCTACTGGATCCGATCACACATTTGTGCCCCATCATTCCAGCCAATGGTGCTCAACACCAAGGATCCAGTGACACATGGGGACAAAAGATCTTGATCTCACTCCAAGTACACCTATCTCACAAGGAGGCAGCGCAGTGCCTGTAGGCACCCAGTTAGAGGAGGCACCATAAACAGTGAGCACATTGGTCGTACCGATCCTCCATTTTGAAGTATGCAAGATGAATTGGACTACTACGTCTCATTTGCTTATTGTAGTAGATTATCCCTCTGGAACATTACCTGTCCTCCTAAAATGACCTTTTAAGCCCTAGTATCATTGTGATAATTCTGTGTTTTGACCCAAAACCATCACTCTGTTAATTGATCCATTTAAAGTCAGTACTAAACCCCAACCAGAAATAGAAGCATAGTTCACTGTTCCTCACAATCCATCAAACTGCACATTTCACCTCTCGGCTGATGACTGCAACGGTTGATAATGTAAAGTCTGTGCTTTGGCTCTCTTCCCATTCCTTATAATCTGGGCTGTTCATGTTGACAAGAGCGATATTCCATTTTGTTGCTTCCCCTATTCTCTAGTCGAATTGTAAGTTGGCCAATGCTTTTGGGGACGAGGATCAGAAATTAGTAGTTTCTGTGTATTTCCGGTGGGAAGATTGTGCACAATGGGTAATTTAATAAGCATTTTGAGAGTGAGTTGATAGTTAACTGATTTTAATATGCCTTGTACACAGGTTACAGATTGGATTTGGAGTCACAGTCATAGAGACGTACAGCACGAAAACAGATCTTTTGGTCCAACTCGTCCAAGCCGACCAGATATCCTAAATTAATCTACGTCCCATTTTCCAGCATTTGGCCCATATTCTTCTAAATCCTTCCTACTCACGTACCCATCCAGATGCGTTTTAAATGTTCTGTATTTTTGTACCCAAGATGGCACCACGTGTTGGTGACCTTGTATACTTTTCACTGTACTCCTGTTCTTTTGTAACTTCAGTACAAATGACAATAAGCCTAATTCGAATTCTATTTCTACAAAGCATCCCACTTGATTGGCATCTTGTCCACCACCTTCAAAATTCACTGCCTTGATCACTGATGCACTGAAGCATTGGTGTGCACTATCTACAAAATGCACTGATGGACTTAGGTCTGATGACCTCACTTCTGAGTGCAACTTTGTTTTTTGTGTGTTTTGTCTTTTTTTCCTCTCTAGGATTGCATGAATGAGTATGTGATAGTTAGGGTGACTATTCATCTGGTTTTATCACACAGTCCAATTTCAGCTGATCAGGTGTTTAGTATTCTTCAGCTGTACCAGTGACCAATGAGGTTGCTAAAGAATAAGTACCCCAGACATACATTTTCTCTTGTTCAGGAACAACATGCGCCCTTGGACCCCTCAGCTGAAGTATCTGTTCAAGGTTAAACTTCTATAAACTACAGCTGTGAATATAAACAGAATTCCTAATTTACACTGGAGTTGTTTTTAACATGTTCATTTACTGCAGTGAGACGTGGACTGTTCAACAGTAACGTATAAAATAAATTACTAGAAAAATTCCATCAGCAATGCCTCTACCACATCCTTTAGATTGAATGGAAGGACCATCAAATAAATACTAATGTTCTTCTTGAAGCCAGGTGCACAAGCATTCAGGAAAAATTCTTGCAAAATTTACTTTAATTAACAAAGGGCTAAAAAAAAAACTGTTTATCAAGCTACATCATATTTTCAATCCTAAGCTCTAATTATGATAGAAAAGGAAAAGAAAGGCAACAAACCCTGCACTCTAGATCCCAATAATGTTCCCAAATGTTGTAAGAGTCAATAAATTGCCTGTTAAGTCAAATGAAAGTTCAAAGCAAAAATTTGAATCCGAGTAGACAATATTTTTAAATGAGGGACAGCCACAATGAATATGTAATAATCTCAATTTCATGCAAAAGAGGGCAACTGGTGAAGGTTCATACTTCCCGCTCCATTTTCCAGCTTTTTCTCAGTACTATATTAGGTTTAAATATACGCTTAATTCTTTAAAGAACTTGAGTTTTAATTTTCTGATTCATAAGCAATTTTATTATCATTTCGTCAAACTGATACAATGTACAGTCCAATTTCTTTCTCACGTAGAATATAGGAACAAAAGTAGGCAATTCAGCCCACCAAGCCTGCTCCGACATTCAACAATAATATAGGAGGCCCTCCATCTCAATGCCAAAATCCCACTGCTTCACGATACCTCCTAATAGCTTTAACTTCTAGGATAATATTTAAGCCTTTCTTAAATATGTTCAATGACTCCACTGCTACACTCTTCTGCAATCGAGGGTTCCATAGGTTCACAACCTCTAAGTGGAGAAATTTCTCCTCATCTCATCTGAAATGGCCTATTATATACTCATCTGGAACCCCACCCCATCCCATCCAAGAGAAACATCAACCCTGTATCCAGTCTGACCGTGCTGTCAGAATTTCCTCACCTCATCTGAAATGGCCTATTATATACTCCACACCTGAACACCCACGCCACCCCGTCCAAGAGAACCATTATCCCTGTATCCAGTCTGTCCGTGCTGTCAGAATTTTATATGTCTCAATGAGATTCCCTCTCATCCTTCTAACCTCCAGTGAATACAGGCCAAGTCAACCCAATCTCTCCTCAAATGACTAACCTGCAATCCCAGGGAACAGTCTGGTTCATCTTTGCTGAGCTCCATCTATGGCAAATATATTTTTTCCATACATAAGGAGATCAAAACTGTACACCATACTCCAGGTGTGGTCCCGCAGGGCCCTGTACAACTGTAGTAATACTTCCTTGCTCCTGTACTCAAACCCTCTTGCAATGAAAGCCAACAGACCATTTGCCTTCCTGACTGATTGACGCAAGTCAATGCTTCCTTGCAATGACCAGTGTATAAGGACATTCAAATCCCATTGTACATCAGCCGTTCCCAAACTGGCACCATTTAAATAATGATCTGCCATTCTATATGTCCTATCAAAGTGCACAACTTTATATTTATTCACATTACACTGCATCTGCTATGTATTTGTCCATTCATCTAACTTGTGTCTAAATTACCCTGAAGCCCTTTTACATCGGCCTCAGCACTCTCAATCCTAGGTAAAGTCGCCATAGTCCAAGAGGACCATACGGCTGCTCTCTCAGGAGAGACAGAGACCGAAAGAGAGACAGAGAGAGAGAAAAATAACTGGTCATTTTAACCTAAGGATCACTGTGCCTCAGGTGAGGAGCAAGGTTGAGAAGGTAGGACGTTCACGGTAACCTCAGCCATTGAACTGGTGGCATGACTATGCATCACAAGCCAGCCATCCAGCCAACTAAGCTAACCAAAATCTTACAAACTTAGTTCTATATTGTAATCAAACTTAGAAATATTACAATCAATTCCCTCAAACAAATCATTGATATTTATTGTAAAAAGCTAGTACCCAAGCAATGATTCTTGTGATGTGCCATTGCCTTCCACTCCAAAAAGTACCCATTTATTCCTATTCTATTTCCTGACTGCTAATCATTTTTTAATCCATGCCAATGTGTTATAACCAATTCTATCTGCTTTGATTTTGCACGACTTCTAACGTGGAACTTTATCAAGAGCTTTCCAGAAATCAAGACATAATAAGAACTGCCAATGCTGGAGTCAGAGATAACACGGTGTGGAGCTGGAAGAACACGGCAGGCCAGGCAGCATCAGAGGAGTAGGAAAGCTGACATTTTGGGTCGGGACCCTTCTTCAGAATTGGGGGAGGGGGAAGGGAGCTCTGAAATAAATAGAGAGAGGAGGAATGGGGCTGGGGAAGGGAGGTGGTATGGCAATAGGTGAGTGCAGGTCAGCAGTGGTGGGGATTGGTCAGTGAGGTGGGAGGAGCGGATAAGTGAGAGAGAAGACGGACAAGTCATGGAGGCGGGCATGAGAGGAAGGGTTGGTCATGGGATGAGGCTGGGGGTGGGGAGATTTTGAAGCTAGTAAAGTCCACATTGAGACCATTGGGTTTTAGGCTCCCAAGAAGGAATATGAGGTGCTGCTCCTCCAGTTTCCAGGTGGCGTCGTTATGACACTGGATCCATGAACAAAAATCGATGTTGTTGGAAAAGTTCAGCAGGTCCAGCAGCATCTGTGAAGAAAAAATCAGAGTTAACGTTTCAGGTCTACTTCGAGGAAGGGTCACCAAACCCGAAACGTCAACTCTGATTTTTTTCTTCACAGATGCTGCCGGACCTGCTGAGCTTTTCCAGCAGTTATTTCCGCTGTCAGTTCCTTTAGTACCCTGGGTTGTACATTATTGCTGACAATATGACTGCAAATGTAAACTTTAATTAACTATAACTAATTCAACCCCTTCACAGATTATGATTTAATTCCTTCTTATTGCATAAAACCAAATCAAGGATAGCCTTTCTCCAACCTAATTCCTCATCATACTGGTCCAAAAATTCATCTTTTGGGTTTTTGAATTCTCGTCTCTGTCCTTTTGTCTGTATTATATTGTTGTTTATAAACTTCTTCTACTGCTGTTACTTTGACAATATAGGTAAAATGCTTACTTAAGAGTTTTAAAACAAAAGCCTTTTTCATATCTGATGTGGAAATTTTGAAAAGATTATGATAGCAAAGTTTGTTTTCAAATTTAAATTTCAACTTGTATATGAAATCCCTCTGTTCTTGTTAATGGATTCTCCCATTGCTTCAACAGATGTGTAGTCAGTATGGTGATCAATTGTTCACCACTTAGGTTAATGGCGTCTCATTTGTGAAGTTAAAATAAATTCTCAATTTGCAGGTCCAATTGCTAGTATTATATACATAATTGATATTGGTTTTCTGACTGAAAATCACATGCATGCTCCAAAACACAACCACCAATTTTGACAGCAATGCCATGGTTGGTCTATGATTCAGTTAAGAGAAGACTTCTACAATGATAAATGAGCAACCACCATGCTCCAATCAATGAGGTAATAGAACATCAAACATAAAAGCAAAATATTGTGGATGCACAAAATTTTAAATAAAACAGAAAACTCTGGAGAAATTCAATAGTGTTGGCAACCCCTGCAGAGAGAGAAACAAAGACAATGTTTCAAGTCTGATATGATTTCTTCAGAACCAAGTTGGAAACCAAAGTTTTTGACAACATTTGACAATGTTACCAATTGCTTGTCAATGTCTGCCTTGTGAACAGCTAGGGCAGTCTTCTGCATACACAAAGGTAGATGGCAATGTGGAATTCAAAGCACAAACAGATCAGGGCTTCTTTTGAATGAGCAGCATCTCACTCTCTTTACCATTCGAGTCGTACCTATCTATTTGATCCAGTAATGTACTCCTAATGTTCGAGTAATGTCAGAAGGTCAAAAATCTAATAATTGTCATAACTTAACCCAATTCTGTTACTATCTAATATTCACACGTGCTCCATTCAGGAGAGGTTACTCTATAGCAATCATGGTTAGGTTTCCTCGTTTCTATGTCGCTTCTTCAGTCTGGGGGGCTGAGGTCAAATGCAATTATCATTGCTAATTCTGTAATTAAACAATTTAATACAGGTGGAATCTGAACAGGGACTTAGTGATTTTCTGGCCTCATTGTTGCAACACGTTATCTTTTTACCCACTTGACTGCAAGGAGAACTAGTAGCTATTTTTTGATATGGAGCTTACATCCTTCCTGTTGACTGAAAGACATTTTTAAAACTTTGAATCACAGTACCAAATGAACATCAACACACAAAATGTATTCTGATTACTGAGCAGCAAGGTCTTAATGATTTAATACAGTTTTTTAAAAATGCCAATTTTGACATTTCTGTCTTAAAAGTACTTCAGGCTTACCAAGTACGCTGACAAAAAAATTCATCTGATGTAAGAGACAGATAATATCTCCAAAGTAGTAAATGAGTGTCACCAAATACACGGAAAACATATATTGTGAAATATAATTTTTCAGTTTAATGAACTGATAAAAATGAATCAATGTACTATTAGCTTCAAGATATTAGGCAACTGCTTCCAGTAGTAAATAAAGCTGGAAAGCTAAGCATTTCATTACAACTATTACACTAACTATCCAAAGGCAAAGGAAACAAAAGACAACTTTTACTATTGATATTAAATTAATATTCTCTTCCAGTATTAAAATTGTTTTCTCACATGTTCTGTTTTTATATTATGATATTGAAATAACTACACAGAGGCCAGCATGCCGTCATCAAGTGACCCTTTGAGTGTGCACTGTACGTGGGTTGTGACTAGCCAGCTCAAAGCCAGTCCCTAGACTAAGAAGACCTTCTGAATCTCCTGTTAATCTGTCAGCCAAGGCTCCCTGATTGGACCAGGTTAACAACTCCAATCAAGAATCTCACAGTTGATGATGCCTACCTGGCCATTGTTCTAATTACTACATCACTGCCTAAGCCTGCAAATGAGGTCCTATTCTCTCTCCTGCAGCTTTTCCTGGGGTGTTTTTGCCCCAGATCCGGTTTCTCTGACTTGGACTCCGACATGGTTGGCAGGTACTGACCCGGAGCCAGTCTCTTGCATCCAGAGTATCTCGGAAGAGTTTCCTCCTCATTTTTCCAGCAGTAGCAGTATTGAGGCTGCATCCATCTTGAACTTAGAGTTTTCCTCGAAGCTAGATGGAGGGGGAAAACCCAAGGTTTCTGACAGATCTTCTGGTTGTTGGGAAGGATGAGGTATGTTTTGCTCCTGCCAGGGTTGCAAAGTAGCAGCTTTCGAGTGATAGACATGATTGTTCAGGACCACCACACCTACCCAAACTTTGTATATCATGGGACCTGACCTCTCGTCAGCCTTGTCTCATATCTATGCCGAGCCATTTCCATGATTCTGGCACCAAACTTCATCCCCTTAAGTAAACTATCTCTCTCACTTACAGGAGGCATGTGGCCTGTATTGGTGTCCCTACTGCAATTTCACCCATTCTCCCTGCACCCCTCTAGGTGTTCCTGTCTGTTGGGCCACTGGTGAACCAACACTACCCTGATACTGTACAAGGAGGCATCTTATAAGAACATAAGAACTAGGAGCAGGGGTAGGCCGTCCGGCCCTTCGAGCACGCTCCGCCATTCAATAAGATCATGGCTGATCTTTTTGTGGACTCAGTTCCACTTACCCGCGCTCTCACCGTATCCTTTAATTCCTTTATTGTTCATGCCAGTTCTACCTCTCACATGGGATCTTATTGGGCCCACACCTTAGATGACAATAGCTGCTTTTTCACCTCCCTAACCACTACTTCTTGGCTACGTGACCATTTTCAACAGCACGTGTAAGGTTGTCAAGATGGAGGCGAGCTTACGTATGAATTTCCTGTAATAATTCACCAACTCTAGGAAAGACCTAAGGTCCGGTACAGAAGTGGGAGCCAGGGCACCTTTGATCACCCTCACTTTATATTCCAATGGATGTAACCTAGTTTTGTCAACTCTGCTGCCCGAGTAAGTCCACTTAGGGCGCATGGAACACACATTTTTTCCCCTTCTAAGGCATACACTGTCCTGTGAGAAATGTTTAAGCACTATGTCCAAGTTTTCCAAGTGCTTTTTATGGGTCTCCCCAGTTATTAGCACTTCATCCAGATAAATGGCAACCTGGAGCAGCCCTTGTAAAACGTTCTCCGCCTTCCGCTGAAAAAGAGTGTAGGCTGATGATATCCCAAATGGCAGTCTTGTATAATGGTACAAACCTATGGGTATTAATTATGGCATAATTCTGGGACTCCTCATCTAATTGCATTTTCAGGTAGGCGTAGCTCATATCCAGCTTCATGAAGGACAGCACTCCCCCACACCCACCCCACGCCAGTTTTTTGTACAATTTCTCTATGAGAGGGAGTGGGTATTTATTCAGCCGCAAGAAGTGGCTTACCGTTTGCTTAAAATCCCCACAAAGGCAAACTGAGCCTTCAAGTTTCACAATTGGTATGACCGGTGCTGCCTATTCCACAAACTGCACTGGTTTGATGATTCCTTCGCTTTCCAGTCTCCTGATTTCCACCTCTACCTTTGTCCGTAAGGCAAATGGCACCTGGTCAAAATGTAAAGTGGCCTTGGCCTCTTTCATACTCGCTAGCCCTTCCTGAAATACTTCTGGATATTTAATTAGGACATTATTTAGGGGGCCATATTCTAATCAAAAAATGTTGAGCCAATCAAGATGAATCTTTCTCAACTAATTCTGCCCCAGAAGGCTCGAGCCCGAGCCTCTTACTGCAATCAGTGGTAACTGCACCAATTGCTTCTCATAGCAGACCAGAATCAAAGACAGGCCCTTAATCTATAACAGTTCCCCACCGTATGTTCAGTCTGACCGAGGACTTGTGTAAACTTAAGGGTTGGAGTCCAGAGAAAATCTTGTTAAAGGCTTGTTCTGAAACCACTGATATAACTGTGCCGTTATCGACTTCCATAAGAACCCGACCGACATTCAGACATTTATTGTAATTGGTGCAGATTTGGACGTTGCTAAGCAACTTAACTGTTCCAATCCACATGTAGGTGGACTTTCCAGGCTTTGCGCTCTACTAGATACTGGCCTTTGAGTTCTCTTACTCGAGTCAGGCCTCATAGGACTCCTTTGCTGTCTTGTACCCACATACCAGCAGAAACTACAATGACTTGCTGGCCCGGATGCTGAAGAACTTTTCAGCCATTGGGCTAAGACTTGGCTGTATTGTGGGATTTTGCTTTAGGGTGACCTAGGGTGCCTCCGCACAGAAATATGCCCTGCATGAGGCTCTGTGATTGCCTACACTCAAGTCATGTTTCCCAAGCTCAGTCTGACTGGCAAGGGTGCCCACTTCCACTGGGATGCCCTAATGCTCCACTTGCCTCATTTTCTAATGACAAAGCCAGTTATGGTACCCTTTTGAAGTCCAGTTGGGCTTCAACTAGTAGACACTTTTGCACGGTTACGTCATTAATCCCACATACCAAATGATCTCTTAGCATGTCATTCAGGGTTAGCACAAAATCACATGCCTCTGCCAATCATCTTAACCTCATCAAAAATCCTGATAGGGATTCCTCGAACAGCCTAATAAAACCTATAGTGTCTCAGAATTAAAGGAGGTTTGGGGCTGTAATACTCCTTAACTAAATCTATCAATTCTTGAAAGGTTTCAGAATCTGGAGCCTCATGAAAAGTTAAGCTCCTAATAACTGAAAATGTTGCGGGTCCACAAGCAGTCAGAAGAATTACTCATTGCTTTTCATCTGTCTTAATGTCATTTCCACCGCCCCCCCAAAAAAATCACATTCTTTCCATATACTGAGCCCAGTCTTCATTGGCAAGATCAAATGAATCAAGCTTCCCAAATAAAGGCATTATGCCAGAAAAGCTTACCCCAACTCAAGGATGGCTGTTGCAAGCAAATTTTCTTTAGGCAAATACTGTTTTCTCTTGTCGCCACTGAAGTAACCGCACTGAGGCTGGTATCCTGTCATCAACTCACCCTTTATTTATACTTACACTGTAGATGGGCTGAGACCAGCCAGCTCAAAGCCAGTCCCTGGACTGAGGAGATATTCCACATCACCTGTTACATGTCAGCCCCAGGGTTCCCTGTTTGGCCCATGTTAACAACACTGATCAAGAATCTCAAAGTCAATGAGATCCACCTGGCCATAGTTCCAATCACTACACAATTTTAGCAAAACCTAGTCATGATATTGTTGACATATACATTTCTTCAGTGATTATTAATGCTAATTTAAAAATGCCAGCCAATCAATATATGTATAAGGCACATAGTTTGTAATAAATAACATAACATAAGGGCATGTACTCTTGCTGTTTTCTGCTTCTTACACAACTTTTTTAAAAGATTAACAAATCAAGCACATGGCAACTATATCACTGTTCCTAAAATGTCAGTAAGTAGTCTGACAATTACATACAAGAGGATATGCAGCAAAACATTATCTCAAATTATGGCATAGAACAAGTGGCAGATGTTACAGCTTGGGTTGAAAGCATAAATTCTAAGTCATAGATTTAATTTTCAACAGATTCAAGGTGGTTTAATAGATGATACTTCTCATTGCTCTTACATCTGCTATCCACCTTCTGTGAAATACTTCCAGTTCAGATGACTCCGCATGAAGTACACAATGTTCCTTATTGTGTCATTTCCAAGTATCAAAAATATCTAATACTAAAATTATTATCAAGGCCCTTTACGACCAAACACATGTCCATGATTTTTAATATGACACAAATGAACACATGAATGCCATGCAAGTTTAATGCATCATTACAATCCAGCTCAATCTTTTGTCTAGTATTTCATTTCCATCCCTTCAATAAATTGTTTAAGGCCATATCAACAAACACCCTTTGTTTATTTGGATCATAATCACAACATAAAATCTTTCCTCCCACCTATCCACTCCTCCCACCTCAAGCACCACCCCTACCTCCTATGTGCACATCTGCTAATGTGGTATACTGTATCAGTACTGTTCCAGATGTGGCCTCCTCTACATTGGGGAAACCAAGCGGAGGTTTGGAGACAGCTTTGTGGAACACATACGTTTGGTTTGCGACAAACGACTGCACCTCCCAGTCGCGAACCATTTCAACTCCCCCTCCCACTCCTTGGACGACATGTCCATCCTGGGCCTCCTCCAGTGCCACAACAATGCCACCCGAAGGTTGCAGGAACAGCACCTCATATTTCGCTTGGGGACCCTGCAGCCCACTGGTATCAATGTGAACTTCACAAGCTTCAAAATCTCCCCTCCCCCCTACCGCATCCCAAAACCAGCCCAGCTCGTCCCCATCTCCCTAACCTGTCCATCCTTCCTCCCACTTATCCATTCTTCCCACCTCAAGCCCCACCCCCTCCTCCGACCTATCAGCCTCATCCCACCTCCTTGACTCTCTGGACTGACCTATCCCCATCCTAACTCCCCACCTACACTCACCTTTACTGGCTCCATTCCCGCCTCTTTGACCTATCTGTCTCCTCTCCACCTATCTGCTCCTGTATCCATCAACCATCCGCCTCCCCCTTTCTCTCTCTATTTATTTCAGAACCCCCTTCCCATCCCCCATTTCTGAAGAAGGATCCAGGCCCGAAATGTCAACTCTCCTGCTCCTCTGATGCTGCTTGGCCTGCTGTGTTCATCCAGCTCTACACCTTGTTATCTCAGATTCTCCAACATCGGCAGTTCCCACTATCTCTGAATCAATTTTAACCCCACTGCGAAGCCTCTTCTAAGGATGCCTACCTTGAAGAAGTTACCCTACTCCCTCTGGAAAGACCTCAGTGGATCTCTCTCCCACTGCAACCCTGAAACTGCTCGGCCACATCCTGAAGCAAACCAGGTACTACAGCCACATTGCCTTTCTCAGTACCTGCCTATGGAACCGGATCATCCTCAATGGACTACAGTCTACATTCAGGCCTTCCCAATTTGCCCCCAACCACGACGACCGCTACGTACAGAACATTCAGATCATTCAAAAACGTTTCTCCCTCCGACTCCTCAAACACACACTTGCAGCACTGCGCTGGGCATCTCCTGGTACTACAATCAAGCCTACCCCAGCTCAGAGCCTCCCTCTTCTAGGCCTGCAAAGGACCTCTCCTGTTTTTCAATCTTTGCAGGATCCACAACCTCAACTCACGATTCTACTCGGCTTTATTGGACACTAAAAACCGTTAAGTACACTAGACTTACTCGTGCCTGCCACCCAACACAGACCTCTTCCACCTCCCCAAATCCCCAACCCTACCCAGGACGTTCCCCACAATGTGCCCGCCACCACTGGCCATGTGGCCACTTTCGGAGCACCCACAAATTCCACGGATGATGTCACATCCACCACCACTGGGTACGCCACTTCCTGTACAGCGAATGCCATCAACACCACTGCTGATGCCGCCACCCCCATTTCTGAAGCCAACACCACAGAGATTGAAGACACACCTGCCGATGCCGCCACCAACATCCAGGACTTACCTGCCTACACTGCTCCGCCCACTGCCGACACCGACGTCATTCCACCCATCACCGACACCGACGTCGCTCCGCGCACCGCGTCCACATCCAGCAACTCCAGAGGAGACAGTAGCACCCAGCCCTGCCGGGTCTTCACCATCTCCCCAGACCTCCCCCTCACTGAGGACGAACGGTCAGTCCTCAGTAAAGGGCTCACCTTTATCCCCCTCCACCCTAACATCAACGAATACCACTCATGCTTGGATGTTGAACAGTTTTTCCGCCGCCTCTACCTCTGTGCTTACTTCTTTACTTGTGAGCCTAACCCTCCCTCAACTGACACCTTCTCCCACCTCCAACACACCACCTCCTCCTGGACACCACCCCAAGGCTTCCTACTTTCCCTCGACCTCTTCATCTCCAACTGCCGTCAAGACATCAATCGCCTCAGCCTCTCCACCCCTCTCACCCACTCCAATCTCTCTCCGCAGAACATGCAGCCCTCCGCTCCAACTCCAACCTCACCATAAAACCTGCGGACAAGGGAGGCGCAGCTGTAGTATGGCGCACTAACCTCTACATCGCCGAGGCCAGACACCAGCTCTCCGACACCCCCTCCTACCGCCCCCTTGATCATAACCCCAACACTGACAACCAAAACATTATCTCCCAAACCATCCACAACCTCGTCACTTCAGGTGACCTCCCACCCACAGTCTCCAACCTCATCGTTCCCCAACCCCGCACCACCCATTTCTATCTCCTTCCCTGAATCCACAAACCCGACTGCCCTGGTCGACCCATCGTCTCCGCCTGTTCCTGCCCCACCAAACTTATCTCCACCTATCTCGACTCCATTTTCTCCCCCTTGGTCCAGGAACTCCCCTCCTACATCCGTGACACCACCCACGCCCTCCACCCCCACCAAAACTTCCAATTCCCTGGTCCCCAACACCTCATCTTTACCATTGACGTCCAGTCCCTCTACACCTGCATTCCTCCATACAGATGACCTAAAGGCCCTCCACTTCTTCCTGTCCCGCAGGTCCAACCAGTCCCCCTCCACTGTCACCCTCATCCGCTTAGCCGAACTCGTCCTCACCCTCAACAACTTCTCTTTCAATTCCTCCCACTTCATACAGACAAAGGGGGTGACCATGGGTACCCGCATGGGCCCAAGCTATGCCTGCCTCTTTGTAGGTTACGTGGAACAATCCCTCTTCCGTACCTACACTGGCTCTAAACCCCACCTCTTCCTCCGTCACATCGATGACTGTATCAGCGCCACCTCGTGCTCCCACGAGGAGCTCAAACAGTTCATCCACTTCACTAACACCTTCCACCCCAACCTTAAGATCACCTGGACCATCTCCAACACATCTCTTTCCTTCCTGGACCTCTCTGTTTCCATCTCTGGCAACCACCTAGAAACCAATATTCATTTCAAGCCTACCAACTCCCACAGCTACCTAGAATACACCTCCTCTCACCCACCTTTCTGCAAAAATGCCACCCCCATTCCCAATTCCTTCGCCTCCGCCGCATCTGATCCCAAGATGAGGCATTCCAATCCCGTACATCTCAGATGTCCTCGTTTGTCAAGGACCACAACCTCCCCTCCACAGTTGTCGAAAACGCCCTCGACCGTGTCTCTCGCATTTCCCGCAACTCATCCCTCACACTCCCTCCCCGCATCAACAACCAAAATAGAATCCCCCTCGTCCTCACGTACCACCGCACCAACCTCCAGATCCAACGCATCATCCTCCGGCACTTCCGCCATCTGCAATCTGACCCCACTACCAAGGACATTTTTCCCTCCCTACCCTTATCTGCCTTCTGGAGGGACCACTCTCTCCATGACTCCCTTGTCCGCTCCACACTCCCCACCAGCCCCACCACCCCCGGCACTGTTCTCTGCAACTGCAGGAAGTGCTACACCTGCCCCTACACGCACCCCCCTCACTCCCATCCCAGGCCCCAATAAGGCCTTCCATATCAAGCAGATGTTCACCTGAATATCTGTTAATGTGGTAAACTGTATCCGCTGTTCCCAATGTGGCCTCCTCTACATCGGGGAAACCAAGCGGAAGCTTGGAGAACACTTTGCAGAACACCTACGCTCGGTTCGCTACAAATGACTGCACCTCCCAGTCGTGAACCATTTCAACTGCCCCTCCCACTCCTTGGACGACATGTCCGTCCTGGGCCTCCTCCAGTGCCACAACGATGTCACCCGACGGTTGCAGGAGCAGCACCTCATATTTCGCTTGGGAACCCTGCAGCCCAATGGTATCAATGTGGACTTCACAAGCTTCAAAATCTCCCCTCACCCGACTGCATCCCAAAACCAGCCCAGCTTGTCCCCGCCTCCCTAACCTGTCCATCCTTCCTCCCACCTATCCACTCTTCCCACCTCAAGCCCCGCCCCCACCTCCTAGACCTAACAATCCACTCTGGACTGACCTATGCCCATCCTGACTCCCCACCTACACTCATCTTTACTGGCTCCATCCCCGCCTCTTTGACCTGTCTGTCTCCTCTTCACCTATCTGCTCCTTTATCCATCTTCCATCCGTCTCCCCCTCTCTCTCTATTTATTCTAGAATGCCCTTCCCCTCCCCCATTTCTGAAGAAGGGTCCAGACCCAAAACGTCAGCTCTCCTGCTCCTCCGATGCTGCTTGGCCTGCTGTGTTGATCGAGCTCTACACCTTGTTATCTCATAAAATCTTCACTTTGTTTTGGCAGCCTCAGCTTGTGCCATGGTCTACTGCTACCTCAGCAACTCTGGTCATTGACTCATACGGTGAGGAAACCTCAGTCTCATCTCCTGAAGTAATGTTTTTCCTGCTGGACAGCTAGTTGTCCACTTAACATCAGCACTGTTGGCTTGGAATTCTGGATTGCTGGATGTCAGTTTCGCCTCAGTTTTACATCACTCATCTGTTGCTATCTTTATCAACATGTTTTATGTACACATGAAGAATTTCTGTCATATTGTACTCCTCCTGGCACCTGCATAGTCATATTGTTCCCCTTCTTAGCAATAATAATATGAGTCAAATGGATAAAATCTTGCTCATATTTCGCCATTTCAGCTTTACTTCATCACCTGGCACCAAATAAGACAGCCTAGCATCCCTTCGTTGCATGTATAAATCTTAGCAGCGCAATTTTTCTTCAGCATCATGTTCACAAATATCCTGGTCAACACAATATCCGCCAATACCTTGATAGGAGTTTTGCTTGTAACAATTTAGCTAGGTTCTTTCCCATTGTAGTGCAGGAAATTGATCTATACATGGCGACTTACGACAGCCACAGCTCCTTCCAAATCATAGTCTCATTCATCAACTGTTTCTCTCAGGATTAGTTTCATCGTTCCACTTCCCCATTTCTCTGCGGCCATTTAGGGGTTACTCTGTGATACTGAATGCCTATGACTCACCTGCAATCTGAAAAGGACTCGGAATTGAATTATAGCCCATTTTTGAATACAGAGTGAATGGTAGACCATGTCTTGAAAATAGTTCAGTCAGGGCAAACACAATTTTCTCTGCTGTTAAAAACTCCATTATCACATACTCATTGTCACAGTCCAATAGGCAATTAGCATTGGTATACACTCTCCTTTTGGAGCGATCCTGAGAATTCATCTGCTACATCCTCCCAAAGTCCAGGTAATAACACTGTACTACACATTGGTTTTGGAGCATTGGGTCTACTTACAAGTTGACATCATAGAGTCATACGTCATACAATCATACAGTCATAGAGTTATAGAATTCTACATAAGGGAAAACCCCCTTCGACCCATCAAGTCTGCATGGGTTAAAAACCCATTTTACAGCTCTTGGTCCATAGGCTTCTATGCTTTAGCATCATAATAGTGCATTTAAATATGCCTTAAACATTATAAGGGTTTCTGCCTCCGCCACCTTTATAGGCACAAGGCTTCATCTAAACACATCTTAAATGTTATGAGGTTTCTGGCTAGAACACCTAGTTCCAGATTTCTACCACACTCTGGGTAAAAACAAATGCCTCACGTCTACTCTAAACAGAATACAGACCATGTGAGGGCAGATGAAATTAGTTTAGAATGGCATCATGATTCACCCCAGCATGTCCATGCCAAAGGCCTGTTCCCGCGCTGTCCTGTTCCACGTTCTGTAAGTTTCTGCCCCTTACCTTAAATCTATGTCCCCAGGTCATTCATCTCTCCACCAAGGAGATAGGTTTCTTCCCATCAACCCTGTATATTTCTCTCATAATTTTATGCATCTTAAATATGTCACCCCTCACTGTCCTCTGCTCTAAGGAAAACAACCCGAGTCTATCCAATCTGTCTTCACAACTAAAATCGTCCAGCACAGGCAACATCCTGGTAAATCTCCTCTGCACCCTCTTCAGTGCAATTACATTCCCCTGTAGTCTGGATTCCCAGAACTGCACACAGCAGCTGTCACCTAACCAACATTTTATATAGTTCCAGCATAACCTTCGTGCTATTGAACTCAATGCTTTGGTCAATAAAGGCAAGTTTCTCATTTGTCTCCTTAACTATCCTATCTATGACCATCTTAAGGGACCAAGGTCCCCCTGATCTTCTGTATTTTCCAGCTGTTCATCATGTGTTTCCTTGTCTTGTTTGTCCTGCCGAAGTGCATCATCTCACACTTATCTGGATGGAATTCCATCAGCCTGTCTTACCAGCCTGTTTATATGGTCCTGTAATCTAAGGCTATCCTCCTCACTATTTGCCACCCCATCAATTTTCATTTCATCCACAAATTTACTGATCAATCCTCCAAGGATCAAGTCTAAGCATCTTTCAAACAAGCAATATTTACCACCCAGAAAACTATCACAATAGATGGGTGGGAGCACTTCAGTCTGAAAGTTTCCCTTCAAGCCACATTCCATCCCACAAAATTATAGAACATGCATGACATGTTTTAACAAATTGCTCTACACTTCTCTCCATCCTTGGCCGCCATACTTTAGTTAATACATTCTGATTACTACTAACCACTCCCTAAAATTCTCATGAGCTGGCATCACCAGTCTAGGTTTAAAATTCAGTGGCACTACAGGTTTGTTGCCTCCAAGATCACACTTAGATGTGCACAATTCACTTCATCTAACAATGTACAACTTGAATGAGCCTTCAACCCAATTTCTAGCTTGGATTTTTGGTCTGCCATACAATTCTAAACCTTTCCATAGCTTGCTTTCAATCTTTCCAGTCCTTATTACTCCTGGCATAGCACAAACTGCCATAAACCACACAAATAATTCAGCTTTGAACAGCTGTACATTGCATCCTCCTTCAGTCGTTGTGACAGTGGGTCAGCAATTTTCAACTTTCCAGCAATGTGATTTTTTAAATTTTTTTTTTTCTGGGATGTGGGCATCGCTGGCTGGGCCAGCATTTATTGCCCTTCCCTGGTTGCCCCTTAGAAGGTGGTGGTGAGCTGCCTTCTTGAAGCACTGCAGTCCAGCTGCTGTGAGTTGACCCGCAATGCCATTAGGGAGGGATTTCCAGGATTTTGAGCCAGCAACAGTGAAGGAACGGCGATATATTTCCAAGTCAGGATGGTGAGTGGCTTGGACGGAACTTGCAGATGGTGGCATTCCCATGTATGTGCTGCCCGGAAGGTGCTGTCTGAGGATCTTTGGTGAATTTCTGCAGTGCATCTTGTTGATAGTACGTACTGCTGCTACTCTGTGTTGATAGCGGAGAGATTGGATGCTTGTGAATGTAGTGCCAATCAAGCTGGCCACTTTGTCCTGGATAGTGTCCAGTTTCTTGAGTGTTATTGGGGCTGCACTCATCCAGGCAAGTGGGGAGTATTCCATCACATTCCTTATTTGTGCCTCATAGGTGGTGGACAGGCTTGCAAGAGTTCGTAAGTTCATAAGATATAAGGGCAAAATTAGGCTATTCAACCCATTGAAGTCTGCTCCACCATTCGATCATCGCTGATATGCTCCTCACCCCTATTTTCCTACCTTCTTGCCATAACTCTTCAACACATTATCAATTAAAAATATGTGTAACTCCTCCTTAAATTTACTTACTGTCCCAGCATCCACTATACTTTGCTGTAGCAAATTCCACGGATTCATGACCCTTTGGAGGAAGTAGTTTCTGCTTAATTTGTTTTCAATTTGCTACCCCTCATTCTAAGACTATGACCACTTGTCCCGCAAGAGGAAGTATCCACTTCACATCTGTTCTATCCATACCTTTTATAATCTTGAATATCTCAATTTGAACTCCCCTCATTATTCTAAATTCCAGAGAGTATAGGCCTAAAGTGTTCAATCTCTCTTCATACGACAAACCCCTCATCTCTGGGATCAATCTAGTGAATCTCCTCTGAACAGCCTCCAATGCCACTACACCTTTCTTCAAATAAGGAAACCAAAACTGCGCACAATACTCCAGGTGCAGTCTCACCAATACTATGTATAATTGAAACAACACTTTATAATCTTTTCCTTTAGCTGTAAAAGCCAATATTCCATTTGCTTACTATATTATCTGCTGTACCTGCATGCTAGTTTTTTGTGACTCATGAATGAGCACTGCACCCTCTGCACTGGAGCACCCCGAAGTCTCTCCCAATTTAGACAGTTGGTCGCCTTCCTATTTTTCTGAGCAAAATGTATGACCTCACACTTTTCCACATTAAACTTCATTTGCCATATTTTGGTCCACTCTGCTGACCTATATCCATTTGTAAGGTTCTTATTTCCTCGTTGCAATTTACCATCCCACCTATTTTTGTGTTATCCACAAATTTGGCTATAAAGCCTTCTATCCCTTTATCCAAGTCATTCATGTAGATTGTAAATAGCTCGGGTCCAAGGATGAACCCTGTGGGACCCCACCAGTTACTTCTTGCCATCCAGAAAAAAATACATTTATCCCAACTCTCCATCTTCTGTCTATTAACCATTCACCTATCCAAGCTAATAAATTACCCCAATCCCATATGATTCAACCTTGTGAATTAAACTTATGCGCAGCACCTTATCAAATGCCTTCCAGAAGGCCAGACATGTAACATCCATAGCATCCCCAATATCCACTTTGCTTGTTACATCTTCAAAGAACTCTACCAAATCAATCAAACATGATTTGCCTTTCATAAAACCATGCTGACTCTGATGGATAGCGTTTTGACTTTCCAAATGTCCTGATATTGTTTCCTTGATAATTGATTCTAACACTTTGTCAACAACAGATGTTAAGCTAACTGATCTATAATTTCTCACATATTGCCTCCCTCCCTTTTTGAATAAGGGCGTTATCAATTTTCCAATTTACTGGAACCTTTCCCATGTCCAGGGAATTTTGGAATACTGTAGCCAATGGATCCACTATCTCTACTACCACTTCCTTTAATACGCTAGGATGTAGACCATCAGGCCCGAGGGACTCGTCTGCCTTCAATCCTAATAAGTTTGCCGAGTACATTTTCCCTATCGATGTTGATTGTTCTAAGTTCTACCCTTTCTATTGCCTCTAACTTGCCAGTTCCAATAGAGATGGCACTGTTGTCCTCCACCATAAAAATTGAGGCAAAGTATGATTTAGCATCTCTGCCAATTCAGTGTTCCCCACGATTAACTCTCCGATTTCATCTTCCAAGGGACCAACATTCACCTTAGCAATTCTCTTCCTTTTTATATACCTATAGGAGCTTTGCTAACCTTTATGATACTTTGTGCTAGTTTTCTTTCATAATTTACCTTAGCTCTTTTTCAGTACCCCTTTGATTATGCTTGAAAGTTTCCCAACCCTCCAGCATGCCATCAGCCTTTGCAAATGGTACACCTTAGTTTTTGACTTTATATTGTCCTCGATCTCCTTGTTTAGCCATGGATTTCTTTTTTTACCTCCCTTACCATCTTTCTTCCTCACCGGCATATATTTTAGTTGTGAGGAATTGAGTAGCTCCTTAAATAACTGCTACTGCTCATCCCGTGTCTTACCTGTTAGCCTTTATGCCTAATCTACTCTGGTCAAATCTGTCCTCGTGTCCACATAATTTCCTTTGTTTAATTCCATAACACTCCTGTGAGACCACACTTTCTCGCCCCCTGAAAACTGAATTTTGAATTCTATCATACTATGGCCACTACTCCCTAAAGGATCCTTAAAGACGATGTCATCAATTAATCTCTCCTGATTACACAATACCAAATTCAGAGATGCCTGTTCCCTGGTTGGTTCCACAACACAATGCTCCAAGAAACAATCTCTAAAACATTCAATGAACTCTGGCTCCTGGTTACCCGTGCCAATTGAATTCTTCCAATCTTACGGGCATGTTAAAATTCCATGATTATTGCCATATCTTTCTTGTGAACCTCTAATATTTCCTGGTTTACACTGTGCTCCATCATTGAACTACTGTTTGGGGACCTATAGATTAATCCTACCAAGTATTTCTTCCCTTTGCTATTTCTTATTTCTAGCCAGACTGATTTCACATCTTGATCTCCTGTGCTTATGTCATTTCACGTTACAGCACTGATCCCTTCTTTCATCAGCAAAGCTACACCACCTCCTTTTCCTTTCAGTCTATGGCCCCAAATGCCGAGTACTTTTGGATATTCAATTGCCAGACCTGGTCTCCTTGTAACCACATCTCAGTAATTGCTACCAAATCGTACCCTTCTGTTTCTATTTGCGCCATTAACTCATTAATTTTGTTTCAAATGCTCTGTGCATTTAGATACAAAGCTTTTAAATTTGTTCTACTGGTAAATTTCCCTCCTCTTTTAAAACCCTTTGGTGCGTAAAGACAATCACCTGCTCTGCCCCTCGTCTTTATTGTCTGGTAACCATCCACCACATCACTAACTTTCAGTCTTACCTCCCCCTTTAATTTGTGTTTTTTAAATTCCCCTACAACTGAAACCCCTATCCCACCCGATTTAGTTTAAAGCCCTGTCTACAGCCCTAGTTATGTGATTCGCTAGGGGTCTGGTCCCAGCACTGAAGTCAGGAGGTGAGTTACTTTGATCTGCCAGTGTAGCCACTGTGTTTATGTGGTGAGTCCGGTTCAGTTTCTGATCAATGGTAACTTTCAGGATGTTGATAGTGGGGGATTCAGTGATGGAAACACCATTGAATGCCAAGGGGCGGTGGTTACATTGTCTCTCATTGGTGATGGTCATAGTCTGGCATTTGTGTGGCACAAATGTTACTTGCTACTTGTCAGCCCAAGCCTGAATAAAACTCAGATGTTGTTGCATTTGGACATGGACTGCTTCAGTATCTGAGGAGTCGTGAATGGTGCTGAACATTGTGCAATCATCGACGAACATCCCCACTTCCGACCTTATGATGGAGAGAAAGTCATTGACGACTCAGCTGAAAATGGTTGAGCTAGGATACTAACCTGAGGACCTCCTGCAGAGATATCCTGGAGCTGAGATGACAGACCTCCAACAACTGTGACCATCCTCCTATGTGACAGGTATGACTCCAACCAGCAGAGAGTTTGACCCCTGTTAACCATTGATTCCAGTTTTGCTAGGGCTCCTTGATGCCACACTCGGTCGAATGCAGCCCTGATGTCTAGGGCTGTCACTCTCACCTCACCTCTGGAATTCAGCTCTTTTGTTTGAACCAAGGCTGTAACGAGGTCAAGAGCTGAGTGGCCCTGGCGGAATCCAAACAGGGTGTCACTGAGCAGGTGCTGCTTGATAGCACTGTTGATGACACCTTTCATCTCTTTATTGATGATCGAAAGTAAATCTACCTTGAATTGTACTTCAGGAGTCTCAAAACTCGTCTTGTGGCAAATGATATGGATCTAGAAATAGAACTCATTTTAATGACTTGTAATTCATCAATAACTCAAACTCAATGTTGAGTAAATATGCATGGCATCTTTCAAATGCTACACCAATCCTAAAGCCTTTGACTCTGGCTGACAATATGTCCTTCCACATGTGTCAAGGCAATAATTCACAGTCTCTCTGAATGCATTTGCACCAGCACTGCTCAGAATCTTCGAATCTTACTAGACTAGCAACTGTTATGACTTGCATTGGTGAATTTGGATCATGGTGCCCCAGGGTGCGAGCATTTGTCAAACTGCCTTTCACAGCTTTCCGTTTTTCACCAAATCTAAATTGTTTGTTCTTTCTGAACTTCCTCAAAGGGTCAACCAGCATAGCAAAGCTTGGGATATAGCTCAGGCAACAGTTCACAAGTCCCAGAAAACTTCTCACTTCACTAGTATTTGTGGTTTATATGCCTCTAATAATTGTGTCTTTGGCTAGACTGATTCCCTCACCTTTGAAAGTATGACTCATTAATGGTGGATCCATTACATCCACCAAGCACTTGTCTACATTTACCAAAAGTCATGCTGACTGAAATCATGCAAATGATAACCTCAACCTCTGGTCATGCTTCTCTCTATTGGTTTCACCAATAACGATGTTATCTGTGATGTTAACGATGTGACTATTGCTGATAAAACAATTTTTGTCAAAGCTTTTCATTTTTCACTCATCAGGACATTTCATACGAAATACCAAAGTATAGAGAAAACATTTTTATACTGTATGAGAAGGTATGCTGATTGATTAGACTATGGTTGGCATGGAGATGCAGTAGGAACAGTTAACAGTCAATTTTATTATCTGATTAAATTCAAACCAAGAAGGGACTCCGATTGATTAGGGCATTGCCATGGGTGTAAAGTGGATGTTGGCAGTCTTCTTAACACTTTCCTCAATGAAAAGTTGCAAAACATGGAGAAATTCCTTTCGCAAATTCCAGTGCATTTTGATGCATCCTTTCTAAACCTGATTCCTTGTTTATCAATCCTGATGCATGCAAAACAAAAAGCTTTGGCTTCCTATCTCTTTTTAGCAATGTTTAATTTCTGCAGAATTAAACAATTCATTTTAAAATAATCAGAAAGCTTGTTCTAAAAAAAACAGTGCGTTATGTCCTGTATCAGATTGCCAGATTTATGTTACAGTCTGACTTGGGACAAGTAACTTTAACTTTTAAAGTAGACAAGGTGAGAGATTTAGGATACTTAATAGGAGAATTAAGCCAAAGATTCCATGGTTTTTATTAAACAATAACAAACATTACTGTTAATCATGTACATAGTAATAGAATCTACAACATACAAACAACCTACTCAAACACCCAGAATTAGAAGGTCAGATTTAATGTAGATGACAGGAATCTAATCCACCAGCTGGAAAGTCAATGGAAGCCTCGTCTTTCTTCTGTCAGGAAAGACCTGCTGTAATTGAGTGTCCATTGTTATAACAATGGGTCAAAGATATTGAAGGAGTGATGTCCCACCTGTTGACAGCACGCTACCCTCAGCAGGTTATGTCCCAAACTGCAGACATATTTTGTGTTTCTTTTCCCTTCAAAATTACAAAATGACAGGGGTTTAAAAAAAAAATTTAAGCTCCACTGGAGTGGACTAATGGAACTTAAGTCTCTCATGTGTACCAGCCTGTGTTCAAACAGTAGTGTGCTGTGAAGGTCACAGTCAAAGAACGATCTCCTAGTTACTAAGGTTTTTGAGTAGCCTAGTTAACCCCTGTGTTGCAGAAAAACACCCTCACTTATTCTTAGTGCTGCAAAACAATTAAAAAGGATTCAGGACACCAAAATTCAGAGAATCATTCATTCATAGAATCCCTACAGTGTGGAAACAGGCCCTTTCGCCCAAAAAGTCCATACCGACCCTCACAGCATCCCACCCAGGCCCATCCCTCTATAACCCACCAAATGTACACATCCCTGAACACTAAGGGCAATTTCCCATGGCCAATCCAACTAGCCTACACATCTTTGGACTGAGGGAGGAAAGCGGAGCACCTGGAGGAAACCCACGCAGGCACGGGGATAATGTGCAAACTCCAGACAGACAGTTGACTGAGGGTGGAATCGAACTCGGGTCCCTGGTGCTGTGAGGCAGCAGTGCTAACCACTGAGCCACTGTGCCGCCCAAAGAGACTTTCTCTTTCAGAATTCTGGAATTCAGTCATGGTCAGTTTGGGCTCCTGACTTGTTGTTTCAAATATGGACAAAAGTGCTGAATTCCAGAGGTGAGGTGAAAGTGACAGCCCTTGACATCAAGGCCACATTCGACCATGTGTGGTTTTAAGGATCCCGAGCAAAATTGGAATCAATGGTATCAGGAGGCAACCCCTCCGCTAGTTGGAGACATACCTGACAACAGCATGTACTATCTACAAGATGCACTGCCTCAGTTCACCAAAGTTCCTTAGACAGTACCTCTCAAACCTGTGACCACGTCCATCTAGAAGGCCAAGAGAAGCAGATACATAGAAATATATCACCTGCAAGTTTCCCTCCAAGTCACTCACCATGCTGACTTGGATATATATTGCCGTTCCTTCACTGTTGCTGGGTCAAAATCCTGGAATGCCTTCCCAATGGATATTGTGTGTCAACTTACAGAACATGGACTACAGAAGTTCAAGAAGGCAGCTCACTATTAACTTTTTGAGGGTAGCTAGCTACAGGCAATAAATGCGTTCATAGAAAGGGTCCCATTTTAAATAAACTCCGCAACTACCAAGTGAAGGGGTGGGTGAATAAAGAAAGGAAGACAATTCATTGCTCCTCACTTGATTTAGAATATCCCGTCTGGAATCATAATAGATTGGGCACTTAATCTGTCATCTGGTTGCAACACCATCAGGGACATAACGGGCCAGTGTCAAATCTTTCCTGGAGTTTTAGGGCATAGGCAGAAACACCACCTTCAGAGCTTCAGGCCAGGGGCCTACGCTGTGAAACTCAGTGGCAAATGAAATGCAAATATCGCCAATTTTGCACTTGTATGTAAATTGACTACATTCTTTGTTAATTCGTCAAAATTTCAAACAATGAGACCTTTGTTTTCTTCAGGTTATCTTAAATTGCATTGTATTCACTGATACAGAAGTAAAATTATTTTGAACAAAATTAGGATGAATATTCATTTTTTCTTCATAACTGGAGAACAGTGGAATAAGTGCACAAAACACTAAAGGGCAGACTGAGAAACAAGTTAATACAAAATATGGAATTCCTCATAGATCAAAAACAGTAAGGATACCATGATAAAACTTCATAAACCACTTGTCTATTTTGGAAGTGGTCGTGGGTTTAGAAGGTGTTGCTTAAGAAACCTTGGTAAATTTCTGTATTGTATCTTGTCAATGGTACACAGGGCTATTACTGTGCATCAGTGGTGAAGAGAATGAATATTTGTCAACATGGTGCCAAACAAGTGGGTTACTTCATTCTGGATGAATTAAGCTTCTTCAGTTTTGTTGGAGCTGCACTCATCCAGGAAAGTGGGCGCATTCTCATTTATATATATATATATATATATATATATATTACATAAACGTATATATACACGCGCCTGACCTGTGCTTTGTAGGTACTGGACAGGCTTTGGGGAGATGTGACATGTGTCTGATCTGTTCTTGAAAATTTACATGGCTAGTCCAGTTCATTTCTGCTCAATGGTAACCCCCTGAATATCAATAGGGGGTATTCAGCAATGATAATGCCATTGAATGTCAATGCACAATGGGCAGATTCTCTCTTGTTGGAGATGGCCATTGCCTGGCACTTGTATAGTGTCACCTAAACCTGGATGTTATCCAAGTCTTGTTGAATTTGGACATGAACTGCTTTATATTTGGCATTTCGCAAATGGTACTGAATGCTGCAAAATCATCACTGAACATCTCCCCTTCTGACCGTGTGATGGAATCCATCATGTACAGCTGAAAACGGTTTTGCCCAGGACACTACCCTGTGGAACTCCTGCAGAGGTACCCTGGATTTAAGGTAAAATAATGCGAAGAACTGCAGATGCTGAAGATCTGAAACAAGAACAGAAACTACTGAGATAGCAGAGTCAATGTTTTCAGCCCAGTGACCCAGACCATGAGTTCTGAAGAAAGGTCACTGGACTCGAAATGTTAACTCTGCTATCTCTCTCCACTGATGCTGCCAGACCCACTGAGTTCCTCCAGCAATTTCTGGATTTAAGACGCTTGGCAAAAGAACCAAAAGCAATTTGTTTTTTTCATTTTACACAGCAAGTTATTAGAATCCGGAATGCTATGTCTGCGGGTCTGGCTAAAGCAGATTAAATGAGGACTTTCAGCAGCAATTGGATAATTATCTGAAGATGAAAAATTCTGCAGAGATATGGGGATAATACAGTGAAATGGGAACAGGTGACTAACTCTCATAGACAGCTGACACAGTAGTAGACTGAACGGACCCATACGCACAAATACGGAAGGAGCTGACCTCTTGTAGTATTGTAAGCATCCTGTGATTCTATACTTAATGAACCACTAATAAAATCGCAGGAACACCGCTTTATAGACTTTTGATTTCTGAGCATGTGCTTACAGTGGCAGGTTATTTATAGTTAAACCAGTACCTACAATTTGAAGCATTTTGCAAGCTGGATAAGAGTATCCTGCACTCAACACGCCCACACTTGTGATGTAAATACTAACAGATTGCAGTGCTTTGTTAAGAATGGGTCATAAAAGCTCAGGCCAATGCTCTAGGGACACGGGCTCGAATGGAACATGGTGCAACTGGAAAGCAATTTTTTCAAAAATGGAATAAAAAGCTCACTTGTTGGCAACCATTATTGTTGTAAAAATCTATCTGGTTCACAAGTAACTGGTCTGGTCCACATGTAACTCCAAATCCTATGTGGTTGACTCTTAACTGCTCTCTGAGCAATTAGGAATGGGCAATAAATGCTAACCAAATCAGTGACTGCCACATCCTACGAACCAATATAAAAAAATCACCAAAGTACCCATAACCATGAGTTTTCGAAAGACAGCACATGCATGAATATGAAAAGCAAAAGTAATCAAAAACTTATGGCAGTTTATCAGATCACCAAAGTTATTTTTAAAATGTTTGAGCAATTTTGTCCAACATCTATTTTCCCACTATTTTTGAACTGAAAAGAAATTTTCATTGAACAGAGAAAAGCACCCACAATAACTTGTAATTTCTACAGCAGTTGAGCAAATGCTGAGTAAATTTCCTCAGACTGTTAACACAGCTACTCGTACTGTTAAGGTGTTTCAATGTACTCACCGCTTATCAAAAAAATCACTGACAGCAGCTTTCTGCACATCACTTTTTAATAGAACACCTAAGAGACTACAAAATGACAACAATGAATGGTTCTGCTCCAAGCATAGAATAAATAAGGTTTCCATTTTCAGAACTACAAAGACTATACAACATAAATTATTCAGATTACAGTCAAACATTCTATGTTCATTACTTATACATTTCATAGAATCATAGAATCCCTACAGTGTGGAAATAGGCCATTTGGCCCAACAAGTCCACACTGCCCCTCCGAACAGCATCCCACCCAGACCCATTCCCCTACCCTTTCCCTGTAACCCAGTATTTCCCATATCTAATCCACCTAATCTACACACCCCTGGACACTGTGGGCAATTTAGCGTGGCCAATCCTCCAAACCTGCACATTCTGGACTGTGGAAGGAAACCGGAGCACTCGGAGGAAACCCATGCAGACAAGGGGAAGATGTGCTAACTCGACACAGACAATTACCCCAGGGTGGAATCGAACCCAGGTCCCTGGATCTATGAGGCAGCAATGTTAAGCACTGAGCCACCATGCAATTTTTCAGTACAATTAAATAATTTCACTGATAAGTTTTCTTTCCTCTAAAATAAATATTCAAGGTCCTTTAAACAACTAGAAACATCTTATTTTCAAGTTTATCAGTATAAATTATGAGATTCTGAGCTTAGGTCTTAGTATTGCAAAGCTTCTGTAATGTTGAAATCCTAACAAATACAAATGCACACCAGCTACAGCAACACATTGAACTTCGCAGAAGGTATTGCAGACTCCAGGCAGAAAAGGAAGCAAAAGGGCAGACACAGGATTACTGAAGCCTAACGTGGATTGTTCAGACTCAGAAGACTTCAACATGTAAAACATGTAAAACTACTGAAAATACCAATATTTAGATGATTATTGTTATTCCACCTTATTTAATGGAAGAATACACGTAAGCAGGAAAATGGCAATTCTTTTTAAAGATAAAACATAAAAGCATTTTAGTGCAATTTTTGCAAAGTAAAAATGATGAAAAATATTGGGACAAAGGTTTATATGCACTTCCTAAGAATTACTAAAGGAAATGAAATCTGTTACCACCTGCACTAAGCCTGATTAACTTCAATTACAGGATACTTCAAATGACTTCCTAGAAAGGATACCATAAAGTTAAAGCACGTAAGTACTATTTTGGTGAGATTATGCTTCTATGAATGTTTACGATTGTGATCCCAGCTGATGATGCTGCTGGACAAGTCAGATCCAGAATGAAATCTAGTCCGCTAGATTTTTTTTCATTTTAATTAACATGGAGATCAGTTACTGAAGCATAGTCACATGAGGCTTCAGAGCCTTTTTAACAGAGGTTTGTGACAAAAGACAAAAACAAAACAAATTAGAGTAAGATTATCTAAAAATAAAACACAATTTGAAAGCTCTTAAAACAGATATCAAAACAAAGTTTCACCACGTTTTCCTGATATAATCCATTACAGAAATACAAATCCAGAGAAATTATCTCTCTATATCAGACCTTTAAGTTCAAGTTATCAGATTTGCTTCAGCCTTTCCCTGTGAGTTACAAAAATGAATACTCACAAAACTGACAGTTTTTACTTTCTCAGCTTTTAATAACCTGCAGAATTCTAACCAAACATTACTGATTAGGATGTTTCACAATCTAAACTTCTACAATGAGGTAATTATGCGTGCCCTAAACTGTCTTTTCTGGGACAGAACCAAAATTTGCTTCTGATCTTACTCAAGTCTCCTGAAGAACTACTTAAAAAGTTTTAATTTCTGGATTTTTGAAGATAATACAAATAATTAATCCTAAATCAAAAATAAGTTAATGGCATCCAATGTTTACCCCACCTGATGTCTTTGCTCTCTTGACACATACTCGATTAGGGCACTGTGCTCAAAGGACTGTCTAGCTCAACTATTTTTTCAAACCTTTCAGAAAACTAACCACATTATTGCAATATTTTAAAGTCCAAGGATTTTGACATTGACATATCTAAATAATGCCTAAGTAGTTTAGCAATCAATCCCATGACCTCCTTGAGATCTAGGCTTCTCACTTTGGAAGTTTTAAACTTATAGGTGTGCTGTTATCTTGCATGTTGTTAGAGGGCTGATAATTTTCATGGCTATGCTCCACTATTTTATTCTTAAAGTTTATCCTTCGATGCACATCTGGAGTGCTGGACCTTATGCAATTGTACAATTATTTTAGTTGGATCTGTTTCTGCTTTACATTGATGCACTTTGGGTGTAATGACCTCATAGGATCTAGTCTCACTGCATACTCTGAATACTTCTGCAGGGGACAAAATTACCTGTGTTGAATGTATGGTCTGAGTTCTTTTCCTGGTAGGTTTGCACCTGCATGTCGGTCGTCAGCCATTTTTCTTCCCTTGTTTTTCAAGAAGTTTGTCCTGTACTTCTGAGAATTTCGACACATGATGGTTTGGCAATGTTGTCCGAACCTGCCTTCTGGACACGATTTTTGAAGGGGACAATAATCCCAAATCTCGAGGTATAGCTTATTGGTATAGCGCAGCATTACAGAACCTATTTTGTTTCCCTGCTTTTAATAGTGTCTTAATGATGCAAGCTATTGACACAGCAAGACTACTGGATCCAGGATCTAGCGTCATTTGTCTCGCATTTAGTGTGTGTGTCTAAAACATATAAAGATATGCAAAAGGTCAACCAGTAAATTGTGTCCAATTCTGAAATATGATTTATTCAGGGTTACTGAACAGGCTAAATATTACACTCATTGCGTCTGCCACAAATACACTGAGCTTTATCTCAATTGCCTGATGACCTCAAAACTCGGACGTAAGCTAGTGGAACAAAATCATTACCACGTATAATCAGTAAGTTTGTTTCAATTTTAACCAAAGGCAGGATGGAATCTTGCGAGGGTTTAGAAGTTCTTTGTGTTCATTTGATTGGTGACTCTCATGTACAGTTAAAAAGTTCAGTTACAATCATGCCATTAATCTTGCTATTGCTGGTCCATTCACATCTACCAGATAAAATACTTGTGGTTTCAATGCAGATTTGCAATACTGCATTTCATAATCAATTTACCTATGCAAGGAATGGGTGACCCATTACACACAGTTAATTGTGCTGTTGTAGGTTGCATGATTGATCTCTAATGATCAGCTACATCCCCTTCAAAATCTGATTGGTAAAATGTTCATACTCACTCCAGTTTGGACTTTAGTCGTGAACCTGTGTTGATATTTATCTTCAGGCATGTGTTGCTGATAGTGGCAGAGGTTTTTAACAGTTTGACTTCATCACATTGACACATTGCGTAACATTGACATTGTGGAAAACTCGCTAAATTTTCAGTTAAAAGTTTTTCCACTCAATCTTCATACCAGTCTGTCTGGCAGCTAATGTTATGTATGTGCTTGCACTTATGCATGTCTCTGGCTCATTCCCCTTTGTTACTGCCAGTATGCTACACATGGTGTTGTTTCGTGCACATAGTTTTTGCTTGGTGCCTGTAATTGCAACTTCTGAGTCAGATTTCTTATGGGGGCGAGCAAATGTATTTTACACCATGTGACTTGTGAAGATCTTGGAATGCAGAACAGCTTCACAGTGTGCGCTACAGACTGCATTTCCCTCACAAAAATGGATGCAAAATACTACAGATGCTGCAAATTTGAAATAAAAATAGCAAGTGCTGGAAAAACTCAGCAGGTCCAAGGCACTTGTGGACCGAGAACAACTCAAAACTGGTTGAAAATTACTTTTCTTCAGAACTCCAGTTGGCACACAGTTGACTTGCTGTTTTGGACCTATTTATTGTGCCAATACTTGTGACTACCAACAATGCTTGCAAATATCGTTGTCTGGTTACAAACGTTTTGCATAGTCTGCCACTTCTTAGCAGTGTCGATGTTGTGATCCTTCTTCTCCAAAGGGTCTTTTTGGAAAGCTTTATTCAGCCTTTAAGCTATAACCAGCTCCCCTGTCCGCTTATAAAGTTCAGTTTCCGAGAAATCACAATTCTTGCCCTCATCATGGTAGCTGCAGATGAAATGATCAATTGATCCTTGTGGCTGCTGTCATTAAAATGTCAGTTTCTAACAGTGAATTCTGAAGTTTATTCTTACACAAAGTTGATCTTCTTGCATGTTGCATAGCTTAACAAGGTCTTTCTGATCCTCTTCAAATTGGCCCAAAAGCGTTGACTCTGTGCAATCCCTCATTTCCAATGGCCATCTTTATTTCCATCACCTATTTATACAGTTCTGTGACAGGTAAATGTATCATGTTGAGTTCTGTTCTAATAGGAATTCATGCTCGGGAACTGAGCGGTCACAAATCTACTGTTCCCTGTCTTTTATAAATAATTCCAAAGTGGAAATTTAAAGACCTGCTACTCCATAGGAAGACTCCGCAATGCAGCTGTGTTTTCTTTCCCCTGTGCTGTTCTTGGGTGCATTTCAGGTTTCCTTCCTTGATTTGTGTTTTTTTTTTAAATAGTAATGGCACCCAAGGGTGTCTTCAATGGCCCCACAGTTCCAACAATCAAATTCAAAAGCAAATTGTTGCTCCCATGAACCACCAATTCAACTAGGCTACAAATCTTGCATTCACTATTCAGCCAGGGTTTCAATGTTCATACATCTTCTGTATTATACAAAGTCATGTCTGTGGTCTGCCAGTGGTCTTCAAGCATGTGCTACTGCATTCATGTTGTGGTTCTATGCTTACTAAACACCAGTTTGCCAATCTCACACTAGGGCTAATAAATGGGGTTGCGCACCCTTCCAATTTGGCTGGAATTTGAGTGATACTGGCAAAGTGTTCTCGTGAAATGCTGCAACATATTCTGAAAATAGTACACACTGCAGGCTCATAAATGGTGGAAAGAGCAGGTATTTAAAGCAGTGAATATGGTACCAATCAACCAGACTGCTGAACTCCAAATTGTTTTGAGCTTGTTGCGTATTGCTGGTGTTACACACATTCCAAATAAATGCACAGTATTCCATCATATTCCCAATTTGGCTCTTGTAAATCATAGATAAGCTTTTGGAATTCAGAAGGAAAGATACTTGCTGCAGAGTACTCAGCTTCTGTTCTGTTTCAATGGCCACAGCTTTTCTGTACCTGATCCACCTTTTGGTCAACCATCAGCTACAGGATGATAGTGGGGGATTTGCCAGTGGAAATACTACTCAACACCAATGAGATCTCTTTTTTGTAAGAAACAGTCATCTGAAAGTTATGCAGCATATATGGTATTTGTCAGTTATTAGCCCAAGCCTGAATGTTCTCCAGTTTCTGTTTCCCAAGAAAATGAGTTGCTTCATTATCCATAGAACCGTGAGTGGAACTGAACACTGTAATCATCAGGAAACAGATGACTGGTGAATTAATTGAGAATTCAGCCCTTGTCTGAATATAATGGGATGCCCCTGCTGTTGGCTCATCAGCATATGGATGATAATTTTGAACACAGCCAACAGATCATTGACTGGATCAAGGAAGAATAGCGGAGTAAAACACATTACATATTCCTGCATAGTGCTGTTGTAAGTTTAAGTTTAGCACCCTCAGAAGGGAGTGAAGCTGGAAAAGCACAGCAGGTCAGACAGTGTCCAAGGAGCAGTCAACATTTCGGGCTAGAATCCTTCGTCAGGTCTGGAGAGTGGGAGTGGAGCCCATAATTAAAGGGGGGGCAGGTGGGTGCTGGGGTAAGGCTCGGTGGGATGGTGATAAGTGGATGCAGGTAGGTGGTTATTGTGGTTAGTCAGTGGGAAGGGTGGAGTGGATAGGTGAGTAAGAAGATGGACAGATTAGGTCAGGGAGGTGAGGAGGAGGGGCAGGGCTGGACATGGGATAAGGCTGGGGCCGAGGGTGGAGGGAGTTTGAAGCTGGTGAAATTATTATTGAGGCCATTGAGTTGTAAGGTCCCAGGGCAAAATATCAGGTGTTGTTCCACCAATTTATGTTTGGCCTCATTCTGACAACAGAGGCGGCCAAAGATGGACATGCCACCAGGGGAGTGGGAGGGGTAAGTAAAACAGATAGCTACTGGAAGGTCGGGTTGGCTGATATGTGCAGAGCACAGATGTTCTGCGAACCAGTCCCCTTTAATTGAATTTCATCACAAAAGGAGACTCTCTTAATCAAATGACAAGTATTGATTAAATTATGCAGACAGGAGTATGACAAAAAAAGTAGGTTATCCATTTACATTTCTTTTAAAATTCTATTCTCTATATCAGTTATAGGATTTATTGCTGTACCATGGTCATATATAGGGCAACAGATGCATGAGAAATATATTCTTTTTCCCCACTACCCATGAGCACCAGCACCCATCTTCATCCAAATAGCCATAACTGGCACACTATCCTAGAAAATGAAAACAAGTGCCATATGCAACAAAAACAGAAATTGCTGAAGAAACTCAGCAGGTCTGGCAGCAGCTGTGCAGAGAAAACAGAGTCAACGTTTTGGTTCCAATGATCTTTCTTCAGAATTGATTGGCACTGGGAAAGAATCAGAGAATCCCTACAGTGTGGAAACAGGCCCTTTGACCCAACAAATCCACATCAACCCTCTGAAGAACATCCCACTCAGAACCATTCCCTACCCTATCCCTGTAACCCTGCATTTGCTTTGGCTAACACACCTAATCAACAGATTCCTGAACACTATGGGCAATTTAGCATGGCCAATCCACCTAGCCTGCACATCTTTGGACTGTGGGAGGAAACGGGAGCACCCGGAGGAAACCCATGCAGACACAGGAGACATGGGGCAGCACGGTGGCACAGTGGTTAGCACTGCTGCCTCACAGCACCAGGGACCCGGGTTCAATTCCAGCCTCAGACGACTGTCTGTGTGGAGTTTGCGCATTCTCCACGTGTCTGCGTGGGTTTCCTCCCACAGTCCAAAGATTTGCAGGCTAGGTGGATTGGCCATGCTAAATTGCCCATAGTGTTCAGGGATGTGTAGATTAGGTGGGTTATAGGTGAATGGGTTTGGGTGGGTGCTCGGAGGATCGGGGTGGACTTGTTGGGCCGAAGAGCCTGTTTCCGCACTGTAGGGATTCTATGATTCTATGAACGTGCAAGCTCCACACAGACAGTCACCCGAGGGCGGAATCGAACCTGGGTCCCTGGCACTGTGAGGCAGCAGTGCAAACCACTGAGCCACCATTCTGCCCGTAAAAGCTGGTAAATATGCTGAAGATGATTGCAGTGAGGTGGGGAGGTGGATTGGTGTGGAGAGTAAATAATAGGAAGCGATAGAATCCAGAGAGAGAAAACAGCAGCTGGGCAGACAAAGCAATGGATAAGAGTCAACCTGGAAGAATCAACAGCTGCCAGTGGGAACTATTAGCTGACAATGGGTTGGTTGTGGTAGCAGCCCATGTGATAACAGAGCTGGTGTACAGGGATTGGAAGGAGGACATGGGAGAAAGTGCTCAGGCCCTAAAATTATTGAACTCAATATTGAGTCCTGCAGGCCACAGCGTCCTCAAGCTGAAAATGAGATGCTGTTCTTCCAGCTTGAGCTGAGCTTCACTGGAGCACTGCAGCAAGCCTGAGAGAGCTGTTAGCCAGGGAAGATGGTGTGCATTGAAGACAGGCAACTGGAAGCTCAGGGTCATTTATATGGACAGAATGTAGGCGTTCCGCAAATTGGTTGCCCATTGTATTTCATCTCTGCAATTTTGGGGCGATTACTGTCAGTAGTGCATTCAATAGACCAAATTGAGTGAAGTGCAGATAAATTATAGCTTCATTTGGAGGGGTGTGCCTGGGGCCTCCTGCAGCCTTATACTGAGGACAGGGGAAGTAAATGGGGAGACATCACATCTTCTGCCATGGCATGGGAAGGTGACATGTGGATGTTGAGAGTCTCTGGGAGTGGACCAAGGTGTCTTAGAGGGAATGGTCCCTGTGGAAGACTGAAAAGGGAGGGCAAGGGAGGGGAATGTGTGTCTGTGATGGCATCCTGCTGAAGGTAGCGAAAATGGCAGCTTACGATCCTTTAGATTTGGATGCTGGGTGGGGTGGTAAGTGTGCACCAATGATATGACAAGTGTCATATGGATATTTTACCACTGAAAAGGATGAATGATAGCTTAACTATATTTTCTTCCAATATATACATGGGCAAACTTTCAAGCAGTAACACTGGATGATCATCAAGAACTCTGACTGATTTTTCGTCTTCCTAACCAAAGGGTATATAAATCAAACATGCTTCCTTATCAGCTAACTCAGCACAGGGAATTAAGCTCAAGAGCTTCTGGGCTGTATGGCTTAGCACCACACTATTTGTGTCTTCAGTCACTAAGCTATGGGCGAACCTCTGTCAAAAATAATTTAGATCTGCTGCTGAGAAAATAATTTTTTTCTTATTACAGGAGTAGTTATGTAATTCCCTATCCCTTTAGGATGTACATCACAAGCATTATTCTTGACCTACTTCATCCTGCCTCTATCATGTCATATATTGTTAAACAAATCTAAAATTATATTATTCTTTAAAATTATTATTTAGCTGAATATCTCAAAGAATAACAAATAGCTGTCAATGCTTTCATTTTTTTTCTCTCTGGCTCCATCTTACATTTATAAACGCATCTAAACTTTTTTCATGCAGTTTGCAAAATTACTGCATCCACTTATTTGAAAGACTATTTTGCAAGTCACTACCCACAATTACTCTATAATTAGCCTGAAAAACTATTTAATGTAACATATAATTTTATCAAAATAGTTACAATACTGCATTCTGTCTCTGGTATGGATTCCAAATTTTGTAAAATCTGCCTTCATGATTGTTAGCCTCTCTGGAATTGCTTCTTGGGTTAAGTAATTTTTTTCCTAACATGCCCTCATATCACTCAACATTCACCTGTTGTATCCAGGAAGGCAGTACTGCACATTATTTTCTATACATGACTGTAATCAGTCAGAGTGCCAATGCTATAAAAGGTATTATTGAGCCCTTTGCTTTATAAATGCCAAATAAAAGGCATAACTGCCTATTTAGAACTCCCATCGAAGCAATTATACCTATGGGATTTTCTAAGTCCTGACATTTGTTATTGAACTTTGACCATAATGCTGGTAATTTCTCATCCACATTACATAAAACTAATACATGTTGCAATATTTAAAACATGAAAAAATTTTAAATTTCAGAACAAGGCTTTTTTTAAAAATCAGACTATGAGGACCCTTTTTCCATCTAAGTTCCTCAATGCTCTTCACTCCCCCAAGCAGTTATCCACCTCACTGCGACGGAATCAAAAAGAAATTTGTGGCAGAGGAAACTTATTGCTGAAGCAGTCATAATTCAAACATAAAACCTGAAGGAAAGCTACAAATCCAACAATACTATTCAAAAATAACAATACTTGTAAAATTAAACGATCTATAAAACATTGATTGAGACCATTACACATTAAATATAATGACCCAGATATTCCAATTAGCATTGGACCAGATTTGACTGAAGATAATCACCTTTAAGACTACCCAATTTTCTGTCAGCTAATTTTCTAGCTAAGATTCCAAGTCTGGCATGTTCCAAATGTGCCTATCAGAGCAAACCTTGGGGAAATCCACTCAGCACAGGAGGAGTATTACAAGCCAAAGCATGACTCCTTTCTCCAACACATGCTTCCATATTTCAGAAGATAAAGTCCCAAAACCATTTTGACAGCAATACAGGAAAAGAAAGTGTAAGGTAAGTGAGGGGGTGGTGGGTAGGTAAGAGAATTGTGTGCCAGGTGAGTAGAGTGCCAGGTGGGTGATTGGGTTAGGATGCCAGCAGTGGGTGAGTGCTTATGGTAGGTTGGGTGTGTAGAACGGGGAGGGAGGATAGGGCAGGGGCCGGTTGATGTGGGGAGACATTGGTTTCAGCATTGGGGACGCCGTCCACGAAGGTCAGTTGGGATTGGGGTGGTATTAAGTTCAGCAGGGTTCAGTTAGTGATTGAGGTGTATTGGGTCCTACAGGTTGGAATTTTGTCTCGTGGGGAATGTGGGAGTGTTTGAGCGTTACGTCCAGTAGGGCCTGGTCGAGCAGAGATGGTAATGAAGAGAAGTGTCAAACCTGGCATGGTTAGGTCTGCATGTTGAGGTTTGGGGATGTGGGAAATGTCATGTCTTGTGGATTGGGGGTAAATCGGATCAGCTGTATGTCAGAGAGTTAGGTACAGGGTGCAATGGGGTGTTCTGTGTTCAGTTTAAAAACTACCCAGGTGTTACAATAAATTTACTGTTTGTACACATTCAAGTTAGGCTGGGTCTACAGAACTGGCTGTTATTTGTACATAGTGGTGTATCAGATATGTGAGAGAACAAATCACATTTATTGCATAAGAACGTACAGTGCACAGGGCAATAGATGCATGAAGTACAAATGGAGCAAATCAATGGAATTAAATTAAATTAAATCTGTCTCACCAAAACTGCAACCTTTAACTGGGTCAAGAACAGTGGAAGAGGGCATTCAGAAAGGAAAGCTGGAGAGTGTAGTCCCAACATGTTCCCTTTAGGGTGAAATGTAGAAGTACCAAACCCAGAAACATCCCTGGTGTCTAGGAATACGTGGGACTGGATAAGAAGGAAATTGGGGCTTTGAGTGGGGTACAGAAAGTGCAGTGGAAAACTTAAAGTAATTGGGACAGCAAAGAGGGGCAAGAGAAAACAAAAGCCAGTAAAATTATGGAGAATCCCAAGATTGGTTATCATCTTTTCCTTAATATTCAAAAATAAAGAAATAGTGGGACCCTTTCAAGACCAAAGGAGCAATCTCCGCACTAAGGTGGAGGACAAAGGCAGGGTCTTCAATGAGTACTAAACATCTGTCTTCACTCAAGAGAAGGAAAATGCAGGTACAGAATTTGGGAAGGGAGACTGCAAGATTCTTGAGCAGTTTGACATGGGACATGGAAAGATTTTGGAGATTTTGGTACACTTAAAAGTGAACAAATCCCCTGATTCAGACAAGATCTGTCCCAGGCAGCTATGGAAGGGGAGTGAGGAAATTACAGGGCCTCTGGCCCAAACTATAATTTTTCTCTGGCCACAGGCGTGGTGCCAGAGAACTGGAGGATGGCAAAATGTGGTTTCCCACATGTTCACCTGCCCTCCTCTTACAGCTTTCTGAAGTGAGCATTCGCTTCATGATACCCTGGTCAACTCTTCAGCAACACCCATAACTTTTCACTCAAGCACAAGAGGTGCAACATTTACCCTTTCCCTTTACACTTCTCAGAGTTCAAGGCTCTAAACATTCTCTGCAGGTGAATATGATTTATTTATTCTTCCAGTTTAATATACTACACTAAATTTAAAGCTCACAATATGGAGTCCACCACACTGGGGAGACAAGGTTCAGAATCGGCAATATGCTGTCTACAAGTATGAATCTGAACTTCCAATTACACATTGTCTTAATTTTCCACTTTGCCCCCGATCTTTCTGTCATTGGCCTGCTATGATGTTCCACTGAAGCACAATATAAGATCAAACGGGCACTTCTTCTGGGGTAGGATTTTAAGGTCCCATGCTGTAGTATTTGAAGGTGGGACAGCTCAGTTAGATAAAACAGGCCGCCATCCCATTGCTTTCACAGCTTGTCAGCCATATTAAGGTGCACAGGGAAGACACAAACAGTCTTTAACTCTCAAGCTTATTGAAGTGGCCAATTAATGAAACTGGGAAAGGCAGATTTTGGGCGCAGGAAGTTGAAACCTGAAATACATCTTGTTGCACTGCCCCTCCAGGTACCAGTTATTCTCAAAGTGCCTAAAATTCAAGTTGGTCTCGAGCATTTTACAACAAGATGGTGAAACAATTTTGGTAGTACCTTGAAGCATTTCAAAAAAATTGGTATGTCAGGGTTAAGGCTTGTTCACCATCAATAAGTGCTGTGTATTTTGCTAACAACTGAGTTCAATTACTGAAAAGGTATATTCTGTGAATCTTAATAGTGGAGCCCATAATGTCATAGAGTCATACAGTTGTTCTTAACTGAGACACTTTGAAAGATTTCATACAGTCATGTAGCACAGAAACAGACCTTTCGGTCTGACTCATCCATGCTGACTAGACATCCCAAACTGAACTAGTCCCATTTGCCAGTATTTGGTCCAAATCCCTCTAAACTCTTCCTATTCATATTCTCGTCAAGATGTCTTTTAAATGTTATAATAATAGCAGCCTCCACCGCTTCCTCAGGCAGCTCCCTCCGTACATGCACCACTCTCTGCAATGAAAAAGCTACCCCTCAGGTCCTTTTTAAATCCGTCCCCTCTCACTTTTGACCTATGCTTTCCAGTTTTGGACTCCCCCACCCTAGGCCATTCGCCCTATCAATGCCCCTCATGGTTTAATAAGCCTCAATAAGGTCGCCCCTCAGCCTTTGACACCCCAGGGAAAAAAGCCCCAGCCTATTCAGCCTCTCCCTATAATTCAAACTCTCCAGTCACAGCAATATCTTTGAAAATCTTTTCTGCGCACTTTCAAGTTTAACAAAATCTTTCCTAGAGAACGGTGACCAGAATTGCAGGCAGTGTTCTCAATGTTGCCACACTAGTTTCCTGTACAGCTACAACATGACATCCCAACTCCTAAGCTCAATGATGTGACCAATGAAGGCAAGCATTCCAAACACCTTTTAACCAGCCTGTCTACCTGCAAGGTGTGGAGCTGGATGAACACAGCAGGCCAAGCAGCATCACAGGAACAGGAAAGCTTGAAGTTTTGGGCCTAGATCCTTCATCATTTCTGATCATCTCAGATTCTCCAGCATCTGCAGTACCTATTACCTCTGTCTAACTGCAACTCCACTTTCAAGCAAATATACATCTGTTACCCGGTAACACTCCCCAGGGCCCTACCATTAGCTGTATAAGTCTTGCCCTGGTTTTCCTTACCAAAATGCAACACCTTACACTTATCTAAATTAAACTCCATCTGGAAAATCTCAGCCCATTGATGAAGGTCCCGCTCTGCTCTGAGATTATCTTCTTGACTGTTCACTGCAACATCTATTTTGGTGTCATCTGCCAACTTACTAAACATACCTCTTATATTGACATCCAAATCATTTATATAAATGACAAAAAACAATGGACCTAGCACCATTCCTTGCGGCAGACTGCTGGTCACAGGCCACCAATCTGAGAAACAACCATTTACCACCACACACAAAGACAGAAATTGCAGGAAAAGCCTAGCAGGTCTGACAGCGTCTGTGGAGAGAAATCAGAGTTAATGATTCAGATGCAGTGACCCTTCCTCAGAAAGCAGGAATAAATTTCTGCGCTCTAAGGAAGGATCACCTGGAGGAGGAAACCTATACAGACACAGGGGGTATGTGCAAACATCACCCAGACAGTCACCCAAGGCTGGAATTGAACCCAGGTCCCTGACACTGTGAGGCAACAGTGCTAACCATTGTGCCACTGTGCCAACAAACCATGTTCATGCAGTCAATACAAGTCTGAACTATTAGGAATCTTGCTGGCCTGGCAGAAGTGCATGTTCCTCCTGCTTCTCCTTGGCAAGACAAAAAATTAGTTGTTACTTCATTTTTTATACCGGGTTTCTGTCAAATCCCAAGTAACTGTAAGATGTTGAATTTGTTGCCTGTCACATCTGGAAGGATCTGGTAGCTTAGAAATTGAGTGAAAAAGATCATCTTAGTCAGTAATGGTGTTGTCCTGGACTTGCTTTACAGCTGCAAGTTCGATTGGAAGAGGTTGCACAGTTCAGTAACCACCTTCTTGTAAACACACTCACCTCCTTGATGAAGTTAATGGCTGTGTTTGAAAGCCAGGCCCCTCTAAGGGAAATCAGAACAGCTCGAGAATTGATTGAAAGAAAGTGATGCTTATTGGGCTTCACATGAAAGAGCTGTGTTTTTCCCCAGTGACGAGTTGGCTTCTGGACTGGGAAAGATTTCAGAAGGGAACGGTGGAAACTAATGTTTGTACCAAACAACAGATTTACAATAAACAAAAACAAAGTTGCTGGGAAAGCTCAGCAGGTCTGGCAGCATCTGTGAAGAAAAAAACCAGAGTTAACATTTCAGGTCTGGTGACCCTGCCACCATCAGCTCTGAGGAAGGGTCACTGGACTCAAAATGTTAACTCTGTTTTTTCCTCCACAGATGCTGCCAGACCAGCTAAGCTTTCCCATCAACTTTGTTTTTGTTCCTGATTTACAACATTTGCAGTGCTTTCGGTTTAGATTTACAATAAAACCCTGCTGTTTAATCCAACATGTAGAACAGCTGAGGTACAAGAAATTGTCTTTAGATCCGTGGTGAGTATAGCATTCTTCTGATGACCCTCTTTCCCCCTTCCCCTTCATAAATCTTTTCCTCTCTAATACCTCTGCTCCATTTTCAATTCTTGCTGTAGCCCAATCATAACTCTTCTGAGTGAAAGTAGGTTTTTTTATTGACAGGACTTTCAACTCCTCTGATCTTCGAATCAAAGTCCACATCATTCCTTTGCAAATCCAATAACACTCAAAGCCATATTGTTACTCTCATTGTAGGAGCAAAAAAAAAGTTCAAAATTCCTCAACTGAAAGTTCCGGGTTAAGCCTTTTAAACACGAACGGAGGGAGTTGTTGGTAGCTGAACAGATGCTCAGCTAAACTGCATTGAGAAAGAACACATAAAGCACTTGCAAAGTCCAAACTAGCAGTTCACACCCCAAATTAGTACTACTCACTATCTAACATAGGGATCTGCCCCACTCTACATGCTTCCAGAGCACACGCAGCTTTGCTGTGTGAGTGTCCTTACAATCTGGGAATGCCAGCACCAGCGGTGCTATTGAACTAAATTTTGCAGTTCTTGCATCTCCCAGCAATGATGCTAGAAACAGCACGGTCCAAACGATAGTGAAGAGGAATATATCTATCCATGGTCTGTTTTGAAACTTACCATCAAACTCGCTAAAATGAACTTTTCTGGTTATTGAATAGTTTCTAAAGACGTAGCTCTGTCTGTCTCTCAAATTTCAGTAACTAGTACAAAGCAAAAACTGCAGGTTTTGGAAATCTGAAATAAGAACAAAAAATTCTAGTAATACAAAATGATGTCTGACCTGGAGTGTATGAGAGAAACAGAGTTAATATTTCAGGTTGATGACATTTCACCTGAACTGGAAAAAGATAGAGATTTAATAGGTGTTCAGCAAACGGAATGGGGAGGTTTCAAAAAGAATGAAAGGAAAGATCTGTGAGAAGTAAAAGACAGAAAATATTAAATAATAAAAGATCTGGCGGTCAAAAAGAATCAAGTGTTGTCTCAAAGCAGAAACAAGGGGAGAAATAGGAATGAAACACAAACTCTGAAAAAAAAGGAAAAAAAGAAATTGGGACAGAGATAAAATGTTGAACTGAAAGATGAATATGAAAGGCTGTAAAATTTCCAAATGACAAGAGAGGGGTTATTCTTAAAGCTTCCATTGATTTCACTCGAACACTGCAAGAAGTTGAGGGCACGGGGTCAGCATGATTGAGAGGCAACAAGATTAAGTGATAGGTCATTGAAATTCAGGGACATGAGATTAATTTCACGGCCCACATCTCCCCGTTCCCAAAATCTTCACTAACTTAAAACCCATTACATTTATGACTTTTCCCATTCTGATGAAAGATCACTCACCTGAAATGAGAACTCTGACTCTTTCTCTATGGATGCTGCCTGACCTGCTGAGTACTTCCAGCATTATTTTGTCAGTAAAGACCATGCTTACATACATTTTCTAACACTATAACAAAGATGATAAAAACCAAAAGAACTACAGATGCTGTAAATCAGGAACAGAAACAGAGGTAGCTGGAAAAGTTCAGCAGGTCTGGCAGCATCTGTGAAGAAAAAATCAGAGTTAACGTTTCAGGTCCAGTGATCCTTCCTCAGAACCGATGGTAGCTGGTGAAACGTTGGTTGATACGAAGAAAATAGGGAGGGGGATGGGGTAGGGAGTAAACAATTTGATAGAGCCGACAGAGATAAAAGAACAGTTGGACAGACAAAGGAGTTGATAACAATCTGGCTGGGAGGGTGAATAGCTGTAAACGGGGACTATTAGTTACTAACAACAGGTGGTATATAATGGCAGGCTATGTGATAACGAGACATGGCGTGTGGTGGTAGGAGTCTAGGACATGGGAGAGTTTAGGCCCTAAAATTATTGAACTCAATATTGAGTCCAGAGGGCTGCAGGGTCCCTAAGCAGAAAATGAGGTGTTGAGCTTTGCTGGAACACTGCAGCAAGCCATAGACAGAGATGTTGGCCAGGAAATAGGGTGGTGTGTTCCACACTCCCCACCAGCCCCACCACACCCGGCACTTTTCCCTGCAACCGCAGGAAGTGCTACACCTGTCCCTATACCTCCCTCCTCACCCGCAATCCCAGGCCCAAGAAGACTTTCCACATCAAGCAGATGTTCACCTGCACATCTGCTAACGTGGTATACAGCATCCGCTGTTCCCGTTGTGGCCTGCTCTACATCGGGGAAACCAAGCGGACGCTTGGGGACCGCTCTGCAGAACACCTATGCTCGGTTCGCACTAAACAACTGCACCTCCCAGTCGTGAACCATTTCAACTGCCCCTCCCATTCCTCAGACTACATGTCCATCCTGGGCCTCCTGCAGTGCCACAACGATGCCACCCGAAGGTTGTAGGAACAGAAACTCATATTCCACTTGGGAACTCTGCGGCCCAATGGTATCAATGTGGACTTCACAAGCTTCAAAATCTCCCCTCCCACTATCGCATCCCAAAACCAGCCCAGCTTGTCCCCGCCTCCCTAACCTGTCGCTCCTCCCACCCCAAGCCCCACCCCCCCATCTCCTACCTACTAGCCTCATCCTGCCCCCTTGACTTGTCCATCCTCCCTGGACTGACCTATCTCCTCCCTACCTCCCCACCCACACTCACCTCTACTGGCTCCATCCCCGCCTCTTTGACTGGTCTGTCTCCTCCCCACCTATCTTCTCCTCTTTCCATCTTCTGTCCGCCTCCCCTCTCTCCCTATTTATTTCAGAAACCCCTTCGCCTCCCCCATTTCTGAAGAAGGGTCTAGGCCCGAAACATCAGCCTTCCTGCTCGGCTTGCTGTGTTCATCCAGCTCTACGCCTTGTTATCTCAGGTAATAATTGCAGTTTGGTTCTGCTTTCAAAATTCAATTTACAGTTTATTTTTCAGGGGTTCAAACCAGGATGAAAACAGATACTCAGTTGTCAAGGGTCTAGGCCCGAAACGTCAGCCTTCCTGCTCGGCCTGCTGTGTTCATCCAGCTCTACACCTTGGTATCTCAGTTGTCATCCTTTTTTTTCTCAGCTAAACACAAAGAAGTGTATCAGAGATAAAAGGTACTGCAGATGCTGGAGAATCCAAGATAACAAGAATGGGGCTGGATGAACACACTCACCTTTACTGGCTCCATCCCCGCCTCTTCGACTTGTCTGCCTCCTCTCCACCTATCCTCTCCTCTGTCCATCCTCTATCCGCCTCCCCCTCTCTCCCTATTTATTTCAGAACCCTCTTCCCCTCCCCCATTTCTGATGAAGGGTTTAGGCCCAAAACGTCAAGTTTTCCTGCTCCTACGATGCTGCTTGACCTGCTGTGTTCATCCAGCCCCATGCTTGTTAACAAAGAAGTGTATATATTTTTAAGTTAAAAATCAATATAAATGATCAGATCGTTCACATTTTTGTTTTAATGCAAATCCATAATTAGACTTGGGTCCCAATTATCAACTAAAAACCCGGAAAATCTCTGTCTCAGCCATTGCTGAGACATTCACTTGGATATTATGCCCATCAACCAGCAAATCAGCAGCCATCATAGCTCCTGTCTCTCTAAGGGATAAGAGAGAGGAGATTTTGCCTCCGAGAAATGCTGGGCAATCGATTAAGTGAGCTTGAGGGTGAGGAGAGCATTGGCCTTAAAAACTGGCCACTACTATCAAGGGTCTTCCTATGGGTCACAAAGCACCCAATCAGCAGTACCACTACTCACTGGGTAGCCACCAGAATTTATCTGGTAATCTCCCCATATCGTAGAGACCCTATCTGTTGCTGGTAGATTGACAGCAGTTTTAAGAATATGCTCCTAACTGACTATTTAAAGGTTTTAAAAAAATTCATTTCCAGTTGCAGACATCTCAGAATTTTAAACAGGCACACAGTAACTGCTCCAACTAGTTTTTCTTTTGTGTTTTTAGTTACAGAGTTTGTGACGGTAGCAAATATACATCTCTTTTCACAAGAATTGGATATTAATGTTAAACTCTTTCTGGCCTCTGCTTTTACAATCTGACAGAGAATTCTTTGAGTATTGGTTAAGGTTAACACACAATGCTAGATGTACGTGTGCCAATTTGATACAATGGGCTGCCTCTACGAACTAACTGCAGTACACCCCTAGTAATTCAAATTGGCTTATAAATTCCTCAGACAATATATGTGATTTGCTACCGCAAGGAGTCAAAACATTTATCTGTCTTAGATATTCCGGTAAGAGGTATTCTGTTGAAAAAGATACAGTTCTCTCACCATCTTCAGTTCCCTTTAAAAAACTGGATTTCTAAGTCACTGAAGATGCTCAAGGTATTTTGACTACCAAAAAGTTCACGTTTCAAGGTTCAATCAAAAGATTCATTTAGAACATTTCTCAAAAATAAATATGAACATCATTGTTGTTTTTCCTGACACACAAGTTTTGTAATGCTATGTTAAGTGCTCGCTTAATTTGATTTCAGTACATATTGTTTGCATATTTCAAACTAAAATACAAGATCAGTCAGCACACTGGTTCCCCCCGTTTTGGACAGATTAGATCCGCATTAGACTCAAAACATTGACTGCTTTCTCATCACAGATGCTGCCAGACCTGCTAAGCTTTTCCAGCAGTTTCCATTTTTGTTTATTTCAGATCTCTAGAATCAACAGTCATTTGTTTTATTATATTAGATCAGATGTATTCTTTGGTATTTCTGCTTTTTATCAGATGTAACTCAGCAGTGAAACAAAATATTGTTAGCCCTCAGGCACAATAAGTTCCATTCATGACATGCGAAACACTTGAGCTTGTTAAAAGTATAAACTTATGGAAGTTTTAATTTGTAAAGTTCGAAAAACTTAGGGAATCAGTACTGTTGCAAGCTTTTGTTTCTGGACACCAACCGAGATCAGTAACAGCAATTACCAACAGTATTTGCCTCTATATTTTCAGTGTGTCTCCAAGGGCTAAATTTTCCAGTCCTGGAAAAAGTTAGGTAGCAAATAGGAAGGGCATTTAATTAGCCAGGGAGAAAGTCAACCTAATTGCCAACACTTTCCTGCCTGCACCTTGGTTACATTCTTGGAGATAAGGTTCATGGTCAACTTTTCCAACATACCATTACTTGAAGTGCTTGAGTGGCCAATGAACATTCACATAAGGAGTTCAGCCTGTCACTATTGAGATTAACACAGCTGCAGTCATAAGCTTTGACAAGCAGCCCTCCTGGAGGGAAACAGTGCAAGCTGTCATCAACTTTTAAAATTGGTGCAAGGCTCAGAAAAAGGCACTCAATGCCAGATCAAGATCATATACAAAGGACAGGAGGTAGCTTGCCAATGATAGCCAACTAGCTCTTGCTTCCAAACTTCTGCCTTTCCTCTCCCCCTTAACCCCTCTTAGCAACCAACCAACCATGCAACTCCACATAGATCACCTGCACTCAGCCTCGGTCTTTGGTCTCCAAGGATGTAGTACGGGGGGGGGGGCGGTCAGGTGGGGGAGAGAGTGCCAGTCAGGGTGAGGACACCTGATTCTGGGTGACAGAACTGTCAATACCTGGAGTATTCAGTACAATTTTGGTCCCCTTACTTGAGCAGGGATGTAATTGTAATGGAGGCAGTTCAAAGGAGATTCATTAGATTCCAGAAGTCAGTCTTGGAACTGCCTGATTTTCAGATGGTGGAATTTATATTCAATAAATATCTGGAAATGGAGTCTAATGATGAGAATGAAACCATTGTCCATTGTAGGAAAAACCCATCTGGTTTACTAATGTTCTTAAGGGAAGAAAACTGCCTTCCTTACCTTGTCTGGCCTACCTGTGACTCCAGATCCACAGCAATGTGGCTGACACTTGAGTGCTGTCTGGGTAATATCCCATGATTGAATTTTTAAAAATTAACCAAGACGCCATCCTTATAAACAGCACAGATAAATCATGTCTCTTTCAGGTATTTTACATGCCAAACTTGGGAGATTCTGCCCCAAATTTTTGACTCACCCATTACTGTCATGTTTGCTTCTTATGCTGAACAGCAAAATACAATAAAAGCTAAATTGAATGAAGGCTGCATATGCACATATTATGCTTAGGACCAGTGGACCACCATAAATAGTTTAGAGGGTGACAAAGGACATAAACAGAAATATTTTCAAAAATAAAATGTGGTGAGGAGTGACCTACTAGACCCACCCAGTTGATATTGTAAATTTAGATACCAGTCACCCATCCCTAAAAATGCTATCTTCTGAAAGAAGCAAAAACAAAAAGAGAAAGGCATTCTGTAAACATAATAGAGAGATGGGGTAGATCATTTAACCCTTGCGTGTAGGCTACTAGTCAACAAGATCAATATACTATATTAATGAGATAGTGGGAACTGCAGATGCTGGAGAATCTGAGACAACAAGGTGTAGAGCTGGATGAACACAGCAGGCCAAGCAGCATCAGAGGAGCAGGAAGGCTGACGTTTCGGGCCTAGACCCTTCTTCAGAAATATTAATGATGTGGATGAGTGTATAGAAAGTACAATAGCCATTTTGTAGATGATACCAAAATAGGTGGGAAACTAAGTTGCAATGAAGAAATTTAGAAATGGATATGGATATGTTAGGTAACAGGCCAAAATTTGGCAGATGAAGTTTAATGTGGAAAAATGAGAAATTATTCATTCAGTTGGAGGAAGAGAAGGCGAAATTATTATCTAAACGGAGAGAAACTTTAGAGAGCTTCACAGCAGAGGAGTCTGGGTCTTCTTACGCATGAACTGTAAAACACCAGTATGATAGTTAGAGCAGGTAATCACAATGGCTCATGAAGCTTTGGCATTTATTTCTAAAAGAATAGAAAGTAAAGTAGGCAAGTGTTGCTGCAACTATACAAGCCATTAGTCAGACCGTACTTGGATGATTGGGTAGAATTCTGGTCCCCTTACTTAGAACATAGAAGTGTACAGCACAGAAACAGGCCCTTCGGCCCATGATATTGTAGCAAACATGACGCCAAATTAAACTAATCCCTTCTGCCTGTCCTTGGTCCATATCCCTCCATTCCCAGCATATTCATGCACTTATCTATAAGTCACTTAAACATCCCTTTCGTATCTGCCTCCACCACCACCCTAGAAATGTGTCCCAGACTACAACTCTCATGTAAAAAAAACTTGCTCCTCACACCTTTGTTGAGCTTTGCCCTCTCACCTTACATGTATGCCCCCTAATTCTAATGTTCAAAGGACATTCAATGGATCCAGAAATGAGAGGTTTGTCTTCTGAAGGCAGAATGAGCAATTTAGGCCTATACTCTAGAGAGTTTAGGATAATGAGAGGCAATCTAATTGAGGTAGGCAAGATGCTAAAGAGGACTGACAAAGTAGATACCAAAATGATGTTTCCTCATCTGGGGAAAACTGGAACAAGAGATCATACTCCTAGGATAAGGAGTAGCAGATTAATATGAGAATAAATTTCTTCTTCCAAAGGGCCATGAATCTGTGGAGTTCATTATCCCAAAGTGTGATGGATGCTGGGATATTGAGTAAATTTAAGGAGATAGCTTTTTAATTAGTAATGGGTTGAAGGGTTACAGAGAGTGGGCAGAAAAGTGGAGTCAAGACTGATATGGCAGTAGCCATGACCATTTCATGGTGGAGCAGGGTCAATGGGCTGAATTGCCTACTCCTGCTCCTAGTTCTTATGTACCCAAAAATCTATTAACTACTGTATTGACTATACTCAATGAGCGACCACCTACTTGAGTGGAGAATTCTGAGCTTCACAACATTTTGCACTAAGAAGTTTCTTTACCGTGTTCTAAATCTGATATTGTGTCCCCCATGTTCTGGATTAATCAGCCAGAAAAGGAAAAAAAAAATCACTATCTTGTCAGAGACAGTAGGAACTGCGGATGCTGGAGAGTCTGAGATAACAAGGTGTGGAGCTGGATGAACACAGGAGGCCAAGCAGCATCAGAGGAGCAGGGGAGCTGACATTTCGGGTCTGGACCCTTCTGGGGTCAGTTTTCCTGCTCCTCTGATGCTACCTGGCCTGCTGTGTTCATCCAGCTCCATACCTTGTTATCTCACTATCTTGACAAGCTCCTTTTAAATGTTGCTTGTTTCAAAAATATCAGTGCTCCCTATTCTAAATTTCCATAATACCCGCGTAATCTATTTTGTTTCTTCTCATGGAACTACGCCAGGAACCAGTTTATTGTACCCTTGTTTACTTCCTCCCGGGGAAATATGTGTTTCCTTATATAAGGAGGCCAACACAGCAGACAGTGGCTACCCCACTACACTGTATAATTGTACTGAAACTTCTTTATAGCTATCCCCTAATTTCTTTGTAATCAAAGCAAGCATACAATTTGCCTTCCTAATCGCTTGATAAAGGTCAGTTGACTTTCGGTGGTCTATAAACAAGGACACCCAAGGGTCTGTAAAAGCAACATTATTTCAATCTCTCTCCATTCAGAAAAAAAATTTTGTTTTTGTTTTTCCTGCAAAAGTGGACAATTTTGCATTTAAGATCGTATCAGAGATAAAAGGTACTGCAGATGCTGGATATTCCGAGATAACAAGTTGTAGGGCTGGATGAACACAGCAGGCCAAGCAGCATCATAGGAGCAGGAAAGCTTGACGTTTCGGGCCTAGACCCTTCATCAGAAATGGGGGAGGGGAAGACGGTTCTGAAATAAATAGGGAGAGAGGGGGAGGCGGATAGAGGATGGATAATATTGTATACCATCTACCATGTCCTTGCCCACACACACAGCCTATAACCCTCGACACACCTTGGTGTCTTTCTCATTGTTTAATGTTCCACTGAACTTTGTAGTTAATTTAAACATCCTGTCAGTCATGCTATGACGCATCTCCAGGGCATTGGGACTTGAAGTCAGGCCTTCTGGTCAAGAGATTTAGGCAGTGTTATCAAAACAACCTTGGCGAGTTGCTGCAGCCCTTTGTGTAGTTAGTAGCTCAGCAGTGTTTACCATCAGTCACTGTGGAGGTGGCCTTGGTGGTACCAGCAAAACAGGCTGTTTTATCCTGGATGACATTAGAAAATCTTAAGTGTTACTGTCGGTGTATCCATCAAGGCAGGCAGAGAGTATTCAACACACTTCTGACCGATGCCTTGTCCCAATAGATAGGCATTGGGAGACAAGAGGGGAGTTATTCACCATAGAATTTCTAACCTCTAACCTGTTCTCAGAGCCACAGTGCATATGTGGCAAGTCCAGTTCAGTTTCTGTTTATGGAATGTTGAGAATGGAGGATTCATTGGTGGCAATGCCATTGACTGTCAAGGAGAAATGGTTAGATTCTCTCTTCTTGGAGAGGACCATCACCTGGCACTTTTGTGATGCAAATATTATTCACCATCTGTGGGCCAGACTCGGTAGATAGCAGACCTCGTTATTAATAATGAATGCCTTCAATAATAACAGAACACTAGATGTACTTTTACAACAATGGGCATAATTATCTTTTAATTCCATATTCCACTAACTAAATACAACTTTCATCATTTACCATGGTGGAATTTGAACCCACATTTTGAAAACATTAGTCTGGTTCTTTAGATTATTAATCTAGTGGCAATACTATTACACCAATACCTGAATTGAGTCCAAAAAATAACTAGTGCAAAGTTAGATGCTTTTGACTTAAAAATCCTGTGACATGAACAGCTTTCCCCTCTGTTCAAAGCTCTCTCACTCTCCACTCGCACAAGCATTTCTCCTTGCTTCAACAGCTCGTCCCCTCTCTCAGGCATTCTGAGTTAGCCGCCACTCTCACAGATCATAGATCTCAGCAACTTTCCAGCACCAAAATTGGGTCATGAAAGAAAAAATGCTTAAGAAACAATAGATTAAGCTCTGGGATGAACGGCCTGAGAGTGCAATGAAGGCAGATTTAATTAAGGTGTTCAAAGAGAGTTTTGCTTTTATCTGAAAAAGAAGAATGTGCTGCATTACCAGCAGACAGCAGGAGAAGAGGGAATTGTTCATTCGGTGAGCCAATGCAGACAAAATGGGCTGAATGGCCACCAGCTTTATGTAACCACTTCTGTGATTAAATGGATATTTAATTTGTAAATCCAGGAAGTTTGTTTTTTTAAATAACAGGGAGGTCAAGACTAAAATGTTGTTTATGTGACATTAACAGTGGAGCAACAAAGTCTTGAAGTAATTCACAATTCATGGACGTCTCCCTCCTTGCAAGCTGCTGAACAAATTACACATTAATAAGGATGAAAGCCATTGCAATATTTTGAAAGGAAGTTCTAGCCCAATGTTTGAATCATGCTATTGCTTAAATATATCAACTCCACTCACTATTTTCAATGTCTATCCAAACTCATGACTCCAGAAGGTTCAACGTTCTTGCAATATTGAACTGTTCATTAGGCCAGTTCTTAAAATATCTGTAATAGAAATAATACATTGTCCTGTTGTCTTTTAATTTACACAAAATTCTTTGCCTTGGTCCATTTTTTAAACTGTAGCATACATAAAGGATTACCCGAACCACTTCCAACCTCCATTTACATACTTGGACCTGCTATTCGAACTCCTCCTAGTCTATCTCAGTTATAACATCACTATAGCTCTCCTTTATGGGAAAATATATCTTTAGATATATTCCAAACCGGCTTCAGAGATACTAAACTGATTATTAGTTGCTGTACCACCCGATCCAAATACCTTAAAACCTATTGGTACTCAATACATCTTTCAGTCCCAAGCCAATTCAAATAAACACTATCCTTCCTGATTAGTTTTTTTAACTACATCTTCATTAGACTATTAAAAACTATTAATCAGACTGCTCCTTTTTGACACACAGCTGATAAACGTAAACTTAGCATCTTCATTGCTAAATTTGCTGCCCATTTTCTGCTAATAATTATTAAAAAGGACAGATGTCCAGTCAATTATATTATTCATAACAATGTGCAAAGCAATTACTTACTCCTTCATTTGAGGAACTAACTTATAAATATAGCCTTAACCTTAGCTCAACTGAAAGCATAATTGACTAACCAATAGGTTTTACTCCACACATTTCGCTTTTAAGATATCAAATAATGAAATCATCAACCAGTTTGGTTCTTATTAATTCTGAACGTACAGAAGTATTTGGCAGGTCATGAAACAGAATCAACATTAGTGTAGTAGTTCATGTTGAAAGTAAATCATACTATCCTCTGATAAACATTTTTGACAATAATAAATTGTTTGGTTTAGAACGTTTGAAGCAGTTAGCAATGGTTACGATTGATCTGTTTAATTGAAATTAAAGTGTTTGGTAATTTTCTCCAGGTCAGAGAACAGTCAATGTCAGATTTCAACCATAAACTACGAATTGAAATCATGAGCTACTTTGGACAAATCTAGCATTCAGTTAACCTGTTGAATGCTTGAACATTGTACAGTGAGGTCAAAGAATGGAACACAAATATAAAAAGAGGAACTGAAAAACTGTGAAATATTCGATTCTTGTATCTTCAGTCCAATTACCACAGCGGTTCCGTAGTTCCATTCAAGTATTTGTGGATCAACATTTGGCAACTAACAATGAGGTGCAATAAAGCAATCAGAATAATATCAGAAGATATTGAAAACAAGTTATATAAAGGTGGAACCACAGAATTCATGGTCCACCTGCTCAAACAAAAATTAAAAAGAAAACAGTGAAGACTGAAGTTTTTTTTAAACACAATGACTAACCACAAGGGGAGAAGTAATGATAATGACATTGGAATCCCATAGAAAACTATAAAACTCTAAGGCGATGTAAATGCAGGAAAGATGTTCCTGGTGACTGGGGAATCAGGGTTTACAATTTAAGGATATGAGCAAGGCCATTTTGGACCATGATGAGGAGAATTTTCTTCACCTAGAGAGAGTGGTGAGCAGAATTCTGTCACAAAAAGCAGTTGATGCCAAAATATTGCATGTTTTCCAGGAGTTAGATATAGTTCTTACAGCTAAATGGATTTAAGGGTATAGGGAGAAAGAGTACTGAGTTGAATAATCATCTATGATTGTACTGAATGGAGGAGTAAGCTCGAAGAGCCAAATGACCTATTCCTGTTCTTATTTTCCATGTGTCTATGACGAGTAATACAGGACACCAGGTTACTGACCTGGGGGCATAGGCCCAAGACTCATGACCGCTAAGGGTGACATATGAATTCAATGAAAAAAAATCTGGAATAATATACTAGCCTATTAGCAACCATGCAATCACTGTAAACTGTTATGTACAAGAAAATCTGCTGTCCTTACTTGAACTGGCCTACATGTGATTCCAAACCCACAGCAATGCAGTTGACCCAACTGCCCTCTGGGCAATGTGGGATAAGCAATAAATGCTGGCATAGCCCATAGTCCATGAATAAGGAAAAGTAAATAGTACAATACAATTATGTGGTGAATGATTGGCTGTTGTTGTTCTAATACCTTGGAAACCTACTTTGATTGAAAACATTGTTAAATTGTAAACTATCATTCTTTGATATTCATTTCCTTCAGCTTCATGAAATAAAAGAAAACTACAGCCCTATTTCAGGTACTTGTTTTTGATTCACTCTCTGCTGTGCCCAACATAAGCACACAGAAAAAGACCAGTCAAGATAAAGGTTTACACATTCTGACCTAAATAAAATGTGATTATCAAGATTTTGTAAAGTTTCTTTATCTAAAGAATGAATTTTCAGATCGAAGTAGGTCGTTCAAGTCAGGAAATATCGCAACACGTCAGTCATACCTAAATTGAAAGGACCTGTCAGAGATAAATTTGAGTCCAGGGTGGAATTCTGCCAAGTTGCTTTGATAATACCCAAACTGAGCATCAGGGAACAGGTTCTGCTGAAAAAGTTCTACTTGAGAGCAGAGTGGATGGCATACAGCATTATTTTGCAGATTATAAAGAGGAGACTGATGGGGTGGTAACTAGCCAGATTGGATTTGTCCTGCTTTTGTGGACAGGATATATTGGGGAAATTTTACACAATGTTTGGTAGGTGCCAGCATTGTAACTGTATAGAAATGCTTGGCTAGGGGCATGACAAATCCTGCAATGCAAGTCTTCAGTACTAATGCTACAATGTTGTCAAAGCCCATAGGCTCAGCAGTATCCAGTGCCATCACCATTTCTTGTTATCACGTGAAGTTAATTAAATTGATTGAAGAAGACAGGTGAACATGGTGGGGTAGTGGTAATGTTACTGTATTAGTAACTTAGAGGACAAGGCTAATGTTCTGAGACATGGTTTCAAATCCCACCATTGCAGTTGCTAGAATTTGAAGTCAATTAAAAAGCTAGTCTAATGGACATCATTTAACCACTGCTGAGTGCTCAAAAACCTATCTGGTTCACTAATATCCTTCAGGGAAGGATATCTGCTGTCCTTACCTTGTCTTACATATATGTACAATGTGGTTTAACTCTTAACTGCCCTCTGGGCAATTCAGGATGGGTAACAGATATTTATCTAGTCAATGATGACACCATCCCATGAATGGATAAAAGAAAATACTTATTTTTCAATGGCGGGTACCTCAGGAGGAGGCAGAAAGATATCATCCATTGAACAGTTCTGGCTGAAGATGGTTGGAAGTGCTTTAGCCTTGCCTTTTGCAATCAGATCCTGGTGTCTGCATCAAGGATTACAGCCTCCTCTTCCTGTTGGTTGGTTAGTCATCTGCCATCAGTCATGATTGAATTAAAACTCTCTTGCCCCATCCAATCTATTGGTTGTAGAGTTACTAAGTTCTGTTTATTGCATGTTCTTCGATATTCAAGTCGTCTAATTTTGCACCTTCACCACATTGACACGTGGAGATGAAAGAATTACATTTCTAACAATCTAATATAGCTCGTACTCATCTGATAGTACAGAAAAATCTCTGATTCATGGAATGCACACAAAGGTTTTCAAAAAAAATTTCTTATGTGTTCAGTCTCTTATACAAACAAACTTCTACTCAGAGACCAAATCAAAAAAATCATTTACTTGGTTCAATCCACTCCTTTCAGACAAATTATGAACTCAATATCTTTTGCTGATATAGTGCTACTTTTGAAACTTAGACAAACATGTGCAATGACATAATAGTAGTTTAAATGTCAATGAAGAACTTTAAAGTTCTGCGTTCTCAATCACAGTATCAGATGGTAATGTCCTTTGTCCTACAGAGGATGATATGGTTTAATGGCATTATTACTAAACTATTAATCCTGAGATTCACGCAGTATTCTAGGTCCTGCAATCAAATCCAGCCATGGCAGCGGATGGATTTTGAATTCTACAGAGAATTAAGAGTCTAATTATGACCATGACACTCTTTTCAATTGGCAGGAAAAAAAACATCTGATTCCTTCTGTAAAGAATATCAGTGAAATGCTGTCTTTATCTGGTCTGGCCAACATGTGATTCCACATTAACAGTACTGCAGTTGACTCTTCCCTCTGGGCAACCAGGGGTGGACAAAAAATGCTGGCCAAGCCAGTGATGCCCAAATCCTATGAATAAATTAAAACAAAGATAGCCTGTCAATTAAAGCAGTTCAATTTTAAAAAAAAACTTTCACTGACAGTTTTAGAATTTTTAATTTTAAATTTAAACAGCAGGTAGCTTTAAGCAAATTTAGATGATGGCACTTAAATATCCTTTACATCTACTTTATCAACCTGAAACTCCCACATTGCAGGTTAGGAACCTTGAACTCAGTACTAATTTGAAATGACACTCGGAGATTACACTCTACCCCTCTGCCACCAAGAACTAGATTTGTAAGAAACAGAGGAGGACAATCCAATAGCCAATTTGAAAGGTTCAGGGATTATTCCAATTCCACAAAAATCTAACATAAATAGTTTTGAAAAAGACTGCAAATTAGACGTACTGCTATAAACTTTCCAAATCCATTGTTGTCTTCAAACTTGCTCCTTAATAAACCTGATTCAATCATAGCTTGGGGTCATCTGTTATCTGTCACCTAGGGAGAGCAGAAGGAGAGGATGATTTTTTTTTCTAGCTCAAATATTGATGGTAAGCCAGTTAATTATTCTTCCTTGGAACATTATGCTGTCAGATCACAATTCAAATCATAGGATGAAAATATTTATCCTTGAAAGAAGTCATTGTCCTGAAGATTAAACATTTTCTAGTTTCCTCCTGGCATGTCAGTACAGGTAGCAGGGCTAAAATTTACTGTTCGTCACTATCAGATATTGGGAATATAACCAGCAAGCTACCTTTTTGAAAAACTGTTGTCCATTTAGTTTGGATATGCCCAAAATGGTGTTGGTGCAAGTTGCAGGATTTTGCCTCAAACACAACAAAGAAATTACAGGATATTTCCTAATCAGGATAGTGAGTGCCTAGGATGAAGTATTATCCTCTTGTTCCTACAGACAATATAATTGGAGGTTTGAAAAATGTTGAATGAGGAAACCTTGACGCATTGCAGCACATCTTGTGGCAACAAAGTTACCCTAGTGTGGACAGAGTGAATGCTGAAATTCAACTGATGAAACAAACTTGAAATGTAAAGTGACTTTTATGGTTATGATAATTGACACCACCAATATTGTTGTAAAATTACTAATCTCTTTCAAGGAAGGAAATCTGTCATCCATAAACAGTCAGGCTCGTATGTGTCTATACACCAATTGCAATGTGGTTAGCTCTTAGCTAGACTTTGAAATGGTCTAGAAACCACTTAGTACTAACCAATCAGTACAGAAAATCTAAGCAAGAACAAAATTAAATTGACTACCTGTCATCAAGCTAGGCCACGGACATGACAAAGGCACACTTTGCCCAGTCAACATTACATGTGATTCATGTGTTTTCCGGATCCTTAAGGGGGAGGGGGAGCAGCCCCAACTTGTGGTCCACATAGGCACCAACGACATAGGTAGGAAAAGGGATGGGGAGGCAAGGCAGAAATTCAAGGAGGTAGGGTGGAAGCTTAGAGCTAGAACAAACAGAGTTGTTATCTCTGTTATGTTACCTGTGCCACGTGCTAGCGAGGCGAGGAATAGGGAGAGACAGCAATTGAACATGTGGCTACAGGGATGGTGCAAGAGGGAGGGATTCAGATACCTGGATAAGTGGGGCTCATTCTGGGGTAGGTGGGACCTCTACAAACAGGATGGTCTACACCCGAACCAGAGGGGTGCTAATATCCTGGGGGGAGAAATTTGCTAATGCTTTTTGGGAGGGTTTAAACTAATTCAGCAAGGGGATAGGAACCTGAATTGTAGCTCCAGTGTACAGGAGGTTGAGAGTAGTGAGGTCATGAATAAGGTTTCAAGGTCGCAGGAGTGTACCGGCAGGCAGGAAGGAGGTTTGAAGTGTGTCGACTTCAACGCCAGAAGCATCTGGAATAAGGTGGGTGAACTTGCAGCATGGGCTGGTACCTGGGACTTTGATGTTCTGGCTATTTCAGAGACATGGATAGAGCAGGGACAGGAATGGTTGTTGCAGGTTCTGGGGTTTAGATGTTTCAGTAAGATCAGGTAAGGTGGTAAAAGAGCGGGGAGGTGTGGCATTGTTAGTCAAGGACAGTATTACGGTGGCAGAAAGGACGTTTGATGAGGACTCGTCTACTGAGGTAGTATGGGCTGAGGTTAGAGACAGGAAAGGAGAGGTCACCCTGTTGGGAGTTTTCTATAGGCCTCCGAAAAGTTCCAGAGATGTAGAGGAAAGGAATGCAAAGATGATTCTGGATAGGAGCGAAAGTAACAGGTAGTTGGGGGTCTTTAACTTTCCAAATATTGACTGGAAACGCTATAGTTCAAGTGCTGTAGACGGGTCAGTTTTTGTCCAATGTGTGCTAGAGGGTTTCCTGACACAGTATGTAGGTAGGCCAACAAGAGGCGAGGCCACATTGGATTTGGTACTGGGTAATGAACCAGGCCAGGTGTTAGATTTGGAGGTAGGTGAGCACTTTGGTGATAGTGACCACAATTTGGTTACGGTTACTTTAGCGATAGAAAGGGATAGGTATATACTGCAGGGCAAGAGTTATAGCTAAGGGAAAGGCAAATATGAGACGATTAGGCAAGATTTAGGATGCATAGGATGGGGAAGGAAACTGCAGGGGCTGGGCACAATTGAAATGTGGAGCTTGTTCAAGGAACAGCTACTGCGTGTCCTTGATAAGTATGTACCTGTCAGGCAGGGAGGAAGTGGTCGAGCGAGGGAACCGTGGTTTACTAAAGAAGTTGAATCTCTTGTCAAGAGGAAGAAGGAGACTTATGTAAAGATGACACGTGAAGGCTCAGTTAGGGCACTTGAGAGTCACAAGTTAGCCACGAAGGACATAAAGAGAGAGCTAAGAAGAACCAGGAGGGGACATGAGAAGTCTTTGGCAGGTTGGATCAAGGAAAACTCTAAAACTTTCTATAGGTATGTCAGGAATAAAAGAATGACTAGAGTAAGATTAGGGCCAGTCAAGGACAGCAGTGGGAAGTTGTGCGGGGAGTCGGAAGAGATAGGAGAGGTGCTAAATGAATATTTTTCGTCAGTATTCACACAGGAAAAAGACAATGCTGTCAAGGAGAATACTGAGATACAGGCTATTAGACTAGATGGGATTGAGGTTCATAAGGAGGAGGTGTTAGCAATCCTGGAAAGTGTGAAAATATATAAGTCCCCTGGGCCGGATGGGATCTATCCTAAGATTCTCTGGGAAGCTAGGGAGGACAGTGCAGAGCCTTTGGCTTTGATCTTTATGTCATCATTGTCTACAGGAATAGTTCAAGAAGGGGAGTACAGACAACCCTGGTAATTATAGACCAGTGAGCCTTACTTCGGTTGTGGGTAAAGCGTTGGAAAGGATTATAAGAGATAGGATTTATAATCATTTAGAAAGGAATAATTTGATTAGGGATAGTCAACATGGTTTTGTGAAGGGTAGGTCGTGCCTCACAAACCTTATTGAGTTCTTTGGGAAGGTGACCAAACTGGTGGATGAGGGTAAAGCGGTTGATGTGGTGTATATGGATTTCAGTAAAGCGTTTGATAAGGTTCCCCATGGTAGGCTATTGCAGAAAATACAGAGGCACAGGATTGAGGGTGATTTAGCGGTTTGATCAGAAATTGGCTAGTTGTAAGAAGACAGAGGGTGGTGGTCGATGGGAAATGTTCATCCTGGAGTTCAGTTACTAGTGGTGTACCACAAGGATCTGTTTTGGGGCCACTGCTGTTTGTCATTTTTATAAATGACCTGGATGAGGGCGTAGAAGGATGGGTTAGTAAATTTGCCGATGACACTAAAGTCAGTGGAGTTGTGGACAGAGCAGAAGGATGTTGCAGGTTACAGGGGGACATAGATAAGCTGCAGAGCTGGGCTGAGGTGTGGCAAATGGAGTTTAATGCGGAAAAGTGTGAGGTGATTCAGTTTGGAAGGACTAAAAGGAATACAGAGTACAGGGCTAATGGTAAGATTCTTGGTAGTGTGGATGAGCAGAGAGATCTTGGTGTCCATGTGCGTAGATCCCTGAAAGTTGCCACCCAGGTTGATAGGGTTGTTAGGAAGATGTACGGTGTGTTAGGTTTTATTCGTAGAGGGATTGAGTTTCGGAGCCGTGAGGTCGTGTTGCAGCTGTACAAAACTCTGGTGCAACCATACTTGGAGTATTGCATACAGTTCTGGTCACCGCATTATAGGAAGGATGTGGAAGCATTGGAAAGGGTGCAGAGGAGATATACCAGGATGTTGCCTGGTCTGGAGTGAAGGACTTATGAGGAAAGGCTGAGGGACTTGAGGCTGTTTTCATTAGAGAGAAGAAGGTTAAGAGGTGACTTAATAGAGACATACAAGAAGATCAGAGGATTAGATAGGGTGGACAGTGAGAGCCTTTTTCCTCGGATGGTGATGGCTAGCACGAGGGGACATAGCTTTAAATTGAGGGGTGATAGATATAGGACAGATGTCAGAGGTAGGTTCTTTACTCAGAGAGTAGAAAGGGCGTGGAATGCCCTGTCTGCAACAGTAGTAGACTCGCCAACTTTAAGGGCATTTAAATGGTCATTGGATAAACATATGGATGATAATGGAATAGTGTAGGTTTCACAGGTCGGCGCAACATCGAGGGCCGAAGGGCCTGTACTGCGCTGTAATGTTCTATGTTCTACGTACCAGGACATCAAGATCCCTGGTTGAGCTGAACTACCTTCTTGAACCATTGCAGTCTGTATAGTGTAGATACACTCAAGATGCTGCTGGTGAGAAGTTCCAGGATTTTGACCAAAAAGAATTGAAAGAACTTCAAAATAGTTCCAGGTCAGGGCAGCATGTAGCTTTTCACATGCTTCCTGCCATTGTTCTTCTGTAAGATTGAGTTCACAGATTTGGACGGTCATGACAAATAAGCTTTGCCAATTTGCTGTAGTGTACATGTTGTACATGACCATCTTCAATGATGGAAGTAATACAACGAAGCATTTACCAAATCAGATCAGGACATTTTAGTCAAATGTTTGGTCATTTGACCTAAAAAGGTAGATTTTAAGGAGTGCCTTCAAGGAGGAAAGCTAAGTAGTGAAGAACAGAGGTGTAGAAATGATATTCCAGAACTTGGGATCGAAGCAACTGTAGGAACTGCCAGCAATATCAAGGCAATTATAATAGAAAATGCACAGGAAGCCAGAATTAGGGGTGTGTGGATATCTAAGAGGGTTGCAGAGCTGTAGTACATTACAGAGATAAAGAGGGATCAGGCTATGGAGTCATTTGGATAAAAAAAATTAATGAGCTTTTCAAAATTGAAAAACTCGTTGACTGGGATGCAATTTAAGTAAGCGAGCATATGGGTGATAGAACGGGACTTACTGTGAATTAAAACACGAGCAGCTGGGTATTGCATGACCTACCTCAAATTTACGAGCAGTAGATTGTTGGAGAGGTGTCAGGGTTGCATTTGGATAGCCAGTCTATAAGTCACAATGCTTGAATGAGAGTCTCAACAGATCAGCTGAGACAGAGGGACAAGTAGGACAATGTTACAGAGGTAGAACCAAGTGGTCATAGTGATGGCGTAAGTAAGAAATTGGAAACTCATGAGGATCAAATGTGACACCAAGGTTGTGAACAGCCTAGCTTAAATACTGATGGTTGCCAGGGAGAAGGTAGGTTGGAGCTGAGGCTGAATATAATTTCTTCAGACTGTTGACAATTGGAGGAAATTTCTGTGCATCCAGTACTAGGTGTTGGATAAGCATCTGATAATTTAGAAAAAGTAGAATAGAGAGAGAGGTTATGGTGGTCTCTGCATACATGTATGTACTATTAGTGTGTTTCAGAGGAAGTTGCCAAAGAGCAACACGTAAATGTGGAACAGGAGGGAGTAATTGGGTACCAAAGACAATGGTGAAGGAACAGGAAGAAAAGCCTTCCAAATGATTCTCTGATAGTGATTAGAAAAATAAGGATAGAACCAGGCAGAAACAGTCTCACCTAGCTGAATGACAGTGAGGAGGAACTGAAGGAATAGGAACTAATTGTTATGAGATCAATATCCAAAGTGTCATTTTTCAGAGTTGCATTGCAGTCAGGTGCTGAACAATGTATCAGTCCACAAGCCACACGAAGATTTGCAGAAAAAAAAGACTCACAATACTGCAGTGTTATCCAGTATATGTGTCATTATTTCAAGCTTCTGGAAACCAGAGCTGTTATCCCTGTAGAACATTCAGCCTAGTTAAGTGAAATGCCATTACTGCAGCTGATTAATCGATACTGATGTACGCTAAGAAATTAGGTATAGATACTCAGCCTGCAGAATCTAAATCCAATTTACAAAGGCAAAATGTCATGTAAAGCCCAAGCTATCTGAGGAGGAAAAGACCATCAAGTAAAACTTTAAATGAAGATACAAATAGGACGTTAAAACAATTCAAGAAGTAAATACCATTATTTTGCAAACTTTTATTCAGATTTTAGTTTAGTACCCACGTTAGATACTGTATATTTTCAGAATTGAGCAAAAATATAGTGGCTAGAAAATAATAAGCTATTTGAGTAAATTATGGAACCTGATGTGCGCAGCTAATCAAAAATAGCAGCTATTGTATATCATACATCTGAATCCTTAAATGCTGAAAATGTTTAACATAGTGCCATCTACAGGACTAACATTTGTTGCAGACACTTAATAAATTCCAGTGATTCACTTGATGTACCAAATACATAACATATATAAAGGCCCTTATGCACCGTGGTACCGTCGTTACCTCTAGGCCAGAAGTTCCACGTTCAAATCACACCTGTTCCAGAGATGTGTGATGAACAGACGTATTAAAAAATATCCACAAGATATGTAGAGGTCCCTTGTGGTGCAGTGGCATCCCCTATATGTCTAATCATGCAATGTGAACACTATGAAAGAAAAAGATGGATGCTGAAATTGCATAATTCCACAGCTCAATGTCACATAATCTAGCATTACAAAAATGATAAAAGGAAGCAGCATTAAATTGGAAATATTGGTAGAAGCAGAAATAGGCAAGTGTGCTTAGGGAGAACCAAAGCTGGTATCAGATAGGTTAGTCTGGAAGTTAGGCAAGAATCCATTTAAAAACAAAGGCTGAAGAGATTTTGAAGGAAATTTTGGTTGACAAGTATTTTGTTGTATTATGAACTTTGCTACTTAGTGCTTTCTTTTGAAGAAAGCTGGAGAGGATGTACATGCATCTGAAAGAATCATAGAAAGGTGCTTCAATTAGGATTATTTAGGGTAATTTATTTAATTCAGAACTGCAGTGACACAAGCTGGAGTAAATGGCAGCTACAAAATGAGCCTGTATAAGAAGCCCATCCGTAAACTCTCTAAAAGTAGAAGTGAGTACATACACAAATATAGCTTACGTGAATAAGCTTTAAAAGGTTGCAAGGACACCCTTTAAACTTTCTGAGAGCTGAAACCATAAGGCAATAAGATGTAAGAACAGAAGTAGGCCACTCCTCCATTTAACGAGATCATGGTTGATTTGGTTATCCTGACCTCCAATTCCTGTCTTTTCCCCATAACACTCGCTTCCTTGACTGATTAAAAATCTAAGTCAACCTTGAATATACTCAACAACACAGGCTTGACAGCCCTTTACGTAAAGAATTCCACAGATTGACTACTCTTTGAGAGAACAAAATCCTCCTCATCTCCGTCTAAAATAGCCCCCTAAGAATCCCATATGCTTCAATTCTCATTCTTCTAAATTCCAGTGAGCACAAGCCTAACCTCCTCAATGTCTCTTCATCACAAAATTCTTACATACCCAGAATCAATCTAATGAATATGCTCAGGACTGCCTCCAATGTTAATATATCTTTCCTTCGATAAGGGGACAAAAACTGTTCACAGCATTCTAGGTGTGTTCTGACTAGTGCCTTGTACATTTTAGTAAGACACCCTTATTTTTATACTCCATTCACTTGGAAAAATAGCCCATTAGTCCATTTGTTTTTCTGATGACCCACTGAAATTGGTTGTTAGCTTTTTGTGATTCATGCACGAGGACCCCAGAAACTCCCTGTGCTTTCCCCACTTAAATAATATTTAGCTTATCTGTTCATATATCCTACCGAAGTGCATAATCTCACAATTTTTCGACATCATTGTCCGTCTGCCAAGTTTTCACCTTCTTAAACTGTCTATATCCCTCTGTAGATTATGCCATCCTTACTACTTGCCTCTCCACTTATTTTTGTATCACTTGCAACTTTGGCAACAGTACCTTCACTTTCTTCATTGAAGTCATGAATATATATTCGTAAGTAATTGTGGTCCCAGTACTGATCCAAAAGTTATGTATTGACATCCTAAAAATGCCCTGTTTTATCTCAACTCACAGTCTTCTATTAGTTAGCCAATGCTCCACATATGCTAATATACCACCATGGAATCTTATTTTATTAAGAAAGTTTTACGTGTGGTTTCTTGTTGAATGCTGTTGATAAGTCAAACATATTATATCTATTGGTCCCTTTTCATCTATGCTGCGAGTTATCTAGAACAAAGAACAAAGAAAATTACAGCACAGGAACAGGCCCTTCGGCCCTCCAAGCCTGCGCCGATCCAGATTCTCTATCTAAACCTGTCGCCTATTTTCCTCGGATCTGTATCACTCTGCTCCCTGCCCATTCATGTATCTGTCTAGATACATCTTAAATGATGCTATAATGCCCGCCTTGACCACCTCTGCTGGCAAGGCGTTCCAGGCACCCACGACCCTCTGCGTAAAGAACTTTCCACGCATATCTCCCTTAAACTTTTCCCATCTCACCTTGAAATCATGACCCCTAGTAATTGAGTCCCCCACTCTGGGAAAAAGCTTCTTGCTATCCACCTGTCTATACCTCTCATGATTTTGTAGACCTCAATCAGGTCGCCCCTCAACCTCTGTCTTTCTAATGTAAATAATCCTAATCTACTCAACCGCTCTTCATAGCTAGCGCCCTTCATACCAGGCAACATTCTGGTGAACCTCCTCTGCACCCTTTCCAAAGCATCCACATCCTTTTGGTAATGTGGCAACCAGAACTGTACGCAGTATTCCAAATGTGGTCAAACCAAAGTCCTATACAACTGCAACACGACCTGCTCAATACCCCATCAGATCAATGAAAGCATGCCATATGCCTTCTTGACCACTCTATCCACCTGCGTTGCCACCTTCAGGTCGCAATGGGCCTGAACACCCAGATCTCTCCGTGCATCAATTTTACCCAGGGCTTTCCCATTTACCAGATAGTTCGCTCTTGATTTGGATCTTCCAAAATGCATCACCTCGCATTTGCCTGGATTGAACTCCATCTGCCATTTCTCCACCCAACTCTCCAAACTATCTAGATTCTGCTGCATTCTCTGACAGTCCCCTTCACTATCTGATACTCCATCAATCTTAGTGTCATCTGCAAACTTTAAATTTATCAGGCATGATTTTCTCCTTGCTTTCACTGTTTAATCTTATTATGTCTAAGGTTTTGGAGTAGATTTGTAGCTCGGGTTGTGGGTGTTGAGGTTGGTTGGCTCGCCGAGCTGGTTTGTTCTTCTGCAGACATTTCGTGCTGGGTAACATCTTCAGTGCAGCCTCCGATGAAGCGTCGGTGTGTTTTCCCGCCTGGTTTTTAAACTCTGGAGTCCGTTGACCTGGACTGCCTCACTTCCGGTTTTCCTTCGTAGTGGAGTGTATCTGGTGTCGAGTTCTGTGTGTTTATTAATGGCTTTCTTCGTGGAGTGCCAGGCTTCTAGGAATTCCCGTGCCCATCTCTGCTTAGCTTGTCCCAGGATTTTGGTGGTGTCCCAGTCGAATTGGTGGTTCTCCTCATCCATGTGGATTGAGATGATTGAGTATCGGTCATGTCTTTTTGTAGCCAGTTGGTGTTCGTGTACCCTTGTTGTTAGTTTCCTTCCTGTTTGTCCGACGTAGTGTTTCTCACAGTCTCTGCAGGGGATCTTATAGATGACACTGATCCTGTCCATGGCGGGGAGTGCGTCTTTAGTTCGGGTGAGCAGTTGTCGTCGGGTTTATGTGGGCTTGCGTGCCTCTCTGATGCCCAGTGGTCGTGGGAGTCTTGTGGTTCGTTCCGATGTGTTCCTGATGTAGGGTAGTGTGATGAGTGTGTCGGGGCGTGCAGTATCTTCCCGATGTTGTTCGGGTAGGCATTTTCTGACCCAGTTTTTTGGATATCCATTATCCCTTACAGGTTTCCTAGAAGCCTGGCACTCTACGAAGAAAGCCATTAACAAACACATAGAACTCTACCCCATACACACTCCTCTACGAAGGAAAATCAGAAGTGAGGCAATCCAGCTCAACGGACTCCAGAGTTTAAAAACCAGGCGGGAAAACACACCAACGCTTCATCGGAGACTGCACTGATGATGCTACCCAGCAGGGTAATGAAACGTCTGCGGAACAACAAAGCAGCTCGGTGAGCCAACCAACCTCAACAATCTTATTATGTATCTTTATATGCTCTGTTATTACATTCTTTATAACAGACTCTAAGATTTTCCCAATGACAGATGTTAAGCTAACTGACCTATAGTTAACTGTTTTTTTTGTCTCCCTTTTTTTTGATTCAAGGTATTACACTAGCAGTTTTTCAACCCTCTGTGACTTTCCTTGAATCTAAGAATTCTAGAAAGATTATTACCAGTACCACTATCCACGTAGCTACTTCTTTTAAAATCCTAGGATGCAACCTATCAGATCTAAGGGTCTTAATGACCTTTAGCTCCATTAGTTTCCCTCGTACATTCTCCTCCTCCCCCTCCACTTTGTTCCCTAACTACTCAGTATTTTTGCAATGCTGTTAGTGTCTTTTGCCATGAGGACTGGTGTGAAATACTTATTCAACTCATCTGCCATTTTCTGGTTTTCCATTGTTGTTTTCCCTGCCTTGTTCCCTAAGGCGCGTATGTTCACTTTAACCTCTCCATTCTTTGTTATATATTTGAATAAGCTCTTTTTGTCTGTTTTTAAATTACTTGCTTGTTTACTTACATAGTTTATTTTCTCCATCTAATACTTTTGGACATCTTTTGTGACTTTTAAAACTTTCCTAATCCTCTAGTTTACCACTAATGTTTGCCAGGTTGTGGGATTTCTCTTTCAATTTGGTAAGATCTTTACCTTCCTTGGTTAACCATGGTTAGTTTGTCCACTTCCTAGAGTCCTTTTTCCTCAATGAGTCAAGTCTTTGCTGAGACATGAACTATTTTCTTAAACTTTTAATTTTTTCATCAAACTTATAGGCAGTCTTTGGGAACATACAACCACATAATATGAGTATTCAAGGTATTTCCTACCAGGGCCTCAATGCACTGAACTGTTTCCCTCAAGTATAGCACTACATCCAAAACTATCCAAAATTATGTTGCAAATTCATTCTGCCAGTAATGTAATCAACCCTGAGGAAAATTAAATATTCATATCACACTGTCCTTTATAGCTCACTAGTTCTCCAGTTCTATATTCACGTTTAAGTATTATCAATATACACTCAACAATATATAGATATGGAACTTCTTTTATCATAAGTTTCAAATATAGAAATACAAATGTACTTGCAACAAAATGAACTGATGAAGTTCAATAACTACCAGGTCATTTCTCAATTAAATTTATGCTTGGAGATTGATATTTTTGTATCACTAAAATTGCATTTGATTCATAAATGCACATTTTGCATCTTTATATTCCTACAATCTGTGGCATCACCATTTTATGGAAAACATGATTTATCCTGAGGCATGTCAGCAAATTCTATATTTTGTTTACATCCGAAGCCATTCTCACAGTAAACTCAAGTAGTGTAGTAATCCCTCAATTTGGAAACACATACCACATGAAAAAGATGAAACAAATCTTTTTGTTCAAATAAGATTTATATTTGTACAGTATATTAACAATAAACACAACGAAATACCTGTTCAGAATTTCATGTTTCTTTTATTAAATTCCCCAATTTAAAACAAGCACTTCCATTCCTCAAAAAAAAAGTTAGCATTAGGATGGTAATAAATTAATCTGCACTTCTTTCATAAATAAATACCAAGATTTGACCTGAATATTTAAAAGCCGTCAAATTTAGAGCTGTGGAAAAGATTATGGAAGTGAAAGACATTCTTATTTGTAAGATTACTACATGGCAACAAGCCTGATTGTCAGTCAGGCTTTTCTGATGAAGGGTTTAGGCCCGAAACGTCAAGTTTTCCTGCTTCTGTGATGCTGCTTGGCCTGCTGTGTTCATCCAGCCCCATGCTTGTTATCTCTTAAGCCTGATTGTCAGTCTGGCAACTTTTGAATGGAAAAGTCTGTAACACAAGTATGCACCCAAGTCACCAACAGGTAATCTTAGGAATGCAGAGAGTCACATGGTGCAGGAGGAAAAGGAGCTTGGAATGGAGAGACTGCAGTAGTAGAAGATGTGATTGAGGTGCTAAGATAATGATCAGAGAAGTAAGATAGCATTTGGATGGAGCAAGACAGTAATCACAGGAAATGAAACAAGTAATCTTGTTGGACAGGACAGAAAGGCTCCTGATAATCCTAGCTCACAAGCAGCAGACTTATAGGTCCAGCCCTTCTTGCCTCCTTTAATCTACTGGACTTCCAAATGCCCAGAAAATCTATTCAGCATTAATTAAAATAGTAAGTTTTGTTTTTAAGAGTTTTCCACATAAAGATTTTGGGGGAAAAAAAAGTGTCACTGAGTTTTAAAACCAACAGCTGGATACTACCAGAAATCCTAAGTGTCATTTTCATAAAGTTTCATGGAGGGTTTCTCTCCATGAGGCCTCGCGGGTTTTCTTGCACTCTTGTTTCAAACTCAGCTCATTAACTAGGTATCACCTCTAAAGGATGCCCCACTGGCCTGATGCCAACCTGATTCTTCCGTTCACCATTGACAGAGTTCTTTCCACTACCATATTCCTGGCATCAGTGCCATATTTAAAAAGTCATTGTGCACCTGGTCAAATGTTGGAGGCAGTCCCACGTTGCCCTGCACAGTTTATGACATTTAGCCCAGATATGGCAAGTAAGAAGAAATCAGCATCTTGTTTTGTTGAAAGGGACCTGGAGGTCCTGATAGACAAGGTGCTGCAAAACATGGCCATTATTATTCCCTAGCTCTGGCAAAGCAAGTAACACCACCAGACCCTGCCACCCTGCTCCTGTCTTGCCACAACATTCTGTTAGTCTCAACCATCCATAGTAATGCCTGACAAAAGATCAATGACTTTCTCCTGTCTGCCAGGTTAAGTGCCATTTTCTCCCTGCTTACCTCACACCTAGTGTATCTTTGCTACTGCACTCGCCTCCTACCAAAGCTCATGCTCTACCAGTCTTATGGTCACATGCAACATCATCACATACTCACTCACTCCCACCCATCAAACTGTCCCGAACTACTAACCCTGCATGGCTTCCATGTCCCTACTCACTTACTTGGAACACTCAGCATTTTATCCCCGTCTGCAGCAGCACTAACCGCTTTTATTATCATTTGACTCAATCCCCTCTTTTATTGCATTTCAGGTTAAAGAGGCCACAACAGGACTAAAATAGCAAGACAAGTATTGGGTGACCGACATTCAGCTCCTTATCACCCACCAGGGGAAAATTCTGATCGTGTCCATGCCCGTGAACAGATTTTACATAAGACCTTTAACTGACTGTTCTGAGACCCTCTAACCGTAAAGTGCCTGCTTTGACATGATCAAGGACTACTCCCCTTAGCTTTTGAAACATGGTCATATTCTTGGAGCACATGCAACTTGTTTGCCGTGTACATAACTGGCATATGGGGCAGATTTAAATAGTAGGTACTGTACAGCAGCATCTCCACCCCTTGACTGATCACTACTAATCATGACAACCTGCCTGGCTTTACGTCTGGGCTAAAAGGCAAATAAAGATTAAAACACTACTTGCTCTAGTTCAGGTGGAAATGCAAAAACGGCAATGCAAGGTCAGGCAGAAACGCTGTGAGCATCAAAGTGGCACAAAGTGAGAACATGCTTAGCAGCGAGAGAGGAAACCTGAGACACATCCTGGTCCAATCCATGAAACAGGTGCCTATTCCAATGCACAATGTATCCTGGCACCAGCTTTGCTATAACAGATGTCACTGCATTTGAAGGTGCAGCATTGAAGTACAGAAACATACTACAAATGGATCAGAGATGTGGCATGATCTTGCAGTTAGGCTGGCATGTGTCGGATGTCAATGACTGGAAATATGGGGTGTGTGCAGTTGCCTCCAATTTTCTCTGAGATGCTGGTGCGGTGTGTCTGAAGGTGGAGGTCCAGAGGAGCAAGTGGCTGGCTGGAGTCATCAGGTACCCACTCTGACTTTCATACTGTGAGCTCTCTGTCTTCTATCCAGATGGTGAGCAAATAGGAAATTGCGTACTACTGAGGCGAGATTAGCTCGCCAAACAATACATGGCTCAAAAATGGGACCTTTTTGGTCTTGATGTCGACAAGGTCCTCGCTGGAAATCTCACCCCATTTTCCCAATTTTCTCCGAGGCTCAGGTTGTTCAAGGTCTGGAAAGATTTTGCTCCTTGTGTACTCTCTCAAGCATAAACAGGGATATTCTAAATATACATAATTGCCTTTCAATTAAATGTTATGATTATCACATTTAAAGTAACAATTAAGTTATTCTTTGTTCGTCTCAATCATTCCTAAGCACCTCATAGCCATTGTGCTGAGAAGACAATGGTCTCAAACGTTCACTAGGGTGTGTTTTTTTTAAAACATATGTCCATTTGTTTACAGAAGGAAGTGAGATCAGTCCCTCACATCTCTTTGTAAACAAACAGACATAAAGGAAATCACACATTCAGCAAAGCATTTGACAAAGAAAACTGTAAGGGAAAGCTTTTATAGGATCACATGTTTGCCATAAAAGAGCTGGTTAGGTGTAGTTTTAACCACAGCCAACTTGTACACAGAAATTTCCCATCTAAAGCAAGTTCATGATGATCAAATAATTTATTTTCATGAAATTGACCAAAGAATAAATTTCAGCCAGGATATCAGAGATAACTTTTTTATTCTTGTAATTTCTATGCTTAATGTAACTTAACCAGGATCCTTGTGTCTCAGAAGCAGAAAGTCTACCAATTTAACTATGACTGATACACATCATTGTTCATCTTTAAGTAAGGTCATCCACTACATGTTCATTTACTTGTATTAGAAAAGATGAAGTGCACAAATAAATGACGCAAATCTAGTCACAACTGTTTTGTGAAATAAAACAATTTAATAATTAACATCTGGTTCTTCTTATTAAGCTTTTTTGTCAGTCTTCAAAAATACTGGAGAGACATTTGGAGGTTAGTTTAATAGTCCAATACTAATATCCAACTCTGATTATAACTTTGCATTACATTATTGCTTATATAGACTTTGTGCAAAGTGAAAGCTAAATAGAAACACTAGAAATACTCTGGAAGCGTTTTGAGAGAGAAAAAAAAGTTTAAGTTTCAAGTTGATGATCTTTCACCAAGAATTCCAAGCAAAGATCATCAACCTGAAATTTCAATTGTTTTTTTCTACACACATGTCGCCAGATCTGCTGAGCATTTTTTGTTTAGTTTCAATTTTCATTATCTACATTATTTTGATTCTGGAGCAATTTAGGTTGACTCCAGAAAACGTAAGAGAACTGGGATATACCTGTTGCCACAAAATTTGAGCTGGTATCAACAACCTGTAAAGCAAATTATATAATCAAATAATAGTGACATATCTATAACCATGGGTTGTTTTCTCAAGATTAAGCACAGAGCAAGGACTTTCAATGATAAACATTTTTTTCTGGAATGTTAGTTACATTAAAAAATATAAAATTTTGCTGCATGCATATTTATTTACATTATCAAAAACGCTTAGAAAGGCCTCCCGCATAAATGAATCTGATTAATAGGTTAGAGATACGTTCTGTCCAGAAATTGACATTAGTACAAATGATGGTCTGTGTCCAAGGGAAAGCAACATTAATTGTCTCATTACTGTTAAACATTCACAGTGCAAAATGTTATGAGTGTAATGTTTTAGGTAATTAGGTACCCATTAAAACGCGTTTCGTTTTCACTGGAAAATTTACAAAACCATCAAAGCCAAGCAAACAGTTGTAATCATGAGGGTGTAATTGAGAGTTAAGCAGTAGATTACAAACGCTCATAAAGATTGGATGCAACACATCACAACATAACATCTGTAATGAAAAAGAAGTAGTCTGACTCGAGACAGCGACAGCTGTATCACTGCCCCTGCTCTGGCCTCTGAGCACCTGCACCATCAGCACCAGTATCCATTGGAGAAAATCGGGCCCTTCTCCCACCACTTACAGAATGGTTTCGGTAACCTCGGCCCGATTCCCTTACCTCTTTCTTCTTCTGTCCACCTCCGAACTGAGCACACGACAGGAGGAGAAGCCAGGAGCCGACCGTTACCAGGGGCAGCGGCGCCAACCTCCGACCAGACGCCATTCCTATAACTGGGGCAACGCTGGCTCCGTTCCCCATTGGCTGGGATGGGCAGTGCCGCGCGGCACTCTGGGAGCTGCAGTCCGAGACTAGCCGTTGATCGCAGGAGCAAACTGAGGAAGGGACTACAACACCCAGGGTACATGGGAAGGGGGCAGGGGTGAATCATCAACCAGCTGGTGGCGCTGAGCCGAATCGGACGAGAAACCCAGTGATGGAGAGAGATTTGGGTAGATATTTAGTAACAACCTGTTTGGATACGCTTTAGTACACCTCTGGATCAGATGGGACTTGAAACCGGACCTTCTGGCCCAGAGGCAAGGATACTACCACTGTGCACAAGACCCTACTGGACAGACTCTACAGATACTCTCTTCGACTGAGCAAACGTTGGCAGGTGAGCATTCTTGTAATGCGTTGGTAGTGTCCCTACCTCTGGGTTCAAGTCCTACCTGCCTCAGACATAACATAAAGCAAAGAACTGCTGGAAATCTGAAACAAAAACCGAAAGTGAACAGGTGAAGAGTTACTGGACTCCAAACATTAACTCTGTTTTTCTCTATACCGATGCTTTCGGACCTGTTGTGTTTATCAAGTACTTTCTGTTTCTGTATCATAACAAGCCTGAATACATTGGTTCAAAAATATCTACAAAAAAGGTGATGACAGCAATCCCAGTAAATATCCGAATTTTAAGGCAATGAATTTAACTTGGAAGGCATGTATTATGGCATTCTTACAAAATAAACTAAGTACTGTACACTGAAGCTCTGCGAAAACCATATATGGTAGTTGTAGCGTTATACTTGTATATTAGTAAGAACGAAACTTACTCGAAAAATTGAAGCATAAAATGGAAGCAAATCAGCCTTCGAGATTGAAATTAAGGTGAAGATAACAAGTGCGCTTATGATAGGTATGAGGTAGAAAATACAGTGAGAACAAGGAAGAATGCAAAACGGTCAGAAGCAAGGTGAAAAGCATACTAGAGAAGCAAAGAGGAATTATGAAAAATGTCCTGCACCCAACATCAAATTGGTGGGGTAAGTGGATAGGTGTAAGATGAAGTTTAATGCAGACAAATGTGAAGTGATGCGTTTTGGTCAGAAGAACACGGATAAACAATTTAGAATAGGGGTACAGTTCACATGGGCATTCAGGAGCAAAGAGATCTGGATGTATATGTGCATAGATCAAGTGGCAGGACAAAATGAAGAGAGTAGTTAGTAAAGCATACAATATCCTGGATTTATTAATAGGAACATAGAATACAACAGTAAAGGGGTTATGCTGAACTTGTATAAGATACTTGTTAGACTTGGATGGAGTATTGTGTACAGTCCCAGATGCCATTTTATTTGAAGGATGTGAAAATATCGCAGAGACTTCCAAGAATTTTTTCTCGGAAGGAGAAACTTCAGTTATGAGGATACATTGGAGAGACTGAGGTTGACGACCTTGGAGAGAGAAAAACCATAAGTGAAGATCTGATAGAAATATTCAAAATCATAAGGAAGCTGGATATAGAAGATAGGGCTCATTCTCAAGTAGCTCCCAAATGGCCTCCTGCGTAGGAGCATTTCGATAATTCTTTGATTCCATGATTGCCCATAGATCCCTTTTATATATTTTCCCTCACACCTTCAACCTATGCCGTCTGGTTTTTGACTCCCCATTCCTGGTAATGTTGCCTATTTACCCTATCCTTGCCCTTCGGATTTTATGAATCTCTACAAAGTCACCCGTCAGCCTTTGAAGCTCCAGAGAAAATAGCCCCAGACTATTCAGCCTCTCCCTATAGCTCACACCCTCCAACCCTGGCAACATCCTCCTAAATCTGTTCTGAATTCTTTCAAGTTTTGCATCATCCTTTCTATAGGAGGGAGATCAGCATTGTATGTAAGATTCCAAAAGTTGCCTAACCAATGTCCCGTACAACTGAAACATGACTTCCGAACTCCGATAATCAATGCACTGACCAATAAAAACAAGCATGCCAAATGCCTTCTTCAGTATCCTATCAACCTGCGACTCTACTTTCAGGGAACTATGAAACTGAACTCCAAGGTTCTCTTTGTTCAGCAACATTCCCCAGGATATTATCATTAAGTATATATGTCCTGCTCTGATTTGGCTTCCCAAAGTGCAGCACCTCTCATTTATCTAAATTAAACTCCATCTGCCACTCCTTGGCCCATTGGTCTATCTGATCAAGATCCCACTGGACTCTGAGGTAACCTTCTTCGTTGTCCACTACACCTCCAATTTTAGTGTCATCTGCAAACTTACTAACCATATCTCCTATGTTGACATTCAAGTCATTTACATGAATGACAACAAGCAGTAGGCTCAGCAGTGATCCTTGTGGCACACCGTTGGTCACAGGCCTCCAGTTTGAAAAGCAATCCTCCACCACCACCCTCTGTCTTCTACCTTGGTGCCAGTTCTGTATCCAAATAGCTAGTTCTCCCTGTATTCTGTGTGGTCTAACCTTGTTAACCAACCTTCCATGAGAAACCTTGTTGAACACTTTACTGAAGTCTATATAGATCACATCCGTGGCTCTGCCCTCATCAATCCTCCTAGTTACTCCTTTAAAAAACTCAATCAAGTTAATGAGGCATGAGTTCCAACGTACAAAGCCATATTCACTATCCTTAATCAGTCCTTGCCTTTCCAAATACATATAAATGCTGTCCCTGAGAATTCCCTCCAACAACTTGCCCACCACCAGTGTCAGGCTCACCAGTCTATAGTTCCCTGGCTTTTCCTTACCACCGTTCTTAAATAGTGGCACAACATTGGCCAACCTTCAATCTTCCAGCGGTCACCTGTGGCTATCAATTTTATAAATGTCTCAGTAAGGGCGCAGCAATCTCTTCCCTCACTTCTCACAGAGTTTTAGGGTACACCTGAACAGGTCCTGGGGATTTATCTACCTTTTTGCATTTTAAGACATCCAGCACCTCCTCACCTGCAATATGAACATTTTTCAAGATGTTGCTATTTATTTCCCCACATTTTCTGTCTTCCATATCCTTCTCCACAGTAAACACTGATGAAAAATTTGTTTAGTATGACTCCTATCTCCTGCGGTTCCACACATAGGCAGCCTTGCTGATCTTTAAGGGACCCTAGTTGCCCCATTGTCTTCAATGTACTTGTAGAATCCCTTTGGATTCTCCTTAACCTTATTTTCCAAAGATATTTCATGTCCCATTTTAGCCCTCCTAATTTTCCTCTTAAGTATGCCCCTAATGCCATTATACTCTTCTAGGGATTTACTCAATCTCTGGTGTCTATAACAGACATATGCACCAAAAAAGTAAATTATAACGGGTGCATTTTCCACAAAAGGAAAATACACATTAAGCAGGCTCTGTGTTGATACTAACACACTTTCAGAAATATAGTTAGGGGTGATTTCATGGCAAAAAATCAATTCTCATGTCAACATTGTATCTGTATATTTCACTTAATTTCGAAAATGCCAATAAAACAATCATGTACCAAAGATCTCAGCGTGCTTTAGTTTATTCAAAAACTAAAAGTACAGATTGAAGGCAGTAATTTAGATGCAGAAGTAATGTGCAAGAGGAAGTAAATGGGTTTTTTGAAGGCAATTGGAGCAACGTATGATCAGGCATTGGCCTAAGGTTCAGCCTCTCATATCAGGAAACAAACCACTGAAGAGTGTAGCAAAGAGATTTGGTAAGCAATACTGATCTGCCTAGGGGGAGGTCCTCTGTTCATTTCACCAGGCCTAATGACCTAGTGGTTTCCTCTTCAATTGCTCTGATTAACCTCACATTCTCAACTTCAAGTTGTCTCACATCATGGCACATCATCCAGATTTTGGATCATCAGAAACCAGAGGTAAGACTAAAGATGTGTTTCAGCATCTAATGGAGGTCCTGGTTCACTGACCTGTGTGGGAATTGTCCTGTGAGTTATAACCGTCTAATGAGCAAAACCCTGTATGGGACCCTTCGCAAATTTCTCCATTTCTGATCTAGTATTGGCAATTTGATTCAGATCAATGAGACTTACCTTGATCGTCGCCAAGTTTAAAACGTGGTCTAACACTTGAGTAGCTCCAAACCTACACCTCAAATCACACCGACGACACCCTTGGCTTGCAATTAAACAACTCCACACAATCAGTACTGACTACTCCTCTGACTCAACAACCCTCTTGCCAAATAACCCAATTACCATTCAATCACCCGTCTACCTCCTCAACCCCTGATTACACGCCAACTACTCCCCAGCCCGACTACCTCCATCAACCAGCTGTGACTACCCCATTGACCATATCCCTGCAAGCAATCATCCCATGACCATCTGACTACTCGCCAACACCCAATGACCACACAACTACTCAATGATGCTTGTCCATCTTGACCTGACTACCCACCTATCCACTTATTCACCTAGCCACCTCACCCACTTACCCAACTGCACACACATCCAGAACATTCAGCTGATGATTCAGCATACCACCATGTTAAACATCAATTGTAAGAGTTACCAAGGATGGTAAAGTCACAAAATATATGCTGAGTCAGGGAGGTTAATGTCTATCACTAAGGGTTGCTCAGTTATACCACTACTGACTGGGTCAATTGCCGGACTTGGTCTGCAGGAGGTTGTGAGGGAACCAGCATAACAGAAAAAAACCCACTTCACCTTGTCCTCGCAAATCTAACTGCCACAGATGGTTCTGTCCAGGACAATATTGGTTAATTGACCACTGCATAATGTTTATGGAGAAGAAGTCCAACCTTCACATTCAGAATATCTTCATTTGTGTTGTGTGGCATTATCACTATCCCAAACTGAATAGACTTCCAACAATTCTAGCAACTCAAGATTGGGCATCCATGACATGTTGTGGGCCATCAACAGCAGCAGCATAGCATTCAATCACATTCTGTAGCGTCGTGGTCCACAGTATCCTCCACTACACCATTACCACCAAGTCAGAGATTTAACTTGGTTCAAGAGAAATGCAAGAGGCATGCCAGGACCAGTTATACATAAACATGAGGTATCAACCTGCTGATGCTACAACACAGGACTACTTGCATGCCAAACAGTGCAAGCATCAAGTGACAGCAAGTCATAAAGAAAAAGTAAACAACTTACCAATTTTCAGACCATTCCACTGCACATTGCTTTCTCTCAGAGCTTTCTAGGATCGCTGCCTTTAAAGCAAGTATTAAACTGTGGGGTACAGATTCTAGTTTCTGGAAAATTATTAAAACTACAATGAGGAAAAAAAAAGCAACTTCAAGGGGGAGCAGTTTGAACACTGCGGGAGCACATGGCAGAAGCAACATCAGGCATACCAGAAAATGAGGTGTCAGCTTGGTCAAGGCAAAACACAGGACCACATACATACCAAGTGGCATAGGTAATAGACAGTTAAGTGATTCCATAACCAGTGGGCCTAATGTAAGCTCTGCAATTCTGTCACATCCAGCTATGAATAGTGCCAAGCCAGTCAAAGAAATAACTCCACATACATAGAGTCATAGAGATGTACAGCGCAGAACCAAACCCTTCAGTCCAACTCATCCATGCTGAACAGATATCCTAAATTAATCTAGTCTCATTTGCCAGCATTTGGCCCATATCCCTCCAAGCCCTTCCTATTCATTTACCCATTCAGATGCCTTTTAAAAGTTGTAATTGTACCATCCTCCACCTGTTCCTCTGGCAGCTCATTCCATACATGCACCACCCTCTGCATGACAAAGTTGCCCGTTAGGTCTCTTTTAAATGTTCCCCTCCCAACTCAATGAAGCAAACATCACTGCAAACACAAGGCTAAAACACTCGCAACAAACTTTCACTAGGATTTTTTTTTTGAGATTAATGATGATCAGCTTCCACCTTGAGATGGAACAATAGCAAACAGCCTGGTTTGTTTCTAGGCATGCATGAAACAAGCCATGTATCCTTGAATAGTATAGCATGCTTCTATAAGCAGGAATAAAGAATTGCTTTAGAACTAATGCCAATACATTCTTTATCCATCCAGTTGCCACAAAACAGCTATGAAATATTAGTTCTGAGGAAGGGTCACCTGACCTGAAATGTCAACTCTGCTTTTTTCCTTCACAGATGCTGCCAGACCTGCTGAGCTTTTCCAGCAACTTCGTTTTTGTTGTGAGCTATGAAATGTTGTTGTAATCTTGAAGAATGTAGAGTTGCCCTGGATAGTCTTGAGAAAGTCATCCACTCAGGGTTCAATGCAAAGAAGACACACATTGGCAAGACTTCTGTCAGGTTTTGTTTTGATGATGAATTTCAGTGATGATAGTAAAACATTTCTTTCTGACAAAGTAAGGACCCCAAGTTAGAGTGAAGAAATAATCACATTAATTGGATAACTAATTGGACAAAAATACAAAGTATGGTGATTAAATCAAAAAAAAGTTAGTTTCTGTCCCATTAAACAATATCTTGAATGTACAATTTGAATGATATTATGTATCTTGAATGTATATGCTTTCAAAAATGGCAACCAGTTTCTCCAATAGCATCATGTGTGTTTTACTTTATACTTAAATAGCTGCCTTTTATATAACTCACAGCCAGAGAGCGCTGATTAATCAATAGGATCTGTTACATGAATCCCTGCTGCTTTGATGGTGAAGATGAAAGTGTAATTGCTAATTATTTTCAGCTATTAATAATTTTTACATTTTATGTTGGAGAGCCAGCTATTATTAGCCCTTTTCCCATTTTTTTAACTAAGGTGTGAGGAGTGTTAACATTTGTTCCAGCTTCATCAAATAAATCACTTTGAACATACTTTCAACTGTCTAGACACAAATGTACCGTAGCCAAATTTGCAGATGACACAAAAGTAGGTGGAAAGGCAAGTTATGAGGATACAAACAGTATACAGGGAGAAATTGATAGGGTTAGGCAAGTGGGATAAAAGTTGGCAAATAGAATATAGTATAGGAAAATGTGAAGTTGTTCATTTTGGAAGGAAGGACAAAAAAAACACAGTACTATTAAAATGGGGAAAACCTGCAAAAAGCTGCAACGCAAAGGGACTTGGGAGTACTTGTACATGAAACACTGGAATCCTATGTATTTTTTAGCAAGCTGTTTACAAGATTCCAAAATTAATTATGAGGCATGGGCTCTGCTATATCAGTACAGCAGAAAATAACATGTAAGTTTTAGTTTGTAAGTAACACACCTTTCAAAAATACTTATTCTTCTGAGAAAAAGAAAATTAAACAAAATCCCAGATAGCAGTTGATACTTCACATGTTCCATTGTTTTGATAAGGGCACAATTTACTAATTTTACTATCAGATTGGATGCTTTTTACAGTTATACAACTGTTACCCCAAAATTAATAATTATGGTTTTAGTCTTTACAGCATTTTCTACAACTGTCTAAAGTACACCTTACATTTCATTTATGATACAGTAATAAAGCAAAGGCAAACTTCAATGATCTGAAAATTAGATAATTTGACGCCTTTGCAACCAGTGGTAGGTTATAATGACATAGGTCTTAACTTTATTATTTACAGTAGGTCATTAATTGTATGTGATTAGGTAAATAGAGAAGTTTTCTATTCAAAAATATAATGTAGACGGTAAGGGAGTAGGGTGTTTCATGGAGGCTTTCCCTTCACTGGCTATGGCAATTTTTTTCACACAATTTTGCACTGTGCATCTTATTAATTATACATCTGGACTCTATAGCTTTCTTATTGTTGAATTTTGCAGTTGCAGAGACAGATTAACCTGCTGCTGCCAGAACCTTGCAGCATTGATAGCATGTGCATTCTATTTAAACCCCAGCTGTGCACCATTTTAAATGCTGCATCAGTGCTTGACTAATTAAACAGGAGATGGCAGGGAGAGGGAAGCTGGCACCCCAGTTCACAATCAGATGAAGAGGAGGGCTGTCCTCTTTACTCTGGATTGTCAAAGGCGGTCATAGAACCAGACACAGTTAGCCTAAACTGAGATAGCCACTCAGGTCAGTGTAGTGTCTCTGGTTAGAAGAAATGCCCAACAATGCAGAATCATAGAGTCACAGAGATGTACAGCATGGAAACAGACCCTTCAGTCCAACTCGTCCATGCTGACCAGAGATCCTAAATTAATCTAGTCACATTTGCCAGCATTTGGCCCATATCCCTCTTAAACCTTTCTTATTCATGTACCCATCCAGATGCCTTTTAAATGTTGTAATTACATCAGCCTCCACCACTTCCTCTGGTAGCTCATTCCATCCACACACCACCATCTGCATGAAAAAGTTGCTCCTTAGGTCCCTTTTAAATCTTTCTCTTCTCACCTTAAACCTATGCTCTCTAGTTTTGGACTACCCCACCCTGGGAAAAATACCTTGTCTATTCACCCTATCCATGCTCTGCATGATTTTATAAATCTCCATAAGGTCTCCCCTCAGCCTCCAATGCTCCATAGAAAATAGCCCCAGCCGATTCAGCTACTCCTTACATTTCAAACTCTTCAACCCTGGCAATACCCTTGTAAATCTTTTCTGAACCCTTTCAAGTTTCATAACATCCTTCCCAAAGGAAAGAGACCAGAATTGAATGCAGTATTACAAAAGTGGCCTAACCAATGTCCTGAACAGCTGCAACATGACCCCCAATTCCTATACTCAATGCACTGATCAATAAATGAAAGCACACCAGGACAAGGGAGGCGCAGTTGTAGTATGGCGCACTGACCTCGACATCGCCGAGGCCAGGCGCCAACTCTCCGACACCTCCTCCTACCGCCCACTGGATCATGACCCCACCCCCGAGCACCAAACCATCATCTCCCAAACCATCCACAACCTCATCACCTCAGGAGACCTCCCACCCACCGCCTCCAACCTCATCGTTCCCCAACCCCGCACTGCCCGCTTCTATCTCCTTCCCAAAATCCACAAACCTGAATGCCCTGGTTGACCCATTGTCTCCGCCTGCTCCTGCCCCACCGAACTCATCCCCACCTACCTAGACTCCATTTTCACCCCCTTGGTCCAGGAACTCCCTACCTACGTCCGTGACACCACCCACGCCCTCCACCTCCTCCAGAACTTCCAATTCCCTGGTCCCCAATACCTCATTTTTACTATGGACGTCCAGGCCCTATACACCTGTATTCCCCATGCAGATGGCCTAACGGCCCTTCGCTTCTTCCTGTCCCGCAGAACTGACCAATCCCCCTCCACCAACACCCTCATCCGCTCAGCCGAACTCGTCCTCACCCTCAACAACTTCTCTTTCAATTCCTCCCACTTCCTACAGACAAAGGGGGTGGCCATGGGTACCCGCATGGGCCCAAGCTATGCCTGCCTCTTTGCAGGTTACGTGGAACAATCCCTCTTCCGTACCTACACTGGCCCTAAACCCCACCTCTTCCTCCGTTACGTTGATGACGGTCTCCGCGCTGACTTGTGCTCCCACGAGGACCTCGAACAGTTCATCCACTTCACCAACACCTTCCACCCCAACCTGAAGTTCACCTGAACCATCTCTAACACTTCTCCCTCCTTCCTGGACCTCTCTGTCTCCATCTCGGGTAACCATCTAGAAACCGATGTCCATTTCAAGCCCACTGATACAACTCCTCCCACCCACCTTCCTGCAAAAATGCCTTCCACAATTCCCAATTCGTTCGTTCCGCCGCATCTGCTCCCAGGATGAGGCATTCCACTCCCGTACATCTCAGATGTCTTCATTCTTCAAGGACCGCAACATTCCCCCCCCTAGTGGTCGAGAACGCCCTCGACCGTGCCACCCGCATTTCCCGCAACTCATCCCTCACACCCCGTCCCCGCAATAACAACCAAAAAAGAATACCCCTCGTCCTCACATACCACCCCACCAACCTCCGGATCCAATGCATCATCCTCCGACACTTCCGCCATCTGCAATCCGACCCCACCACCAAAGACATTTTTCCCTCCCCACCCTAGTCTGCTTTCCGGAGGGACCACTCCCTCCGCGACTTTCTTGTCCGCTCCACAGTCCCCTCCAGCCCCACCACACCCAGCACTTTTCCCTGCAACCGCAGGAAGTGCTACACCTGCCCCCACACCTCCTCCCTCACCCCAATCCCAGGCCCCAAGAAGACTTTCCACATCAGGCAGATGTTCACCTGCACATCTGCTAATGTGGTATACTGCATTCGCTGTACCCGTTGTGGCTTCCTCTACATCGGGGAAACCAAGCAGAGGCTTGGGGACCGCTTTGCAGAACACCTGCGCTCAGTTCACAACAAACAACTGCACCTCCCAGTCGCGAACCATTTCAACTCCCCCTCCCATTCCTCAGATGACATGTCCATCCTGGGCCTCCTGCAATGCTACAATGATGCCACCCAAAGGCTGCAGGAACAGCAAATCATATTCAGCCTGGGAACCCTGCAGCCCAATGGTATCAATGTGGATTTCACAAGCTTTAAAATCTCCCCTCCCCCAACCGCATCCCAAAACCAGCCAAGCTCGTCCCCGTCTCCCTAACCTGTTCTTCCTCTCACCTATCCCCTCCTCCCACCTCCATCCGCACCCCCATCTCCTATCTACTAACCTCATCCCGCCCCCTTGACCTGTCCATACTCCCTGGACTGACCTATCTCCTCCCTAGCCCCCACCTACACTCACCTTTACTGGCTCCATCCCCACCTCTTTGACTTGTCTGCCTCCTCTCCATCTATCCTCTCCTCTATCCATCTTCTATCCACCTCCCCCTCTCTCCCTATTTATTTCAGAACCCTCTTCCCCTCTCCCATTTCTGATGAAGGGTCTAGGCCCGAAACGTCAAGCTTTCCTGCTCCTATCATGCTGCTGGCCTGCTGTGTTCATCCAGCTCCACACCTTGTTATCGCTACCTTCCTCACTGTCCTGTCTACCGGACTCCAATTTCAAGCAGCTATGTACCTGCACTCCAAGCACTATTTGTTCAGCAACACTCTCCAGTACCTTACCATTAAATGTACAAACCCTAACCTGATTTGTCTTTCCAAAATGCAGCACCTTTCATTTATCTAAATTAAACTCCACCTGCCACTCCTGTAGAAAGCAGATCAATGAAATCTTGCACTCTGTAAAAGTAAGTGCCAAAATCTTCTTTCTGATATCTCACACTCACTGTAACTTTGTCATTGTTGCCATCACAACATTTCCCTCCAAGGACAATGGTCTACTACTTGCATTATTGCACAAAAACAGAGTTGCTGGAAAAGCTCAGCAGGTCTGGCAGCATCTATGAAGAAAAATCGGAGTTCACGTTTCAGGTCCAATGACACTTCCTCAGCATGTTCTGAGGAAGGGTCACCGGACCTGAAACGTTAACTCTGATTTTTTTTCACAGATGCTGCAAAACCTGGTGAGCCTTTCTGGCAACTTCTGGTCTTGTTGCTGATTTATAGCAAACACAGTACTTTTGTTTTTTTTACTTGCATTATTGCATTCAATATTTTCATTCAATTGTTCTTGCCCACCTTACCCTCCCAAATTACAAACCCTTGTATCTTCTGTGCTTCCTACTCACTCAGGGCACTTCAAAACCTTTCCCTCTCGTGCCCCATCACCAATAATTTTTCTAGCCATTTTCGTCTCACTTGTACCACACAATACGTTCTGTTTGCCCATGACATCAAGTCCCATTTCTACATTTGGAGTTGCCCTACTTCACTGTAACTTCCCCTCTGCATCCCATCATAATGACTCCAAACCCTACAACTGAGTTCCCTAATTACCTCAATGCATCTTGGACACCCTCTCATAACCTAGCTTTGACGTTTATCTTGGCCAAACCTGTGGCCAGGTGATGCCCTGACTGACTGTGGTGGCACACCTACTGAAATCGTAGTACCTACACAGTCCCATTCACTCAACTAAGGACTACTCCGTTCGACTTTGAGACATGGTTATTTGGCAGTGTGTTTGTTACAGAAGCTGCTGACACAATCTGGAAATCATGACAATGATGTACCTCAGTGCTATACAGCAATATGTCCAACCCCTTGACTGTTTAGTGCTCAGAGCCATAACAAGCGGCTTAGCTTTCTGTTTGTGTTGAAAGGTAAGGCAAGACAGAGCTGATGTAAGCATCTAAGTAAGCACAAAGTCCGTCAGTGTTCAGAAAGCAAGGCATGAACCCTAAGATGCATCCCTTCCGTGAGATGAGTGTGTGTCATTTTTTGCACAGCGGCTAAGCAGGAGCATAACAAAATAGGGTGTTGGTGTGCTGTGGTGAAGTGCTGAGATATGTCCTGAGTTAATCTGACCTTGTCCACAATGATGTGTTGAGGTTGGAGTTTTGACAAAGCTAACACCTGTGGCTCCTAGGTGGAGATAGTTGCTGCCCATAGAGTGTGCCAGGAAACGTAGATGAATAAAAGTGAACATGGAAACCTGGAGAAGTAACCAGTGAATCTCATCCACAAGTAACTGCTCAGACTTTCAGATCTGGAGTTGGTACTGTTGAGTTGCTCACTGGTGCCTTGGAGAACTGGAAGCTGTGTAGAAATGAGGTGAGATTAGCTAATGATGAGATACAAATGCATAGAAACACAATCCTTGCCACTTACTAGTGAGATTTGTATCCAGCTGTCAAAACCCTTAACAGGAATATCAGATTTCCCTTGTCTCAATATCGAGAACATTTTTTTCATTCTTGCTGTATTCTTCCAAATTTCTTGCCATGCCCTGGACTGCTTAAGGGCTGGAACATTCCACTGATAGTCTTTGTGATTTTGCTCTAAGCAGCTAACGGCTTGATCAGTTCATTATGTTTCTACTTGTCCATTGCTATTCTACAGGATTTTATACTTTAATGATGGTGTGTTTTTTTTTCCAGAAGGATCTGGGACCTACATGAACAGGGACTGTAACTGGTATCTCAATAATCAATCAGCTAAAAGAATTGTTAATGCTCATCACAGAGTATTAAGAGGGAAGTTAGAATACTTAATTCAATGTCAAATCAAGTCAAGAAAATGAAATAAGGAGCAGGAACCAAAGATTAGATTCAAAGAGAGAGACTTAAAAAGAAAAGAAAAAATAAATATAAAATCATCAGCAGTAACAATTAAAATCTGAAGGAACTCCACTTCTTCGAAAAGATACTTTTTGGCATTGAAAGGTTGCTTGACAGTAATTAAGGTTTAACATGCCATAGAAATATTTTTATACTGGTACATTAGTTGATACTTATCGTGTAATTACACCAGCTCCTTGCCACTTCATGTAATTGAATGGTGAGTTTCTTGGATAGATACTGGCATGGTACAGCTTATATATATGGAATCAACAATAAGGAATAAGATGACTTAAAATACAAATGGAAAAAAAAATTGCAACAGCAAAAAAGGGCAAATAAATTTTGTTTTAAATTTAAATATGTTTTATGGACACAATATTACAACAATAAAGCTACTCTAATATCTCCAAATGTCTACTGCCATCAATGATTTTTAACTCTACTGAAATGTGAGCTAAGGTTTTAAAAGTATTACTGAGTTCTCCAAAGATATCAGCTCCATGAGATCTGAAGTTAAACCTGAATAGGTAGAAGGTGGGAGACTTAATTTTGCAAGAAATTCTCCCTTTTAATTCTATTAATTTCATTTTTCTTTCAAATTCAACACTAAATCTCACTAGATAAAGTTAAGGTTTCATTATGAAATATTACAGATGACTATACCATATGAATTTCTATTATTCAATAATTAATTCAAAAAATGCATATTCCAATTAGAATTGTCTCACCTTCCTTGGAGAGAATTGCATAGTTGTAGCTACCATTTTGCAGCTGTGTTTTTATTTATGAAAGTTTGTTTTACATGTGTGAGAAGACATAATGTAAAAAAAAAACTTGGTCAAAACAGTAAGTATTAAACAGGGTCTTAATGCAAAAAGGTAAAAGGGTTTAGGAATTGAACATCAGAGTGTGAGGCCTATGAATTGAAAGGGTAGTAAAAAAAGAGTCAAAGGAAGACAGCAGTTTTTGGAGGAGTGGGGAAATCTCAGGATGTTAGCATCGCTAGTTCGGCTAGCATTTCTTATGATAGAGATAAGTGGTGCTGCTGCTTTAGTGACTGTCTTCGTGACGACATATCCAGCATTTCAGAATATAAGAAAATAAAATATTGGAACATTAGTGGGCATTTAGCTCTCAAACCTAATCTAACAATCTATAATACCAGGACTGATCTGAATCCCATTGACTTATGAGACTTCTTGTTTCCCACTTGCTTGAATGCTGCTTCGATGGTAATCGATTGTTTCTTACCTCATCTCCAGATTTTGGGCTCATGTCCATTTTTGGACGAATGATTAATGAGATCTGGAAGTGAATCGGGCCTAAAGTAAGTGTCAGTGAACTCTGAAACACAATTCTGCAGCATTACTGGCTGGGCTGAGGCCTTATAGCCTTTTCTGTCTCAGGGCTCTCAGTCTTTTTTTTATATCAATTTGTTAAACAAATTGATGAAGCTTGGCGTCTATGATGACAGGACCAGGGGACCACAAAATGATTGCAAAAGGGATCATCATTTTGCTACTTTTGTCTGAAGATTGTCACAAATGATTTAGTTTTAACATTTGTCATTGTGTGCTGGACGCCACTATTATTCAAGATTGGCATTCTCCTCCCCTTTAGTTGCTTTATGGACTGGTCAGAGCTTTGACTTGACCTTTTGATTTTGGGAGTGTTTAGCTCAGATTAGCTGAGTTGAATGGTCAATAATAAGCAGGCATAATTTTAAGGTAAAAAGCAGGATGTTCAGAGGGAATTTGAGGAAAACCTTTTCTCATCTCGAGGGTGGTACGCATCTGGAATGCACTACCTGGGAGGATGGTTGAAGTGCAAAAAAACTCACAACTTTTAAAAAGTATTGGATGAGCATTTCAAGTGTCATAATTCAAGGCTATGGGCTGAGTGCGGGAAAGTGGGACTAGTCTAGGTAGTAGTATATTTTTGGTGGTGCAGACTTGATGAGCTGAAGGGCCTCTTCCTTACTCTATGATTCTATGAGATGAAAATATTTTGATCTTATCATTTAGCATGCAGCTATTTGGGTCACGAGTTTGTGATAATCTGCAATTTGTACTCTTGCTGCCATTTATAGGGCTGAAAGAGGATGCAAAGTTAGGAAGAAGAAAGGACATGAAGCAACTCAAACAGTTGGATGAGAATTTTAAAGTTGTTTAGTTTGGACACCAAGAATAAATCTGGATAAATTTATTTATGTTCCTCATTTGTTAGAAACATTATTTGCATGACCCAGAAAGTAAGCAATGTCCCCTCTGAACTGCGGTCCAAGGGTCTGTGCATGCCGATCAAAGTGCCACTCTGTTCACTTTTTGGTTTTTTCACTTGCTGCTCTGCATTGAGCTCTGCACAACATCTGGAGAAATTGGAGGAAACACAGTAGGTATGACATCTCAACATTCCTGGGGCTAGATTTTATCAGGAGGTGTCTTATGGCTATACCTGCAGAGGGTCAGTTGGTGACTTCTAAACCAGTCACCTTATAAAGATCCTGCTCCACAGTGATAACACACTTACTGGTAGACTCAGTAAGCTGAAGATTGGATCTCTGTGTCCCTTAGTGGACAAGAAGGACCATCCTTGAAAATTGCTGCTGGTTAATCCAGTTGGCTGGAGTACTGTATACAGTCCTGGTTGCTCTGCTGTGGGAAGGATAATATTAGATTGGAGGTGGTTCAAAAAAGATTTACCAGGATGTTGACGGTTAGAGTTGTATAGATAGGCTGTGACTTTTTTCACTTATGGAGGTTTGTGAAATCATGATGGGCATAGATAAGGTGAATAGCATGGGTCTTTTCTCTAGGGTGGGGAGGTTCAAAACCAGAGGACACATTTTTAAGGTGAGAGGAGAAAGATTTAAAAAGGACAGGCCAGGAAACTTTTTACACACTGAGTGTTTGGTATGTGGAATGAACTGCCAGAGGAAGTGGTAGGTGCAGGTACAGTTACAATATTTAAAAGACATCTGGATAAGTACATGAAAAGGAAAGGTTTGGAGGGATATGGGCCAAACACAGGCAAGTGAGACTAAGTTTGGTTTGGGAACATTGTCAATGAGAACTAGTTGAACCGAAGGTCTGTTTGCATTTTCTATGTCTCTGATTCTCAACTGACGCGCTCAGTTACTTAAAATGGTGGCTAAATATGTATGTTACATGTTGCTTTATTGGGAGCTATTTGCTGACTGCCTCCTACTGATCTATTAGACTTCATTCCTATTTGCTGAGTAAGCATTGATACTTGCCTTCTCCCTTCAGTTGGGATATATTGTTGATTGGCTGAGTGTTATTTATAATCGGTTATAAGAGCGACGCCTAGGTTGGTAAATTGTTACCTGAGACGTGATGAAAAAAAAACCTTGAGGAAAGGCGGCATTTTAAAATTACGTGACTAAGTCGGCACAGTAATAACGTGTAGTTGAACTACAGCAAAACAATTAATATGATGTTAAAAGTTGAGCCGTACGATGCACTAAAACCTGCCTTTAACGACCAGCAAGTCTGGCAGCCTCTTCCACATGCTTTCATCTGAGTTAAACAAACAGCGTGGCCAGGCTGGAACCATTGCTCCGTTTCATATTGATTGTAATTTTCCTCGTTGGAATTCGGATTTTTTTTAAAAAACCGTATTTTAAAATTTTGTTTGTAGGCAAATTGGCTTTTCAAATATATAACCGATTAAATTCGCACTGTGTAATGCAACAGAGCATCAGTAAATATATGTAATAGTGAGAACGCCAACATTCTGGCCAAATGATGCTTTAGCGGTGATTTCCCAGTTACCTAATACGATCTGAAAAGTGGACGGGCATTAAGACCGGTCGGAACACCGCTGTTGAAGAATATCAGCGCTGCCGACTTACAAGAAACCCCTCAGTGTCTTAAAAAGACAGGAGTGTAGTCACCTGGTGGTCAAGGGCAGTAAAACACAAGTGAATCAGCCCTTGTCTGCTACAGATGCTCCTTTCTGCCTACGCTTCCTGCTCTATCGCTTTGCTGAGAATGTTAAAATGAGAGCATTTCCTTTGGCTCCCTGGTATTATCTTGTGAATATTTTCAGCTGTCAGCAGTTTCAGTCTGAAGTCAGCTCTCTGGGTATTGTTTCGAACCGCAGCCGGCAAAATTGATCATGCTAATGGCTTACAGCTGATCAGATATGAAATGAGATACTACATCAGCATAATGGAGAAAGGCTCTCACCAGCTACTGTACTTGCCAGTTTAAGTATTTGTGTTCCTGTAAATTGCCGCATGATGCCATACAAGGGAGATGGTTGTTAATGATGCAACGATTTTCTGGCATTTAGTTTCTCACTGAAGAAATTCTTTCTTTTCCCGAACGAGGAATTCTCATTTTGGTTATACAAGACGTGATCTGCTGGCGAGCAACGTTATCTGCTTTTGCTAAAGAAATCTTGGGGAAGAAAAGTGTTTTTTTAAACACTGGAGGCGTGATCTATGGGAATAAGACTGAGCGGAACCCAAGCTCGGCGAAGGACGATGCTGAGTTTGAGCTGGGAATTGGAAGTCTAGATTTTCCAACTTTCTACTTCTTCATTTCTGTCTCTCGCCTGAAATTTGATACACCAATCCTGGACTCCAAAGAGTTAAAGGTATGTGACATCAATGATTAGAAAAATCTTGTTACTCTTCGCCTTCAAATTCCAGGTAGGTTACAGAATCATGTTAATCACCGAATGAATACTTATAATGTCTGCATTTGAAAAGACCCTAAAGACTGCTGGGAATATTTGCAAATAGAAAGATAAACTATAATCCTTGTAACTCTTCCCACTCCTTCCCCGATTTCCTCCTTTCTGCCTCTCTGTTGAATGTTTATTTCTCTCCTCTGGCTCTCTCCGCTGATCGCTCCACCTCGCCACTCAATATTTCCCTTTTTATTCCTCTGTCTGAGATTTCTGGTTTCTCACATTTATGTAACCGCTTGCGTTTTGGAACGAATGAAAAAAAAGGATGGTTTTATTTGAGTGAATATGCTAATATAAAAGTTGTTTTCTCAAACCGAATGTATAATTGATATTGGTTCCTACATTGGATGCATGTACTTACGGTAAGTCAAGAGGTTTGCGCGCCTGTTTCTGTGTGTAATGTTTCTTGTGGGGCTAGCTGTAGTTGTAGAAAATGTTGGGCGATTCTATTTTTTTTGTTTGGTTTAAACAATCCATGTTCGGTTCATTCGGAATGGTTGGAGCGATCTGTGTCCCATATCGGCGCCTGGATTTGAATGTGTTTCTGTGGAAGTCTGTTGACCAAACAGAGCTATTCTTTAAACGGTTAATTCGGTAAACCACTTCGCAATGGGTAGTTGGCGAGTAGTGTGTTGCGACTGTTTGCTGTGTTTATGTATTCATTAGGCTTATTTTAAAAGTGTGTGTAACCTCAATGTTGTGGAGATACAAGGCGAACTTCTAACTGCTGTATCGCGCATGATTTGATTCTCTGCACGGAAACGCAATGAAAAACCGTTTTGAGTGCTTTGAGAGTTCATCCCAGAGCTTTAACCGGATCTGCTTTCCTTTTGATCTCTCCCTTTCCAATCTACCCTACATAACGTTACTCGCCTTCAAGATTTTTTTTTCGTACAGTACTTGAAGACATGTCACTCACTGCCCCTTGAACATTGAGCGACTTTAAACCTAAATTTAAATCACATCAGTCAGTGGCTTCCACATATGCGCAGGGTATGCTGCGCTCGACGACGGACAATACTTTGCTAAACATAAAATAGTAATTCTAGAAAATCGGGAAGGAAAAGATTACCAAGTTAAATTAGCACTTTGAACTACTAATTCCTCGCGTCTAACCTCGTTCAGCGGTTGTGGATTTCTGAGTCTGACATTTGCTGAGACATTTCTCAGACTGCAAGGTTCAGACTACTTTTGTTCATTACAATCATAATTTCACCTAATGCACTGCATGTTATTACTATGTGTCCAGCTGGAGGAACATATCCAGGATTGTTCACTTTGACTTTACGTTCAGTTGTTTGTTCTTGTATTCTGGGGTGAATTTTGCTTTATTGTAAAACACTTAGATTACTAAGCCACTTTAGCGTTTTTGGTGCAGGCTCTTCAATCTTGCCCCTTGGAATAGAAAGTGCTGCTGGGGATTTATGAAGCTGAGTGTTATAGTGTAGAACTGGAGGGATGTAGCCATCATCAGAATGTTAATACGTGGCTTACTCAGAATAAACACAGATATTGTAGTTTTCTACTGGTTTAACCATCAGTGTTTGTATTTGGTTATGATGTTTGCATCATGGAAAATAACATTTTAAAATTGTGAATTATCTTGTTATGTGAAGATTTGATTCTGCAGTGTTTGTCTCCATTTATGGTGGGAACTAGAGGGCTTCAATTTGTTCTGAATTCTGTGCACAATTGTTACTGTTGGATTCTGAAATGACAAAATGACTTACCTAAAGCTACTTAGCCTGCATATTTCATGACAGCACTGATCCTGACACGTTCATTATAAACTTCCAGTGGGCTCATGACCCAAATCCCTTTTCTCTGCATCTCGCTCTTTGACCGTTTCTCATGCTCTTGCTGTCTCTTATCTTCTCTCTGTTTGGTACTTCCTCTGTTTCTTTCCCTCCAATGCCAGCATACTCATCTTTTATGTATTGCTTATTATGCTATGTATTGCTGAATTTCAACTGTTGATGAGAGACCTTTGATAAAATGATATCAGTTATGGACATTTAGCAAGTCTGGAAGAAACAATACACTACAGATTTCTGGACTGATATTTACAACAGGTTATTGAGCTGAAAATGTATTTGATTCTATCTAGTCAAAATTCTTCGCAGTTAATTACAATATTTCTCAACTTCCTTGTTGCATATTCAGTTGATGTTGTAGCTTCCTTTAAAGATGGCGTTGTCATAAAATAATAAACCTGTAGCAGGAAGAACATTTTCATTACCATGAAGGAGGAACTAACAATTCCCAGGCATATAAACTTTTATTTAAAAAAAATGTCCTTGGGATTAGAAAACCTTTGTTCTTAATTGATGCCATGTTCTTACTTTACATTGAAAAATCTAATCTTAGACCTATGTTTCAAATTTCCTAGTGGTTCAATTGTCATTCATGACTAGCATATCAGGATAGGTGTATGGGAGTTGGTTGGCAATACTCAATAGGAAAAAGTAATACAACTGAATTGGAAAACAAATGAGACTGAATTAGGCCTATAAGATATTTTAAAAGGTTGACAAATTGGTAATGCAATCATCAATTGAGTTGTGCCACTAAAATATTTTAACTTTAAATAAGATTTAGAGAATTCATAATCTGCATTGCAATGTTTCATAAAGTAGCTGATGCTTTGATGGAACATTGATTGATTTCCATTGATTAACCTACTGCATACTGACTTGGTTCATTTGGAGCAGGTTTCTGCAGAAATTTAAATGAAAACTCCAGTACGTTAATGACACTCATAATCTATTTGATCCCATATTTATTTATTTTAATCTGGACAGTTCCTTCCCTTATGTAATACAGAAATTATTATGAGGCAATCACCAAAAGTTTCATACATTTTAATCAGAGTAAAATTTTAAGTATTGTATATTGGACTCAGTATGTCAATGCAAAAGAAAATGAAACAATTGTGGTGAAGTGCTGCAGCAACATTTTGCTATCATGTGTGTTTTCTATGTTGTGAAATTCCTTGCAAAATACCTGGCAGTAGATAAAGGGACACTGGTTCTTCTGTCTGTAATCAAGGAAATTACTTTGAACATTGTATGCATTCAAATTAAATTGGAGTGTGAAAATATTTGTCCCAAATTTGCTGTTGTCTCAATGTAGAACCATGAAGTGATGACATGCAGATTGTGCCGATCATTCCTTGCACAACAAAGTAACAGGTTTTAGGGAAGGCACTGATTGATAATTGCATGGTATATTACTGGGAGAGAAATACATAGATTGTTTTCTGATAAAAGGCTAGAAACACATTAATTGTACCACCTTGGTGGCTAGGGAAGGGTTTGGGGCAACAACAATAAATGGAAAATGACAGACAAAACTCAGAGAACAAAAAAAAGTTAATATTATTATAAATATTATTGTAATAGACCATCAAAAATAAGAAACCAAAAGTTGATTACAAAGGTGACAGACATTAGGGCAGAATTCAATATATAATGAAACCGGATTCAGTGCAAGCTGGAATGTTTTGGAAGATAGTTTAGTCCCAAAAGGATGACACTGTATTTTATCATTCCTTATTTAATGTAAACAGCAGAAGAACATTCCCGTTAATTCACTTTGTGTTGCACTGTGTATTTCAATGCCATGAATATTGAGTCCATTTTAAATAATGAAAATATATTTCATTAAAAATTAGATGCTGTTCATTGTGTGTATGTATAAATAGTTACTGCAAACGACATTTAATTGTCAACATTTTCTATTTTTCAAGACCCAGTTCTCTTGAAAAGGGAAATTTTCTTGTAAAAGCCATTGAAATGGAACTGTGAGTGACAAACTTAGTAATGGATGTAAATTGCATGGAAGGCTTTTATTACCAATAGCCTGTATTCCTCAGGCTTTAGCGAAGAAACATATGGAAAGGTTGTCTCTTGTGTGAGTCTAATTGGGTAGCTCTTTTACAAAGAACCTACTCAGGCACAAATAGTTGAATTGCCTCCTCCTATGCTGTAACATGTTATGGTAAGAGTGATGAGCTTTACAACTCATTCTAGATCTAGAAATTTGGCTGTGCAGCAATACATGTTTTTGGAGGGCTAAGTGGCTCACAGAGCTTTCAGTACAGCAGTGGAAAGCACACACATTTCCAGCCTGAGGCTTGGGGACCGCTTTGTGGAACACCTACGCTCGGTTCGCAACAAACAACTGCACCTCCCAGTCGCGAACCATTTCAACTCCCACTCCCACTCCTTGGATGACATGTCCATCCTGGGCCTCCTGCAGTGCCACAACGATGCTACCCGAAGGTTGCAGGAACAGCACCTCATATTTCGCTTGGGAACCCTGCAGCCCAATGGTATCAATGTGGACTTCACAAGCTTCAAAATCTCCCTTCCCCCGACCACATCCCAAAACCATCCCAGCTTGTCCCTGCCTCCCTAACCTGTCCTTCCTCTCACTTATCCCCTCATCCCACCTCAAGCCCCACCCCCATCTCCTACCTACCAGCCTCATCCCGCCCCCTTGACCTGTCCGTCCTCCCTGGACTGACCTATCCCCCTCAACTCCACACCTACACTCACCTTTACTGGCTCCACCCCTGCCTCTTTGACCTGTCTGTCTCCTGTCCACCTATCTTCTCCTTTATCCATCTTCTATCCGCCTCCCTCTCTCTCCCTATTTATTTCAGAATCTCCTTCCCCTCCCTCATTTCTGAAGAAGGGTCTAGACCCGAAACATCAGCTTTCCTGCTCCTCTGATGCTGCTTGGCCTGCTGTGTTCATCCAGCTCTACACCTTGTTATCTCCAGCCTGAGGTGTTCTACCCACCACATTGTATAAATTAGATAATTTTGCTGGTGAAAGGAACAAGTATCAAAAATACTTAAAGATCCAGAATTTATTTAACTTAATGTACTCTATGCCTTTGTTCAATCTGTATTGATTTCAGAATACCACAGTGCTGCACAGTACATTACCACTAGGAGCAATAGTGGTGTGATGGCAATATCAACAGACTCGGAATCCAAAGGCCCAGGCTAATACTCTGGGATGTGGGCTCAAATCCCACCCTGGCAGTTGGTGGAATTTAAATTCATTAAAAAAAATCTGGAATATAATGGTAGCCATGATAATTATCATTGATAGTTGTTATTCCGTTAAGGAAATCTGCTGTCCTTTCCTGATCTAGTCTGTATGTGACTCCAAACCCACAATAATGTGATTCACTCTTAACTATTCTGCTAGAAAAGCTCAGCAGGTCAGGCAAGCATCTGTGAAGAAAAATCAGAGTTAACGTTTCGGGTCTGGTGACCCTTCCTTAAAAATGGAAGGGTCACTTGAGCCTAACTGTTGACTCTGATTTCTTTCCACAGATGCTGCCAGATCTGCTGAGCTTTTCCAGAAATTTCTGTTGTTGTTAAAAACATTGATATTAGACCATATAATGCACTGTGGAGAGAAATCAGAGTTAATGTTTCAGGGTCAGTGACCCTTCCCCAGAACACATTTTGATGAGGGGTCACTAGACCTGAAACATTAACTCTAATTTCTCTCCACAGTTGCTGCCAGACCTGCTGAGCTTTTCCAGTAATTTCTATTTCTTGTTTCTGATTTCTAGCATCCACAGTTCTTTCGGTTTTCATATAAAGCACTGGTTACAGCACAAGGAGTATTGTTTAACATTTGTCCCATCACTTAAGACAACTCTGGTTGTAAACTTAAGTAAACTCTGGTGATTCTCTAAAACCTAAATTATGAGAAAAGATTCTTGTTTTAATTCAAAAGGAAACTTGAGAAGAGAAAACACTCTTGACATGGACTTTTCAGAAACTAGGGGACATTATTTAAGGACTATATGAAATTAAGAATATAAGAAATTAGTACAGTGTTTCCAGACTAAATAATAGACACATGAAACAAAAGTCCCAGAGAGGATGACTGAAGTAAATGATATATTTAGATACAAAAGGTTAACATCTAGAATTTTTCTGAGAAAAAGAGGGAATAGGTAGGGAGGAAAAGGCGGTGAAGAGCAATTGAGAAAAAGCTGGTTGAATGGATTCCTTTCCTATTTCAAACAGTACAGTTCATGACGGCCAGTTTCACTGTTCTTGTGCAACTCACAAACACACTTTCCAAGCAAGATCCTGGAGGGATCTGCCTGCCCTAATCGCATGTTGCAGAAACCAGTATGGGCAGGAGATAAGCCTGTTACTTCTCGAGGCAAAAATAGGAACAGGGCAAAGACAGGTCACACTGATGCAGCCTGCCTCTGAGATCCATTTTCATGGATAAGAACATCAACTTCTCCAAAAAATAAATAAATAAGGCTTTGCAGATTCGTTTTGTGATAGTGCTCCATTTTGGTCAGGTTTGAGACCCAGAAAATCCACACAGACCCGATCTCTTCCCTATCAGCAAAGCTAAAGATTTTATAGAAGTGTAAATAGCTTAAACTGTATGAACTGAAAGCTTGAGTTTTTCAATTAACATGTCTATGTCCCTTCATTTTCTAAGCAATTTTCCTCCTCATCAATCAGTCAATATTATATTAGCAAGAGAAAAGAAATAAATATTTTTCTGTTCAATACCCAGATAAATGCAATCTGAAAGTTAGATACAATAGCACCACATTCAAGAAAATCTGTTATTAGTTATCTCTATTTACTGATGCAACTTCACCTATATCTTTTGATGGTTGCAATCTCAATAGTCCATTCACAGGCAATTTATCTTTTCAGGTCAATTGTGGAATAACTTTGATAAGATCCTTAAACAGGAACGACGATACTAAATGTACATAACCAGATTCCTAATGACAAGTTGTACTCTGCGCCTCAGACTGAATCAGTTTTATAGATGGGTGAGATGCTGTTTGGAGGGTTGGTGTGAACTTGCTTGGTCGAATAGCCTGCTTCCACACTGTAAAAATTCTATTCTATGATAGTATGCTAGGTTCATTTAAACATTTTCTAATTAATTAATTTTTTTAAGATCTGTTATGCTTTAGTTTAGTATTTTACACAAAAGTTTTCAGTTTCCATTTCAAGTCCCAGGTTCTCCAATCTTAGCATTCAAGTTATTGCTTAGAATAATTTCAGCATCTTTGGGGCAGAAAAGGATCAAGTATGTAATCCTGTCCATTGCCTGTGCGCTGAATCTAGCCTGACTGTAATGCCTTTAACAATTATATAGTTACTGTCATGCATTATCCAAGCTCACACATTAAGCACAGGCTCTTCAGTCAGGTACCAGAGAGTAACTGATATCCAATAAACCATTCATTCCATGGAAAGCAATAAAATCAGAATCAAACAGAAATGCAGAGGGAGAAAATGCATAAAACCCGCAGTTTTTAATTTTTTCTCATGTTATGTATTTAAATTTTGAGTAGACATAGAAGGTATCAGAAATATCCTGCACATTATGCAGTTTATGTCTGAAAGGAATACATAAACTGTTCAAGAATAACAAGGTGTGGGGCTGGATGAACACAGCAGGCCCAGCAGCATCATAGGAGCAGGAAAGCTTGACTTTTCAGGCCTAGACCCTTCATCAGAAATGGGGGAGGGGAAGAGGGTTCTGAAATAAATAGGGAGAGAGGGGGAGGTGGATAGAAGATGGATAGAGGAGAGGATAGGTGGAGAGAAGGCAGACAAGTCAAAGAGGCGGGGATGGAGCCAGTAAAGGTGAGTGCAGGTGGGGACGTAGGGAGGAGATAGGTCAGTCCAGGAAGGACGGACAGGTCAAGGGGGCGGGATGAGGTTAGTAGATAGGAGATGGGGGTGCGGATGGAGGTGGGAGGAGCAGATAGGTGAGAGGAAAGACAGGTTAGGGAGGTGGAGATGAGCTAGCTGTTCAAGTCATGTTGGTTGAGGAAAAACACTGATTGGGACACCTGCTCTTCTTAAAATAACTGCATGGAATTGTTTATTTCCTTGAAATAAGGCAAGTGAGTTCGTGGCTCCACATCTCATCCAGAGTGCAGAACGTCCAACAGAATAGCATTGGCTCAATATTGTACTGAAATGACAGCTAGATTAACTTTTCAAATGAATCTTCAACCCTCTGACTCAGTAAACAAAAAGTGAGTGTGCTACCACAGATCCAAGGCTGACTCATATGCTTTATGTGCACTCATTGTTTGGCACAGAGCACCTGCTCCTTAATTATGAGATCTGAGCTGACCCCAGTATTGGGCCTCAGGCCTTAGTTCTATGAAGCCAATAAGCTGTTTGCATAACTTAATTGCTAGCATTGTAATAGTCCTCAGGTAAATGAGCGAATGTAGTCAATCAGGCAGGGAACAGTAGACAATTGAGTCCTAATTAGGAAAGGTAGCTGATTAAGCAATGTTATGGAAAAAACTGGAGCAAGGAGAGCGTTCTGTGGCTGGAGGAGTGATCAGCCTACATACTTATAAAAATGATAACCTTGTTTTCCCACTCCGGTGGTTACCTTTTTTTCTCTTTATTATTTTGTGGGACATGGGTCACTATTTGGCCTTCATCTGAATAGCCTGTCAGGCCATCTTAGAGAGTAGTTAAGAGTGAATCACATTATTGTGGGTTTGGAGTCACATATAGACTAGATCAGGAAAGGACAGCAGATTTCCTTAAGGGAATTACAACTATCAATGATAATTATCATGGCTACCATTATATTCCAGATTTTATTTAATGAATTTAAATTCTACCAACTGCCAGGGTGGGATTTGAGCCCACATCCCAGAATATTAGCCTGGGCCTTTGGATTCCTAGTCTGGGGTTTGTTTTCTTGTCCAAAGCCAATCAGTGCCTCACTGAAGGACTGAATAGCAGAACGCAGTGAACGTTCTTGAGGAGGAGGAGTCTGTGACAAGAGGCATTCCTTGTCTTTGCTTCTGAGCCCCCTGCTTACCTCTCCTCATAATCCTCACCCGTGAAACATTTGTTGAACATCTCTTTTTCAAGTGATGTGATGAAATTCTTGCCAAGGAGCATCAAGTTACCCATTGATGTTCCGCTCTGCTCATTAAAGGGCCTGACACCAATCCAACTCATCACAGGTTGCACTGTTACCAACTGTGCCATGCAAACTAACCCAATGCAATGGGAAAACTTGACATGAGAATTAAAGCAGGTTTGCGGCAGGTCCAGCTCGGCCCTTGCTCTAAATGACCTCCATATTGCCCACAACCAAGCTACAGAGCAGGGTGCGAGCCATGAATATCAGCTACATGCGGTCTTTCACCTCAGGCACTGGCACCTGGCTTTCAGGGAACCATTACCACCATCCTGGGGTATCTATGTAATGCCATGGTATTGACACTGTAGTCCCACACTTGTGAAGTAGGGAATACCAGCAACCAGCAGTATGCAGCTGCAACAGGTACAGCACAAGGAAAGATACCTCACCAACTGTATGTATCAGGCTACTCTCACAGCGCACATTCACCTGGTAGTGGTATACCTGCAGCATGGAAGCCTCGCCCTGCCCTCCTCTAAGACAACTAGGTGGACAGCTCTGCTATGCAGCAATGGTCAGATGCAGATGCCTACATCTATTCACATGTCATAGAATCATAGAGTACTGAAGAGTCCCTCCGACGCGTCAGTGAGCAACATCAGGTTACCACCTGTACCGCATGCAGCAGCATTTGACCAAACTCAGTACATCTGCAGCAAGCAGTGGGACATGCCCAAAAGTCTTCAGGGAGTGGTCCGTAACTAACTCCATGGGGTCACCCATCAGTCAGGAATGTTCACAGCATTTAATCTAGGGCAGCCTACCATACCAGTCCCAAGCATCAGCCATGGAAAAGTAAGCAGTCGGGGTGGCTTTACACAGCAGGTCTGTGCCCTTGTTTTCAGGGAGAAGATCACAGTCAACCCTTTGTCTCTAAAGGGTCCAAGCCTAGGGGGAGGTCATGTGTGGCTACCAGTCAAGGGTCTACACAGTTGTGGGCTGGAGCCAGTCAATGAAGTTACCTGAGGGGGTGGCCTGTGGTCATCCTGATGCCACTGTTCACAGACTTTGAGGAGGTGAGGCAAGGACAAGTGGGGGAGGAGAAAGTGATGCAGATGTAGGTGCATTTACCTCGTTTTGGTAATGACCTGAGAAACTGTGAAGCCTGTGGGGTTGACATAATAAGGCCACCCAGAGAGGAGAGGGTGATGTTGGGTTACAGCAACACATTAACGTTGAGGCTGAAAGTCAGTGGAAGAAGCCCACTCACTGTCGTTTTCAGCTTAAAGCACATAGGTATTGCTAAATATGATAACTAATATCTGTGGATGCATTTTCAAACCATAGCAGACTAACTAGCAAGCAGAGTTACTTCTCTTAAAAGCAGAGTACACATAAAATTGCTCCCTCCTTCCCAAAGTAAAGTTTAACCATCTACAATAACAGGTGAGCTTATCAGTTTCTATAAGAATAACATACTGATACGTTATGATCTCATGGTGGTGACTTTTCAGGAAGTCCCGCTGATTTCTTTAGTTATATTGTCTGTTAATCCTTTTCATGTCGTCAAGGTTTACTTTCATGGACTGTGAAAGCTGTTCCAGAATTTGTTTATCCTGACGTACTACAGCCAAGTTTTGTTCCAAATTAGCCACTAACTAATTTCATTCCTCAAGCTCTTCTGATTGGTTGAAATCTTCTTCACCTTTACTGTTTTAATAACTTCCAGATCATTTTGAAACTTCTGGTTTCTGACCTGGATACTTCCAGTTCTAACCATGTTTTGGCCTTCTGTTAATCCAACAACCTTGTTCTTTTCTAATCTGCTTTAATAACAATCCAGCCTCTCCAAATTTTTTGTCTCATTTTCATTTTCTTTGAAGCCTGGATCTCTTCCACTTGCTGCTTCAGTGTCTGTTTGGTTTCCCCCGTTCTACTTATGTTCTTTCACAGCAGCATCAATCTGACATTTGTTCCTGAAAGGGTTGTCTCATGGGTGATTTACATGTCCTTATTGTGTGTGCTGTGCAACTGCACCTGTTTTTGCCAGGCTTTCATTTACTCCAGCATTGCTTTGAGCTCAAGAAAGTATTTTTATAACAGCTTCTGCTCAGCCTGATCTGTTTTATATGAAATTTGCTCCAGATCCTCCTGTCAACCAACATATTTTAATGTGGTTAATTAAACAAAGATCATTTGCTGCCTTTCTTTCTCTTTCAGTTCTTCATTCATCTTGGTGAGCTGGGTCGTGGCATTCCCTCAAACCTTTATCATCTTAGAGATGTTATTCTTAATTTTGGATTTATTCTGAGCAAGTAGCCCTGTCTTTTCATCTAGAAATTTAATTTCTCTCTTAACGGTAATGGGCTAAAATTTTAGTTTAATTCATTTTCAGTTGCAAGTGTTTCCAGAATGCTTGCTGATGTTTCTGTTTGGCATCTGCTGTTTGATTGTGACAAATGTGAGATCATGTCATATTGGTATCCTTGCAGTTGTGAGTCCAGCAGTGTCTAATATTGATTGTGACATCCAGACTGGTTGATTGTCCTGACACTCTTTCACTATGTATCCTGTAATTGGTGAACTATTGTATGCTGAAAGTTTTGTCGTGGATTCCTGTGTCTGTAGGCACATGTTTTTTTTTTCAGAATTGCACTTGCCATTGTATCAATCTTAGCCAGTAATTCACAGTCACCGGTTTTCTGTAGACAGATGATTTGGACTTTTGCAAGCACTTTGGATAGCGTGATGACATTGGTGTTTTCCATGGGATTGACTGTGTGTACCAAATGATCATCACTCTTTATCTCATTGTGTACACTGTCAGATTCTCAGTTGCCAATCGTGTCCTGTGATCATTTGCAGGATTCATGGTAATCTTCTTTGCAATTTGAAAGTACTCCTTATCCAAGATCTGTTTGGGTCAGTGCATGATCTTTTGTAGCTACATCAGCATTCTGATGCTGTGTACTGCCTCTGCAGATGGCCTTTTCTTTATGTCCTGCAAAATGAAAGCTGAGCATTTCCTTCGTGCATTCAGAAGGACATACCTTCCATGTATCTTTCTTTGTTTCCATATTCTAGTGATTATGTCAACTACTGAGTTTGTATTTAGGAAAGTAAGCTTCATCAACATGCAATGATTACTTAGTACTTATGTCCATCAATCAATAGCTCTTTGATACCATGAGCCTTCAGCCTGTCTAGCAAAATGGATGTGATCACCAACTGAACAATTCTGTTTGCAAGCTCCCTAGGTGAACAATCGCATAATGTGCTATTTTCTCTGCATTGACTTATGAACTGGTCTATGAATTCTGTAGGCATTTATCTAAATGACGTGAAATCTAATGTCTTGATATGAAAGTTTATTCTGATTTTGAAATAGTTTCTAATGGAGTCTTTTTTAAGGGGGATTTTATTGTTCTTTGGCTGATAATTCTGACATGTTCTGTCTATATAGACAGTCAATCCTGATTGCTAAGCAAATTCTAATGGTTTATTTTCCTGTGATTACATACCTGAATACAGAAATCATAATTCTCAATTTTTTAAGCATTTTAAATTCTGTTAGGAGATCTGCTGTGTCCCAGCCTAGACTATGGCATTCTGTGGACTTTCTGACAATATGTCTTTGATCTTCCCTTGCTTGCCATCAATTCAGTACACACCCTGATCATTTTCCTTTCTCAAGCAAGTTAATCTGGCCTCTCATTAATGATTTGTCTGCTTACCAGCAAATTCTCTTTTCAACACTCCCCTGTGTCCCAACGAAGACATCATGGGTTGGCCGATGCCTTTTAACATGGGTTACGACCATCGACCATGTGATCTACCTGTAGACTGACTTGTTTGTTGACTGTTCAAGCCTGATAAGCTTCATCAGTGTTTTGTTTTCCACCACTGTCGTGTTAATGATAACATAATAATCGGTCAGGGATGGGTTAGCTTTATGATTCAGTCTACTTAAAACAGCAAAATACATTATAAGCTATGAAGCAGATATTGCAGAAACCAACTGATATGTTTGCTGCTTGCAAACCCATGGCAGAATAATTGTCAGGCAGAGTCATAACATGTATACACAAAGCATATGGAGTCCTGAAAGGTGAACTCGGTTGAAGATGGCTAAATAGGTAATGGCCAACCATAATCATTTAAAACAGATCATCCAGGTTTTGTCACATTGCTATAATGTTTGACCTTGCTGTGGTCAAACTGGCTGCTTCATTTCCTACATTATGACAATGAATACACTAGAATCACACGTAAAATGCTTTATCCTGAGGTCATGACAGATGCTGTTTTAGTACCAGTTCTTTACAGAAAAGCATCGTCATGAGTTTAAACCCTCTGAGCAAACAAAATATCGCCACCATCCAGCCCCAGCTCTATCGCTGGTACCAATCATATTTGTTCTCTCTTTTTAAAGTTAATGTATTTTAATTTTATTAGCTTGTGATACATGTAATTCTTATTGACTTATTTTAATTTTTAAAAAAAACAAATATGAAGCCACAAAATTCCCTGTGACCAAATTTCAAACAGTAGAAATGTTTTTATACTTGAGTATAGTGGGTAAAGGTACTCTGGTGTGTGCTAATGAGGATAGTGGCGGTGAACTTTTTACTAGCTGGCAAATTGCATTTTTCATCCTAAGAGAGGGGGCTGTGTGTAAAATTTACATCACTTGTGGGGATACAGACTACTGAATACTCTTTTGTTGTTTAGTGGGTTTTCGTTTGCATAGTGTATTCAAGTGCAAAAACTGGGACTAATTTCATCCTTCAGTCATTCCCTCGTAATGCCTCAGATAATGCACTGAAACAGTATATTTTAATAATTCTTCTTTGTATTGGTCCAAATTTCTATATCCGTGACTCATTGGTGCTGACTATAAGTATATTTTAAAAGTAGCAGCATATGAAGGAGCTGAAGTGGGCATAGTATTGCTGTTCTGAATAGAGCTAGATTTGCATGGTGCTACTGATGATCATTTATACAGTATTTTTAATTGCAGATTGAAGTAATAGGACTAAAGATACAAAGGAGCTTATGAGAGCTATCAAAAAGAATGTCAGCTTACATATTGATAATTTCCAATCTGAACCTGTAATTGTATTAAGAACTTGAATATTACCAGTGTTATTTTCAAGGCAGTGGTCAGAATCTTCATAGAGCTGTAAATTATTCACACAGAGCTTATCAAAGCATCCACTGACATATTCCTTCTGGTTGAATCCTTTTTTTAAAAGCATAGGTTGCATTTTTATCTCATGAAAACACCAATCATGAATTATTATTTATGTTTGCACGTAGAAAGAAAGAAATGTGCTGAATATTTTAACTTCTAAGAGCCAATATTGATTGGTTGCTAACACTTCAGCATACTCACTAACAAAATGTGGTCTCTTCTACGTTAGGGAGATGAAGCTCAAGCTGGGCAATTGCTATGCAGAGCACCTATGTTCTGACTGCAAAAATGACCCTGAGCTCCCAGTGCCTGTCAGTTCAGCACACTACTGTGTTCCTTGGCCAACATTTCTGTCTTGGGCCTGCTGCAGTGCTCCAGCAAGCTATAGCACAGGCTGGAAGAACAGCACCTCATTGCCTGATTATGTAATAGATCCACAGTGGACACCATCTCCGCAGCCCTGCATTCATCCCTGGAGCATCTGCATAACAAGGAAACCTACATCAAATTCCTAGTCATCGACTAAAGCTCCGCCTTCAACACCATAAACCCGCCCAGACTGATCTCAAAACTCTGAGACCTAGATCATGGCTCCACCCTCTGCACCTGTTCCTCAGCTTCTTGACCCATAGACCACAATCAGTGGTGATAGACAACTGTGCCTCCTCCACAATAACGCTCAACACTGGAGACCCAAGAAGGATGCATTCTTATCCCCCGCTGGATTCCCTGTACACCCATGACTGTGTAGCCAAATTCCATTTGAACGCCATCTACAAGTTTGCTGATGACACCACCATAGTAGGAAGGATATCAAACAAAGATGAGTCAGAATACAGAAGGAGGTAGTGTGCTTGGTGTGATGGTGGAATGATAACAACCTCTCTCTCAATGTTGGCAAAGTAAAAGAATTGATCATTGACCTCAGAAAGAAAGGAGGAGAACACATCCCCATCTACATCAATGGAGTGGAGTTTGAGAGGGTTGAAAGTGTCAAGTTCAGGAGTGATGATAACCACCAACCTGTCTTGGACTTCACCCATAGATGTGACAGTCAAGAATGCACAAGAATACCTCTTCTTCCTCAGGCAGCTTAGGAAATTCAGCATGTCTGTAAGGACCTTCACCAACTTTTACAGAGCACCGTGGAAATCATACTATCTGGGTGTCTAATAGCCTGGTACAGCAACTGCTCGGCCCAAGTCTAAAAGAAACTACAGAAAGTTGTGTGCACAGCCTAGGCCATCACAGAAGCCAACCTTCCATTCATTGACTTTGTTTACCCGACTTGGTGCCGTGGAAAGACGACCAACATCATCAAAGATCCCTCCCACCGCGGTAGTGCTCTCTTATAAACTCCTCTGTCAGACAGAAGATACACAAGTTTGAATACACGCGCCAACAGGTTCAAGAACAGTTTCTTCCATGCCATTATTAGGCTGAAGAATGACTCTGTAACTTCAAATAATGCTGATGTTGTTAATGTCGATCTTGCATTGTGCACCTCCTGTGCTGTGTAACCTGTATGCCTCACTCTGTCTAAGCATCCTATGATCTGTGTGTCCTTGCTTACTATGATCTGCCTGTACTGCTTGCAAACAAAGCTTTTCACTGTACTTGGGTACATTTGATGACAATAAATCAAATTAGTCAAATAAATCTACTTGGGGATCCTGCAGCCTTCACGACTCAGTGTCAAGTTCAATAATTTGAGGGCCTGAACACCTTCTTCCATGGCCTTTACTCATCGCACAACCTGGGCCATTTCAGCACATGAGTACTTTCAGCACAGCCAACCCATTTTCACATACGAATGATCCTTATTACCAGCATTCTATCATTCGCTGGTATGCAGTTGTCCACCCTCTTGTTTGGCCAACTTTTTTTCTGTCCACTCCTAGCCCCGGTCTTCAGCATATATGCTACCTTTTTCTAGTTATATTAATTCTGATGAATGGTCACTGCACCCAAAATGTTGACTCTGCTTTCTCTCCACAGATACTGACAAGAATGAAGTGGGTATATCAAACAGCAAAGTTAGAAATATGGTGCAGACCACTTGTATGCCACGTCTCACTTCAGTAAGATCCTGTCTTTGTGCTGTGTTCTAAATTACATGAAGTTTCATTGTTTGAATTGGTGACTGAAGTTGAATAATGGTGCATTTTCATCATCACGGCCTTCTTTATCCCTCTTTTTCCTTGAAGTTCTTGAGTATCTAAGCAAAGAAGGTTCAAAGGTAAGGTTGTGGCGTGAGGAAGAGAAAAAAGTAACAGGTGTATGTTTACACCACCTGAAACTTATAAATCAGATGGGGGTGAGGGAAGATGTATATAGTAAAGATCAAGTGTGAGGATATTGTCATCTTTGGTTTCTGCTGCTTCACTGACCAGTGTTCCGGCAATGATTTAATTATGCCAGCAGTCTCAAGAAATGAAGTGGATTGCTCCCTCCAGTCAAGTCTAGCTGCGTTGGATTGTATGCCACCTTCTTTGTACAAGAGTGTGCCACTTAAAATTGTATGATCTGTTTAGATGATGTTGATTATCTAAAAGTGCATGCAAGCTGTAAGATGTGGGTGTGATACTTAACAGTGCTCAAGTTGGAATTACTTAAAGCAATAAATGTGGGAAATGAGTCATAATTGATTGAGGTTGTTGGTAGGTGAAATTTGGAGATGTGAATTGAGAAGTGCCCGATATGTGTGCGTGTGTTAGGATATGGCATTGGAAGATGCACTCACCAATTTTGAGCACTCATGCCAGGTTATTGAACTTATTATTGGCACTGCAGCAAGGTCCTGAGGGCTTAAAAAGCCCTCTTAAGTGCATGTGAGCTAGTGCCAGGCGTCTACTGACAACGTTTTAGGAATCTAAGGAGGGAACCTGGTCAAACGTATATAGAGTTTGAAAGGATCAAACAAAGTAACTTTGAGAGGTGAATAAGGGCATTGAAAGTAGATCAAACATTTGACACATTAAGAGAGAATGTTCTTTTGCAGGTGTTCAACAATTTACTTCCTGGAGTATTGAGAAATTATGTGGAAGAGCAGAGAGTTAAGACTACAAGATTAACAGGTGATATAGCAGATGATTGTGCGTTAGTTCATAAATCAAAGTTTGGCCTCCGACATCAATTTCAATCTAAGAGGGATAGAAATTGGGGAAAAGAGAAATCCTCAGATGTAAGGGAAAAGGAGATCTCATTAAAGGGAGTAAAGATAGTTTACCTGAGATTAAAAACAAACTGATAAAGGGGAAAGAGAAGTAAAAAAAAGCTCAGGTATTTTCACTGTAAGAAGGTAGGACACATGAGGTCACAGTGTTGGTGGTTTGAAAAATAACCACTGGGAAGACGGATGTACGAAAGCAGTGGGTTTTGTTAAAGTGGCTAAGGAAAACACATTGGAAGCAAAAGAGCTGCAAAAGAATGTACAGTTTGGTCAGGGATTGGTTAATTTAAAAAAGTGCCAGATCTCTTAAAGAATTTACTTGTGTGGGTAAGGTTTACTCATGTGTGCCAAGAGGAGCAGGGAAAGAAATTAAAAGATACAGGAGCAAGTCGGTCTTTGACGGTGAGAGACGAGGAAACACGTAGTTCAGAAGTATTGCCAGAAAAGGTGGTAATATGTGAAATTCATGGTGAGAACAGTAATGAGGTTCCGTTTTATGAGATGAGGCTGGAGAGTCCGGTGTAAAGTGGTGAAGTGCTGGTAGGAGTAATAGAGAAATTCCCGGTTCCAGAAGTACACTTTATCCTTGGTAATGATATAGTTGTGGGAGTGATGCCTACTCTGTTGAAAAGTCAGTAGAAAATCAAACAACTGAGGTGTTGCAGGAAGTATATCCTCGGATTTTTCTTGACTGTGGTAACAAGGTCAAAAAACCACAGGTTGAAACAGGAGACATCAAGGAGTAAAGATAAGGAAGTTGAAATCCAATTATCAGGAGAGAGAGAGAGAGAGAAAATGTGAGACAGGCCGAGAGTCGTGAGGAAGCGTCACTTTCCCGAAACGTTAACTCTGGTTTCTCTCCACAGACGCTGTCCGATCTGCTGAGCTTTTCCAGCAATTTCTTTTTTGCTTCAATTATCAGAAACTATATTTGATCACGTGGTTGATTAAAAAAAACAAGAACAGGTGGAGGACTAAGTGGATATCTTTAGTTCAGAGAAGTTAGCTGAATTACAACAGAAAGATAAAAAAAAAGCAGTTGAATCAAAAAGCATAAGCACAGGAAGAATTCAAGTGTATCCCAGATTGTTACTATCTTTAAAATAAAGCCTTGATGAATAAATAGAGACCATCACGAAAAATAGGCAGAAGTTCATCAAATTGTACTACTGGTGGGTTTAAAGAAAGAAGGTGTTGCAGGTAACACTTGAGGCACCAGTAGGAAGTCATTTAGGAGAAAGGAAAACTCATGCCAAAATACTAAAGCATTTTTATTGGCCTGGACTGCAGAAAGATGTGGTTGAATTTTGCCAGACAAGTCACACATGCCAGGTAATAGGTAAACATCAAGAAGTGATAAAACCAGCTCCTTTAATTCCCATTCCTACATTTGAGGAACCTTTTACAAGAGTCTTTATTGATTCTGTAGGACTCCTCCCTCAAACAAAATGTGGGAATCAGTATTTTTTGACCATAATGAATACGTCTACTAAATTTTCGGAGGCCATTCCATAACGTAGCATCATGGCGAAATGGATATAGAAGAGTGACTCAAAATCTTTACTAGATACAGACTACGACAGAGATACAGTTGGATCAATGATCAAATTTTATATTAAAGTTATTCAAGGAAGTTGTGCATAGCTTAAGAATAACACAATTCAAAACCCTCTTGTACTAGCTAGCATCACTGGGAGCATTAGAATGGTGGTAGCAAACTTTAAAACTATGTTGAGGGCCAAGAGTCAAGACTATCCAGAGGATTGGGATAAAGGAATTCCATATGCAAAGTTTTCAGTTAGGGATGCATCTGATGAATCAACTAAATTCAGTTCATTTGAATTAGTTTTTGGGTATGAGGTGAGAGGACCACTAATTAATTATGGAGAAATTGGAGAGTCAGAGTTCAGAGACTACATATTTGGACTGTGTGTCAAATTTTAGGGAGAGATTAAATACAGTGAGTGAGCGGATAGACAGCATTTAAAAGTAGTACAGTATGTGATGAAACAGGAAACAAACAAAAGATCAAATATTCGTAAGTTCATTTGTGGAGATAAGGCATTATTATTACTACCAGTGGTTGGTGAATCTTTAAAGGCAAGGTTAAAAGGGCCTTATCAAATCTAAAGGAAATTGAATGAGGTGAATTATTTGATCAGATGCCAAAAACAAGGAGAACTCACAGAGTGCGCCACGTGAATACGGTCAGATTGTATTTTGATAAGGAAAGAAAGCAAAAGGAGAATGTGTTCCTGGTTACAACTCACAGTGAGGAACCAAATCCAGATGATTCTGAATTTGACATTCCTGAGATTAAATTGGACAATGAAGAAGTTCTCAAAAATTGAGATAAATTATTGAGTTACCTTCCAGAGGAAAATCAAAATGATCCGAACGAGTTATCACAATCACATAGAGAAATATATGGGTATAAGCTGGAAAATACTGATTATACATAATGTCGACATAGGAAATGCAGTTCCAATTGAACAACATTCTTATGGACTTAACCCTCTAAAATTGGCACAAGTTCAAAAAGATATTGAAAGCACACTCAGAAACAACATAAAGTGAGTTGCGTTGGATGGAGCTCACCCGTAGTGATCGTGCTAAAACCACATCGTATCCAATGATTATGTGTGGACTATTGCAAATTCAATGCAGTTACAAAATCCAATTCATTTCCTCTTTCATGTTTGGAAGATTTAATGAGAGGTGGGACAAGCAACTTATATTTCTAAACTAGTCTTACTCAAAGAATAAGGTACTTTCATCCAAAAGATGAAAGGAAATTTCTGCTTTTGTGGCATCTAATGGACTTGACCAGTTTAAAGGCAAGCCAATTGGTATGAAGAATGCGCCAGCCACATTTCAAAGCCTAACCAATCAGGTCATTTTTGGATTACCCAATTGTGTAATATATATACACGATCTGATGACTTTTCATCACATGTGGAAGGAACATTTGGAGCATCTAGCAGAATGATTCGATCGACTTCAGGAGGCAGGCTTGGTCAAAAACCTGGCTGATTGAGTTTCCAAAAGCCAAGTCATGTTCATTTGCCATATCATTTGACAGCTGGCCCCAGTGGTTTACAATACACAAAAGCTATTGTGGAGTTTCTGATGTCTTCAACGAAGGGGGAGGTACTACAATTCCAGGGACTGAGTGGTTTTTATTGAAGATTCATACCAAATTTTAGCAGTGTGGTTGCTCAACTGACTAACATGTTGAAGAAGACCAGAAAATTTCAGTGGTTGACGGAATGCCAGAAGGCATTTGACAGCCTGAAACTTGTGTTAACCACCATTCCAGTGTTAGCAACACCTGACTGTACAAAGCCATCCAAGGTGGCTCTCAATGCAAGTGATGAGGGTGTAGGTGTTGTACTCTCATAAGAAGATGACAAGAGGATAGAAAGACCTATTGGGTATTTCTCCAAAAAGTTGAATACTCACCAGAAGGCATATTCTACCATTGAGAAAGTGACCTTGAGTTTGGTGTTGGCATTGCAAAATTTCAATATTTATGCTGCCATGAATGTTTTGGAGACAATTGTACATACTAATCATAACCCCTTAACATTTTGGATGACATTACACATGTATAATTTTGCCTACTAATAACGTGAGACTAAAGTCTTTGAAAATGAAGCCATCTTTGTATATTGATAGTTTGTTTTTGTTTAGGAAGGAGGTGTGACAAAATTTGCCTTTAGGACGGATTTGTCTGTCCTGGTTCTCTTAAAAGGACATGTGTAAATCTGGTACCAAGGTGTCTGCTCCATGGTAAGTAGAAAGAAGCATGAGTGGGTAGAGTCAGGCTCACACAGCCCCAGAGTTTTAGTTTTTATTTTTATTTATTGAAGTTGGGGTTTTGAAGTTGAAGCTGCTTAGAAACAGCTTCCTCCTGCTGCAAAAGCTAGATCTGTCTCTGCTGCTAGATTCATTCTGTTGGCTATCCAAGGAGTTTGTGTTCCTCTGACAACAAATAAAGATCTATATATCTACAGATCATGATGGTCAAGACTCCAATATCTTTCCATCAGATGGCTGACCAGCGTCTGTCCTGGTATTACTGTCTGCCATTAGGTATGTTGAAAAGATTTTCAAATTGAGACTCAACTTGTTTTTCTGCATTATGAACACACCTTCCTTTGGCCATCAAATCATAAACGTGGAGCTCCTGACATCAGGGGTAAGGAAGTAGCCACTGCATGACAAGACCACGCAGTTTTGCAATGGCAAACCAACAAAAAAAAACCTACGGCAGGTTCAAATGTATGTTGTATTATACGCCATTTAAAGGGTAGGGATTGGTTTACCTTATGGTAGACACAAACATTGTGGGGACAAGACTTAATGTTACTGGTATGTGGGGAGGAAATGTCTGATTATGTAATCAGATGAAGTGAAGGCTTCTAATTTCTAATTTGAAAACATAGTTTTAGCAGAAAATGTAATCAAATATGCTGTCTTTTATGATGGTAAATTGCTAATGATAAATATGAAAGTGTTCCCAAGTACCAGTGTAGTTTTCCTGCTGTGTATTCTTGTATAATCAACACGGTCATCTTTGACTTTTTTGAGCTCCATCATGGTATATATTATTTCTGGAATTCTGCCAATAGTGCCCTGCACCTGGCTATGAGAAACTATGAATGAACAGAGTGGATTACTTTCTCTGCAGAGCTTGCTTGTTCAAGTTAGGTGGCCTTTGTTCGCTGTGTATGTGGGGAACATGAAAGGCTAAATTCGTAACTTAGTTGTTTCATGATGTGTGCCAATGCACCAGTACATCCCATTACGGATTGTCCCATTAAACGCATAACTGCTTTTTTTTAATATTTCGTTTTTTCTCAAATCTTTTCAAATGTAAACTTTTGTCTACTTGTTGAACAATAAGCATTTTCAATTACACTCTAAATTGAAGGACTGAATTTTCTCAAAAATTAGCATAGTGTAAATTCCAGGGAGTTTCATGGAGGATTTCCATTTGTAAGCTCTAGCAAGTTAAATCATGCAATTATCCACTGCCCACATTATTATGTATGCAGTATGCTTTTCTGGCACATGCTTATGCTTACTAATGGCAGAAATTATCACCACTGCTGGGACTTTCCAGGATATTTGTGACTGACACCATATATAATGCCCAGCAGTTCACCAGGTCAATTGCTGCCAGCCATGATTAGCTCTTCACAGTGCACATAGTAGGAAAGAAACGAAAATCAACAGCTTCTGAGGGAACATAGGTATCTCTACAGGTGGCTCTTCATTAGAAATAGAATCTTGTAGATGTAAATGTATTGCTACTTTACATCATCACCTGTCTGATGTATTGTCACTGCAACTTCAGTTAAAAAATGAAACCACACAGACTACCCAACCTGAGTATCGTCTCATAATATAGTCCTCTTGTACTAGGCACCAATCTGATGAACCTTCATTGTACTGCATCTAATGCAAATATATCCTTCTTTAAATATGAAGACAAAACCTATTCTAGGATAGAAGCAAAGTGCTGGAGAAACTCAGCAGGTCTGGCAGTTTCTGTAGAGAGAGAAACAGAGTTCATGTTTCAAGTCTGATAGGACTTTTCTCAAGGAATTCTGGAGAAGAATCATATCGGACTGAAAACATTAACTCTGTTTTACCAATACTTTCTGTTTTTAATACAAATTTACTTTAATTGCGTATCCTAGGTGTAGTTTCCTCAAAGCCCCTATATAATTATAATAAGACTTCTATTTTCGTCTACTCCAATTTACCATTTGCCTTCCTATGCTTATTGCAGATACATACCGACTTTCTGTGTTTCTTGTACAAATACACACAAGTACATCTAAACATCAAAAATTTTGAAGTGTCATGCCTTTTCTAAACAAAATCCTCATTTATTCTTAGAAATCGAAGTGAATAACCATACTTGATATGACACTATTCGTTCTTCCATCTCATCATCCACTCAATGAATCTGTCTGTCTAATTCTTGCAGCCATATTGTGTCTTTTTTCATTGCTTGCATTCCCATCTAGCTTTGTATCATCAGCAAGCTTAGATTTGTTACTCTGTAGGTGATTATTATTGAATGGAAAAAACTAAGGTCTTGTGCATTCAACTTGTTGAACTTCAACTACTGCTGACTTGAAAAGGCCCCATTTATTGCTACTGTTTGCTTCCTGTGTCTTTTCTAAATCTCTATTCATGTTAAACTATCATCCCCAATTCCATGAAGTCTGATTATGTATATTAATCTTTTAACTGATACCTTATCCTGTGTAACCTCTGAAAAGGAACAATGCACTGAGAGGTGAAATGTTCATTTGTAGAGCCAGTGCAGACATGATGGATCAATTGGTCTCCTCCTATGCTGAAAAAATTATGTGATTATCAGATGCCTTTTAAAAATTCAAGTTTGCAATATCTACAGTTCTCTTGTTCTTTTTTAAACAGGGTTTCCTTTTCACAAGACCATGTTAACTATATCAAAATATTCTCCGGTTTTCAAAGCGCATTGTTAAGACTTGTTTATCGATACATTCAGTGTTTTCCTATGGACTGATGTACGGCTAACTGGCCTATAGTTCCCTGCTTTCCCTCTCCCCGTCTCTTCTTGATTGACCATGTTCCCTGTGTTAATTTCCAATTTGTTGGAACCTTTCAAGAACCTTGTAGATTTTGGAAAATCATAGACAGCACATCCAATACCTCCACAAATAGCTCTTCTGAAACCCTAGGATTTAGGCCTTCAAATCCTGGCTAAATTTCTTCATTTTTTAACTCCAATTGCCTCCATGGAACATACTCCTGAGGCACTACTGCCATTAAACTCTCCATCTCTTCCTGACTCTCTCTGGTTGTCTCAACACTTATTATACACAGTTTTATTATCTTGGCTTTTCTTTTTTGGATTTCTAAATCTCCCTGTACTCTTGCATCCTGCCAACCACCTGTCAGTTTTAATCCTGTCCAAATAGTGAATTCTATGATTCACCAGGGCGCAGGTCCAGCTGGTTTAAGCGGAACCCAACACAAATTAACAGCTTCTTCTTTCCTGAATACTGTTATCAATGCTCCATGATTTCAAATCCCTTCTTCCCACATCACTGTTTGAGCCATGTATTTAATTCTCAAATCTGCTTGCCCTTATACCAATTAGTACATTGCTCAGGTATGTTTTTGGATTTTACATGTCTGATGTTTTGCATTTTAATTTGTTTCGAACTTCAAAATATCTTTCTGAGTTCTACCTGTGGTGTGGTTCCTAAGTAGACCACAACAACTAGATCCTCTCTTTCCCATTCCTCATTCATCTCCAGCTGTGTGCTGATGATATTAATCCTAATACCAGGAAGGCAACACATCCTTCAGATTTCCCACATCCCATCTGTTTAGAACAGTTTCATCACCCTTACTTTGTGTCATATCATTACCACATTCCTTTTTATTCTCCCTACTTGAATTTCTTCTTGCGCCGTGGTGCCATGCTTTGTTTTCCCATCTGTACAGTCTTTGCTCTTACCTACAAACAAAGCAAGTATCTTGCACCCATTACTTAAAGTAGAAGACTAAGTCTTCTGCGTCACTACATGCTGATTATCCGTACCAGTCTGACTTGCTGTCATGAGCCTGATTGCTGATCATCTGTTACATTCTACTTAATCTGGCAGGAATTAATGCCTCCTACAACAGTATGTTCATGTAACATTCTCCCTCCCTGATTCCTCTCAGTACGGCGACTCAGACTCCAGCTCAACCCCTCTGAACTGAAGTTGCTCAAGTTGCAAACAAACCTTAAATGCAGGAACGGTTGTTCCAGACAAAAAAAAATTCTACTGATTTCCAGATGTTGTAGCCGCTGCACACTACCATCCCTGTCATGCCTACTTACCCTTATGTATTTAATTGCAAATGAAGTGCAAAATGCAGGAACTGCACCACCCTGCATCAAAGTTGGCATGGCTGTCACAGTGGCTCAGTGGTTAGTACTGCTGCCTCACAGCGCCAGGGACCTGGGTTCAATTCCACTCTTGGGCAACTGTCTGTGTGGAGTTTGCACATTCTCCCCGTGTCTGCGTGGGTTTCCTCCGGGTGCTCCGGTTTCCTTCCACGGGCCAAAGATGTTCAGGGTAAGTGGATTGGCCATGCTAAATTGCCTGCAGTGTTCAGGGATATTTAGGTCAGGTGGGTTAGACATGGGAAAATGCAGGGATAGGGGAATGAGTCAGAGTGGGATGCTATTTGGAGGGGCAGCGTGGACTTGTTGGGCTGAATGGCCTGTTTCAACACTGTAGGGATTCCATGAAAGTCCTCACTTAACACCTGGTTCACAAAACATTTTGTGCTACCTAATTCTGTGAAACAGCAAAATCTATCTACTTTCATTGACAGAGCTGGTTACTCGTGTTTTTTGCAACTCAAGTTGCAAATTCTAAGTCAATTTCCTGCTACAAGGTCACACATGACTTTTGCTGCAGAAGACTGATGAGGACTTTAATAGTGTGGAGCTTAGAAAAACCAACATTAATATGAACATATTCAGCAGAGGTGGTGGTGTAGTGGTAATGTCACTGGACTAATAATTTAGTAATCCAGAACCCCAGGCTAATGTTCTGGGGATATGGATTTGGATCCCATCATGACAGATGGTAAAATTTGAATTTAAAAATAAAATTAAATATTAAATTGAAAGCTAGCCTAATGACAACCACTGTCGCTTGTCATAACACCTTATAGGTTCACTAATGTCCTTTAGCCAAATAAATCTGATGTCCTTACCTAAACATTTACATGTTTATAAAATCATGAGGTGTGTAGATGAGGTGAATGACAAGGGTCCTGTCCTTAGGGTGGGGGAGTTCGATAGTAGGGAGCATATTTTTAAGGTGAGAAGAGAAAGATTTAGAAAAGCCATGAAGGGCAACTGTTTGACTCAGAGAGTGGTTCATGTGTGGAATGAACTGCCAGAGAAAGTGGTGAATGCCAGTATTGCTACAACATTTAAAAGAGATTTGGATAAGTTCATGAATAGGAAAGGATTGGAGGGATATGTGCCAAGTGTAAGCAGGTGGGACTGGTTTAGTTTGGGAACAAGGTTGGTGTGGACTGGTTGGACTGAAGGGTTTGTTTCCATGCTGTATAACTCCATCCCTCTATAACCTAGCATAGCATAACATCTTGTCCTCATTTAATGTGGGAGTATTACATATTGAAAAGTTTTCAAACAGTTGACAATGTTGAGACTTATTAAACAACAGGAAAAGAGAAGAAGAAAACCAAAACAAAGAAGCACAGTATTTATTTCAGAAAACAAACATGCGCTGCTTGCCTTTCAAGTAGCAATAAATTTACATTAAATTCATCTATTATAATGGGTGTCAATTAAGTCATGTCTGGCTTGTTGCACCGAATATTGAACTGTTCTGTCATGTTCCTTTTATTCAATGCCCTCTTCCTGCTCAGGAGATAGCTGCCGCTCTCCTAGCTCTTCAGCATCCATCACATACCCTCTTTGCCTGCTCCAAGTCAATTAAGGAATGAAACTGGGCCACCTAGAAATGGCAAACTCAGCCCTGTTGACCTTACAAAGTACTTCATACTAATTCCTGAAGACTTGTGCCAAAATTAGGAGAGATGTCCCACATATTAGTAAAATTGTTGCCTGACATTGTCATACTCATTGAATCCTATCTTACAGGCAATACCCCAAACACTGTCACTATACATAGCTATGTCTCATTCCACAAGGAAGACAGACCCACCAAAGGCACAATGTCATCTAGTTTGGAAAGACTGTCTTTGGAACCTAAGTATTGACTCCAGATCCCATGAAATCTCAGCATCAGATCACGTGTGGGAAAGGAACTCACCTGCTGATTACCACCAATGGATGAATGAGTTCTCTTCCTTGTTAACGAGTTGGAGGAAGCACTGAGACAGACTAAGTATGAATGTAGTATGGGTGGGGGACTTCAATATTCATTACCAAGAGTGGCTCAGTAGCACTTTTACTTTCCTTCTGAAGAAGAGTCATAATGTCCTGAAAACATTAACTCTGTTTTGCTCTCCACAGATGTTGCCAGATATGTTCAGTTTCTCCAGCATTCTCTGTTTGTTCAACATCTGACTAAGCTGGACGTTGCTCCTAGACTGGGTTTGAGGCAGGTGGTAATCAAACTAAAACTAACAAAAGAAGTCAACTTGACCTCATTCCCATCAATCAAGGAGGTTATCCATGGTTCAATAAACAGTGCAGAGGGCATGTTAGGAGCAAACTCAGACAGAAGTAGAAATGAGCCATCAACATAGGACTACTTGCACGTCAAAGATGAGAAGCAGGATGCATTAAATAGGTCTAAATGATCCCTAAACAATGGATCAGACCTAATTTCTCCTCTCATATACTGTTGTGTAAGGTGGTAGACAATTAAGCAACTAACAGAAGATAGAGTCCCCATAAATATCCCCAAGTTCAATTCTGGGGGAGCTCAGCACATCACGCCAAAATGCAAGGTTGAAACATTTGCATTCATCTTTAGCCAGAATGAATAATCTATCTCAGCCCATCTCCTGAGCTCCTGGCAGATACAAGTCTCCACCTGATTTGATTCTGTTTACATAAAATCAAGAAATGGCCAAAAACATTGCCTACTGCAAAGGCTAATGGCTCTGACAATATTCCAGCAGTAATTTTGAAGATATGTGTTCCAGAATTAGGAGCATGCTTGGCCAAGCTGTTAAGTACAGCTACAAACTAGCATCTATCCAACAATGTGAATAATTGTCCAGACATATCACGTGAGTGAAAAGCAGGACAGATCTATCCTAGCCAATTAACACCCCATCAGTCTGCTCTCAGTCATCAGTGAAGTAATGGAAAGGATCATCAACAGTGCTATCAAGTGCCATTTGCAAAGTAAAAACTTACATACTGAGGGCTAGCTAATTTTCTGCCAGACCACTATGTTTCTGAAGTCATTAAAGCTTTGGTCCAAACATCATAAAACTGAACTTCAGAGATAAGGTGAAAGTAAATACGTTTGATATCAAGGCAACATGTGACTGAGTGCGGCATCAAAGAGTGGAGCAAAGCTGGAGTTAATGAGAATCATGAGGAATATCGCCTTGTGCACCCCTGGCGTAAAGTACTCTGCATGCCTCTATCTAATTCTTTTTGATCTGTACATCCTTGCTTGCTATTGATCTGCCTGCATTGCTCATAAGTAAAGCTTTTCACCGTACTGCAATACATGTGACAATTAATCGATCAATCAATCGCTGGTTGGAGTTGTACCTGGCATAACAAAAAACAGTTGTGGTTGTAGAAGATCAATTATTTCAGCCTCAAGAAATCTCTGCAGAAGTTGCTCAGGGTAGTGTCCTTAACCATCATCCGTTGCTTCATCACTGTCCTCTCTTCCATTATAAAGTCAGAAGTGGGGATGCTCACTGATGACTGTACAATCTTCAGCAACCCTTTGAATCTCCTGAGATATCGAAATAGTCTGTGTCTACATGCAACGAGATTTGGACAACATTTCAGGTATGGGTTGAGGAGTAGCAAGTAATATTCATGCCAGGCAGGTGATTGGTAATGACCATGTCCAACAAAATCGAAGCTATTGAAATAGTCCTTGACATTCAATGGCATTACCATTACTGAATACCTTATTGTGTACATGCATAGGCTTATCATTGACCAGAAACAGAAGTGGAGCAGCCACTTAAATGCCGTGATTACAGAAGCAGATCAAAAGCTAGAAATTCCACAATGAGTAACTCACTTCCGTTTTCCCAAAGTTATCCACCTTCTACAAAGCACAAGGAAGGAATCTGATGAATACTCCCCATCCACTCCCCTGGATGGGTTCAGCTCCAATAATACTCAAGAAGCTTGACACCATGCAGCACAAAGCAGCCCACTGGGCTGGCACCCCATGATCCATTCACATACTTCACCACTGATGCACATTGGCAGCAGTGTGCATCGTCTACAACAGTGCACCAAGATTCCTCCTGCAGCCCTTTTCAAACCGGTCACCTCCTAGGATCAGGGCAGAAGTTGCATGGGAACACCATCCACTGCAAGATCCCCTTCAAGTCTCACAACATCCTGGCGTGGAGCTATATTGCTATTCCTTGACTGTTGCAGGGTAAAAATCCTGGAACTCCCTTCCAAACAGCACTATGGCTGACCTAACAACCTAAGGATTGCGGCAATTCAGAAAGATAGTTCTCCCAGGCAATTAGAAATGGGAAATAAATGCTGCTCCAAACACTGAATCCACATCCCATGAAAGAATAAAATAAAATCATAGCTTTGCTGCCATATCTTGGATCCATAGAAAATTTACTTTTCTCAAATAATTATTGTGCCTCTGAATAACAGTATTTCAATTTATCATTAAGGCAAGACAGATCGTGACAGTGTCCCATTTTTTACACTTGAGTATTCTAATTTTTTCAATTATTCCTACGAATATGAATTTTGTTGAAAAAATTAGCATTTATTTCTCATCTCTTGTTGACTCTTGTTGGCTCCTTGAATCAGTGTCCTTTGTTGTGAAGGAACTTCCACAATGCTGTTGAGTAGGTAACTTCTGGACTTTGACCCGGTAACAACAATTTGACAACTTGAACCAATCTGCTGCTTTTAATCTAAAGAAAAATACTTCAAATTCTGGGCAAGTAATGTTTTATGGAATAATTTCTGGACCCGTTTGGCAGAAAATTTAGAAAGAGTATCAGTTTCAAACCTTATCTACTCACACCCCTGCCATCTACTTTTCAAAAGCTGCCTGAAAATAAAAACAACTGAAGCATCTTTATTTACTTCTGTGGAGGCAGAGGTGCAGAGAATCGCACCAGTATATTTACCTATGTAGCTGTGATATTTATTTATCTCATAGAAAATAATATTTGCTCATGAAACAACCATGACATAACTAATTCAACCTTTATAGAGACCTATTATAAATGTATAAAACCAATGCTGCCAAATGCGAGAACAGTAAGATTGGGGATTTTCTTGTTTAGATTGAGACCATAGCAGTTTGAATATTTGAATTCAGTAGAAAAGAAAAATCTGGGAATATTATGCTGGTATCAGTAAAAATGACCTAATTGTCCCTAATAGGTGTAATTTCAGCTTGGAAGGAGACCTACTTTCTTCACTGTGTTATGTATATATGTAATTGATAGGAACTGAGCAACATGGAAAAGGATAGACCTTTCAGCCCTTCAAGCCTGTTCCACCAATCAGTCATGACTGATCTGTATTCAATTCCATTTAGAACAAGGAAAGATGTTCTGCTTAGGGAATATGAACAACTAGAAGCCAAATTTAAAGCAAAACCAAAATGGCAATAATCTCCTACTGTTAAGTGAGCCATGAGCTATTTGGCACAGAGTCAGTAAGATTAAACAGATAAGTGTGTGGCTCAAAGATTGGTGCAGGAAAAATAGGTTTGAATTAGAATTGTTACAGTGGAGGTAGAGGCCATCTGGCTCATCAAGTCAGCACTGACCCTCTGAAGAGCATCCCACCGGACCTATACTCCCCACCTCTCCATCCCCGTAACCCTGCATTTCCCATGGCTAATCGACCTAGCCTGCACACCTGTAAACACTATGGAGCAGTCTACCATGGCCAATTCACCCAATCTGCATATCTGTGGACTGTGAGAGCAAACTGGACTGCCTGGTGGAAAGCCACACAGACATAGAGAGAACATGCAAACTCCACACAGACAGCCACTCAAGGCTGGAATCAAACTCAAATCCCTGGCACTGTGGGGCAGCAGCGCTAACCACTGTGCACTGTGCTGCCCTGAATTTATGGGACTTTGCACCAGTAAAGGAGAAAGAGGGAGCTGTTCCAATGTGACAAACTCTACCTGAATCATGCTCCAGAGCCCTGACAGTTCACAAAACCAGGGCCGTAAATAGGGCTTTAAACTAAATAGTGAGCATGGGGAAGGTTCAATTGATGTAATATTGAAATGGCAAAGTTAAAGAAGGTAAGAATGCAGGTTAGTGATAAGGCTTCTTGTTACCGAAAAATAAAAGGAAAGGGCAGAAATATCAATGTCATATTGCACCAGAGAATAATATAAGTAGGAAAACTTGATAATAGATCGCACTTAAAGAAAATTTGAACATAAAAAGCGTTGAGAATAAAATTGAGTTAACAGCACAATGAGTATGATTTGGTGGTAATTACTGAGACAGTGCAGGAGGGCATGGTTTGGGAATTGAATATCCTAGAGTAGTCAATGTTTCAGAAAGGTAGGCAGGAAGGAGATAGTGGGCGTGCAACTTTGTTAATAAAGGAAGAAATCGGTGCTGAAATGAAAAATGAGCTGCGAACTAGAGATCATGATGTAAAATCAGTCTGGGTAAAAACAAGGAATAGCAAGGGAAGGAAGTTTGTAGTGGGAGTATTCTCTCAGTTCCCAACAGTATCAATAAATGTTAGAATTCCTACAAGTGTGGGAGCAGGCCATGTGGTCCATCAAGACCACACCCCCCTCCTAAGAGCATCCCACCTGGCACCAACCGCTTACCCTATCCTTGTAACCCCACATTTCCCATGGTTAATCCACCTAGCCTACACATCCCTGGACACTATGGGCAATTTAGGATGGACAATCCACCTAGCCTGCACACCTTTGGACTGATGGAGGAAACTCATGCAGACACAAGGAGACTGTGCAAGCTCCACACAGACAGTCACCCAAGACTGGAATTGAACTGTACCGCCCTATAGTTCTGCAGTATGGCACAGTATATATTGTATATTTATACAGCAATAATCAGGAGCAATTTTAACATGCATGTAGAATTGATTAATCAAATTGCCAAGGATAGTTTTGAGAAAGAGTTTATTAAATGTATTAGAGATTGTTACTTGGAGCAGTGTGTCATGGAACCAACCAGGGAGCAGGCTGTTCTGGGTTTGATGTTGCATAATGAGATGGGATCATTTAATAATCTCATAGGAAATGATCCTCTAGGGAAGAGTGATCATAACATGCTAGAATTTCAAATTCAGTGTGAGGGTGAGAAACTTAAGCCTCATACTAGCATTCTTGAGTTAAGCAGAAGTAATGACATAGGTATGAGGACAGATTTGGCCTTAGCGCTCTAGGATGGATGAATAAGATATAGGACCGTTGGTGAGCGGTGGTAGATGCTTAAGGAGATATTCAATGCCTCCCAACTAAAAAAATTGCAGAGACAAAGTAAAAATATAATTTAAGGTTTTTGGCTTATAAGATTATAATAAATACAAAAAAATATTGTGGCTAAGTAAGGAAGTTAAAGCTAACATAAAGCAAAAACTAAAGCATACCATATTGCAAAGGCAATTGGCAGGCTGGAAGATTTGAAACTTTTAAAGATTAACAAAGCATTACTAAAAAGGTGACTAAAAAGAGCAAAGATAAATTATGATATAAAACAAGCGCAAAATATAAGAATGGCTAGCAAAAGCTTTCATAAGTATGTAAAAGGAGGATAAGAGTAGCTAAAGTGAATGTTGGTCCTTTGGAGAGCAAGACTTCCCCCGTAAAGGGGAAAGATGGAGCTGTTCTAATAAGAAAGACTCTACCTGAATTATGCTGGCAGCAGAGCCCTGGCAAATCACAAAACTAGGGCTGTAGATAGGGCTTTAAACTAAATAGTGGGCATGGGGAAGGTCAAATTGATCTAATATTGAAATGACCAAGTTAAAGAAAAGGCAGGGACACTAAATCAGTATTTTGCCTCAATTTTCATGATAGAGGACACTAGTTCTATCCCTATAGTAACAAGTGATGCAGACGCAAAAGAAAAGGTAGAACTTAAAACAATTGGCATCGCTAGATGGGAAAAATTAGCTCAAATATTTCATTAATTCATACTTACGGGACCAGGAATGTGCCAGTTGATCAAATATTCCGGTTGATCAAGAGTCATAGTCATACAGGATGGAAACAGACCCTTCAGTTCAACCAGTCCACACAACCATAATTCCAAAGTAAACCAGTCCCAACAGCCTGTGCTTAGTCCATATCCCTTCAAACATTTCTTACTCATGCATTTGTGCAAATATCTCTTTTAAATGTTGCAACTGTACCCGCATCTGGCACTTGCTCTGAAGCTCATTCCACACATGAACCTATCTCTGTATAAAAAAGTTGTCCTTCATGTCTTTTTTAAATCTTTCTCCGCTCACCTTAAAAATAGGACCCTTGTCTTGAAATCTCTCACCCTAAGGGAAAAAAAACCTGCCATTCACCTTATCTATGCCCCTCATGATTTTAAAAACCTCTATAAGGTCACCTCTCAACCTCAAGTGAATAAAGTCCCAGCCTATCCAGCCTCTCTCCATAACTCAAACCCTCCATTACTGGCAACGTCCTGGTAAATCTCTCCTGAACGCTCTCCAGTTTAATAATATCCTTCCTACATCAGAATGAGCAGAATTGTGATAATAGAGAAGACATCTGGTCTTTGAGGTATACACTTTTTGCCAGTTTATTGAGAGTGCTGGTCATAAGGTGCTGGCTAAAACAAAGTTTGCTGTACTGAGCAAACTATTGAGACTAAAGGAAGACATGTTGCCAGGGCTGGATAGTCTTCATCCTGGGTCTTAGAGAAGGTGGCAGCAGAGATATTGGATGCATTGGTTATAATATTCCAAAATTCCTTAGGGGCTGAAAGGAATTCCTTTGGGTTGGAAAAATGCTGATATAACACCCTCATTCAAAAAAGGAGGGTGGCAGTAGGAGATGATAGACCAATTAGTTTAAAGTCTGTCATTGGAAAATTGTTAGAATCTATTATTAAGAAAGTAATAACAGGAACAAAAACAGAAATTGCTGGAAAAACTCATTAGGGCTGGCAGCATCAGTGGAGAGAAAGCAGAGTTAACATTTCTAGTGAACTTGCTTCAGGACTGAATTTGAGTTCCAAAGAACAGTCACTGGACCCAAAACATTAAAGAACAAAGAGCAAAGATCAAAGAAAATTACAGCACAGGAACAGGCCCTTCGGCCCTCCAAGCCTGCGCCGATCCAGATCCTTTGTCTAAACCTGTCGCCTAATTTCCAAGGATCTGTATCCCTCTGCTCCCTGCCCATTCATGCATCTGTCTAGATACATCTTAAATGACGCTATCATGCCCGCCTCTACCACCTCCGCTGGCAACGCGTTCCGGGCACCCAGCACCCTCTGCGTAAAGAACTTTCCACGCTTATCTCCCTTAAACTTTTCCCCTCTCACCTTGAAATCATGACCCCTAGTAATTGAGTCCCCCACTCTGGGGAATAAGCTTCTAGCTATCCACCCTGTCTATACCTCTCATGATTTTGTCGACCTCAATCAGGTCCCCCCTCAACCTTTGTCTTTCTAATGTAAATAATCCTTATCTACTCAACCTCTCTTCATCGCTAGTGCTCTCCATACTAGGCAACATCCTGGTGAATCTCCTCTGCACCTTGTCCAAAGCATCCACATCCTTTTGGTAATGTGGCGATTAGAACTGTACGCAGTATTCCAAATGTGGTCGAACCAAAGTCCTATACAACTGTAACATGACCTGCCAACTCTTGTATTCAATACCCTGTCCGATGAATGAAAGCATGCTGTATGCCTTCTTGACCACTCTATCGACCTGTGTTGCCACCTTCGGGATACAATGGACCTGAACACCCAGATCTCTCTGTGCATCAGTTTTCCCCAGGGCTTTTCCATTTACCGTATACCACATAGTTCGCAATTGACTCTGATTTCTTGCCATGGAAGCTGCCAGACCTGCTAAGTTTTTCCAACAATCTCTTTTTCTTTCCAATTGCTAGCACCCACAGTTCTTTCAGTTTTTTGTTTAGTAATAAAAGGACATTTGGAAAGTCGAAAAATAATCCATCAGGGTCAACATGGTTTTATGAAGGGTAAATAATGCTTGACCAATTTACTAGAGTTCTTTCAAAGATGCAGAAACAAAGTAGATAATGGGGACCCTATAGATGTAGTATATCTGGATTTCCAGAAGGCATTTGATAAGATGTCACTCAAAAACTTAATAGCAAATATGAGACCAAATGAGGTTGGGGTAATTTATTAGCTTGGATAAAGGATTGGGTAACCAAGAGAAAGCAGAATGTTGGGATAAATTGCTCCTTTTCCAGTTGGTAAGGTGTAACTAATGGGGTGTCACAGAGCTCAGTCCTCTGATCCTAACAATATAAACAAACAACAAAAAAAAACAAGTTGATATGGATAGGATAGGTTCTGCAATGGGCCAAAATTTGGCAGATTGAGTTCAACATAGGTAACAGTGAGGTAATCCATTTTAGTCAGAATTGAACATAGAGCATAGAACAGTATAGCACAGGAGTGGGCCCTTTGGCCCATGATGTTGTGTCGAACATGGCGCCAAAAGAAACTAATCCCTTCTGCCTGCCCTTGGTCCATATCCCTGCATTCCTTGCATATTCATGTGCTTATGTAAAAGTCCCTTAAATGCCCTAATCATATATGCTTCCACCATCACCCTGGCAGTGTATTCCAGACACCTATCATTTTCTGTGTAAAAAACTTGCCCCTCATGTCTCCTTTGAATTTTACCTCCTCACCTTAAATGCACACCATTACGCATTTCAGCTGTGGAAGAAAAATTCTGACTGTCAACCCTATCTATGTATCTCATAATTTTATAAACTTCTGTCATGTTTCCCTTCAGCCTCCACCTTTCAAGAGAAAACAACCTGAGTTTTTCTAGCCCCTTTTTAAAGATCATACCCTCCAAACCAGGCAGGATCCTGGTGAACCTCTTCTGCATCCTCACCAAACCTCCACATCCTTCCTGTTATGTGGTGACCAGAATTGAATGCAGTACTCTAAGTGTGGCCTAAACAAAGACTTATAAATGCAACATGACATCCTGTCTCTTGTACTTAATTCCCCAACCAATATAATGGGTGCAATAGATTATACTATAGAACCCCCCAACAGCCGCTGAGTGATTGAGGGACAAATATGTAGGCAAATTGTGGAAATTGCAATAAAAACATTTTTGTCATAGTAAGTGATTTGAATTTCCTCAATATTGGCTGGAACTCCCTTAGAGCACTTTCAGGGAGCAATGGACTTGAACCCCAAGATCCTTCTGTACATCAACGCTGTTCAGAGTCCTGCATTAACTGTATACTTTTCCTTAACATTTGACCTCTCAAAGTGCAGAACCTCATGCATACTCAGATGAAACTCCATATGCCATTTCTCTACCCATATCTGCAACTGATCTATATCCTGCAGTATTCTTTGACAACTTCTCTACTATCAACAACGCTTTGTATCACCTGCGCGCTTACTAAGCCACCCAACTACATTTTCATCAAAGTCATTTGTATATATCAAAAACAGCAAAGGCCTCTGTACAAATCCTACAGAACACCACGAGTCATGGACTTCCAGCCTGAAAAAGACTTTTCCATCATTATCCGCCGTCTCCTATGGACAAGCCAATTTTGAATCCACATGGCCAAGTTGCCATGGATCCCATGCATCTTAATCTTCTGGATGAGCCTGCCATGAGGGTCCTTGTCAAAAGCCTTACTAAAAGCATCATAAACAACATCCCCTGCTCTACCCTCATTGATCAACTTCATCACCACCACAAAAAATTCAGTCAAATTAGTAAAACATGACCTGCCCTGCACAAAGCAATGCTGACTGTCCCTAATTAGGCCATGCTTTTCCAAGTGTGCGTAAATCCTATCCCTAAGAATTCTCTCCAATATCTTCCCAACCATTAATGTGAGACTCACCAGTTTATAATTTCCTGAATTATCCCTATTCTCCTTCTTGAACAGAAGAACAACATTAGCTACTTGCCAGTCCTGTGGGACCTCTCCAGTGTCTAGTGAGGATACAAACATCTTGGTCAAGGCCCCAGCAATCTACTCTCTTGCCTCTCTCTGTAATCTGGGGTAGATACCATTGGACCCTGGGTCTTACCCACCTTAATGCTATTCCAGAAATTCAAAACCACTTCTTTCTGGATCTCAGAATGCCCTAGCATGCTCCACACCAATAGCACTATCCTCCATATCCTTCTGCTTGGTGAATACTAATGCAAAGTACTCATTTAAGATCTCACCCACATCTTCTACCTCCAAGCGTACGTTCCCTCCTTTGTCTTTGAGTGGTCCCACCTTCTCCCTAGTTATCCTCTTGTTTTTAATGTATCTATAGAATGCTTTGGGATTCTCTTTAACCCTATTTGCCAAGGCCATTGCATTGCCTCTTGCTCTCCTAGTTCCCTGCTTGAGTACTTTCCTGCTTTTTTCCTTTTTTAAATTCATTCACAGGATGAGGGTATTGCTGGCTGGACAGCGTTTGTTACCCATTGCTAATTGCCCAGAGGGCAGTTAAGAGTCAGCCACATTGCTGTGGGTCTGGAGTCTCTTGTAGGCCATACCAGGTAAGGATAGCAGTTTCCTAAAGGAAGGAAACTTCTGTTATGTCCCCACACGGGCACTGTCTCATTTAGCTTCCTAAATCTTACATATGCTTCTTTGTACCTTTTGACTAAATTCACAACCTCCCTTGTTATCCAAGGGTTTCTCACCTTGCCATCCTTGTCCTTCATCCTTACTGGAACATACTGATCCTGAACTCTGATCAGCAGGTCTTTAAATAACTCCCACCTGTCAAATGCGAACTTGTCCGATAACAGCTGCTTAATACTTCACCTGCCTAATATTGATGTAATTTGCCCTCCCCAGCTTCGTATCTTCCTGTAAGGTCCTGACTTATCCTTGTTCATAGCTATCTTAAAACTTAAGGAGATGCGATCACTGTTTCCAAAATGCTCTCCCACTGAAAGGTCATTCACCTGGCCAGGCTCATTAGACAATACACAGTCCAGTATGGCCGTCCTCTAGTTGGACTATCCAAATACTATTTCAAGAAACCCTCTGCAATGCACCTAACAAATTCTGCACCTCAGTCTAAGGAAGTTGCAGTCAGTATTGGGGAAGTTAAAGTCACCTACTATGACAATCTTCCATAATCTGTCTACATATTTGTTCCTCAGTCTCTTGGTGGATGTGGTGGATGTGGGGGATGAGGGGGTCTATAGTATAATCTATTGCACCCATCTTATTTTTGAGCTCTACCCATATTGCCTCAGTGAATGAGCCCTCCAGAATTTTCTCTGTGAGGGCAGATGTAACATTCTCCCTGATTAGTAATGCAATTAGAAAGGCAACTGATTATATAAGTGGAGAGAAACTTTAGTGTGCTTTAGTTCCGAGAGATCTGAGCATTATTTAAATGGGGAAAAAGTGCAGAAAGCTGTAACACAAAGGGACTTGGTGGTAGTTGTGTACACAAAATAGAAAATTTGCACAAAGATCTAGCACTTAATCAGGAAGGCTGATGGGAATTTGGGCCCTATTTCAAGGAGGTTGGTGTATAAGAGTAGGGAGGTCTTACTGCAACTGTACAAAGTGCTGGCGAAACTACATTGGGAGTACTGTGAATAGTTCTGGTCCCCCATTGAAAAAAAATTATTTCACTGGAGGCTCTCCAGAGAAGGCTTACTAAAATGATCCCTGGTATGAAGGGATTGTTTTTGAGCATAGGCTAAACAGTTTGGGAATCAACTCACTGGAGTTTAGAAAAATGAGCAGCAATCTCATTTAAACTAATAGGATCCTTACAGGGCATGACAGCGTAACTGCTGAGAGACTGTTTTCCCTCATAGGAGAGTCTAGCACCCGTTCGGCATATTCTCAGAATTAAGATGGCAATTTAAGACTGAGATGAGGAGGAAATTCATGTCTCAGAGGGCTATGAGTCTCGCAACACTTAAGAAGTATCTGGATAGACTATAAACCAAACGCAGGTAAATGGGATCAGTGTAGTTTGGTGGTTGCCATACACATGGTGGGCTGAATGGCCTTTTTCTATGCCAGACGACTCAATGAGTGTTGGATCGGCCATGATCCTATTGAATTACAGAGCAGGTTTGAGGGGCCAAACAACTTACTCTCGATCCTATTATTTATGGTTGTATGGAGGTATCCAGGCATAACTTGCAGAATTTTAGTGTACAGGTACAAAAGATAAATAGAGAGGCAAATTGAATTTTGGCATTTATTGCTAAAGGAATACAATTTCAAAGTAGGCATGTGTTGCTGCAATTATACATGTGAGATGATCAGTGAGACTGCATCTGGAATATTGCAGACAGTTTTGGTCCCCATACTTGAGGAGGATGTAACTACATTGAAACCAGGTTCATTCAACACATTGATTCCAGAGTTAATGGCTTTGTCTTATGAAAAGAGATTGAGCAGTTTTGGCTCAGACTGCCTCTGGAGTTTAGAGGAATGAAAGGATATCTAATTAAGCTATGTAAGATTTGACAAAGTAGATGAAGAAAAGATGTTTCCCCTTGTGGGTCAACCTTGAACAAGAGGTCATAATTTTAGAATGGAGGTAGCAGATAGAAACCAGAGATGAGGATGAATTACTTCTCAGTGGAATTCACCACCTCAGAGTGTGGTGGGTGTCAGGATGATGAATAAATTTAAGGAGGAGATAGGCAGATTTTTAATTAGTAATGGATCCAAATGATTATGGAGAACAGGCAAGAAAGTGGAGTTGAGGCCAATATGAGATGAGCCATTATCATATCAATTGGTGGAGCAGGCTTGCGGGGTTGAATTGCCCACTCAGTTCCGAGTTCTTATGTTCTTTACCCACCTTTGATTCCTTTCCAACTCGAATTAACAATCATCTATCTTTTGAGTCTTAAAAATTTTGTGATGTGAAGGTACCAGTTTTAGACTGGGTTGGACAAGATCAGTAATCACATAACACTAGGTTATAGTCCAACAGGAACAAAAACAAAGTTGATGGAAAAACTCAGCAGGTCTGGCAGCACTGTGAAGGAAAGAACAGAGTTAATGTTTCGGGTCTGGTGACACTTCCTCAAAAAACCAAAGTTAGTCCAACAGGATTATTTGAAAACACAAGCTTTCAGAGCCTCTCTCCTTCTTCAGGTGTTAATGAGAGATGTAGCATCAGACACAGAATTCATGAGTAAAAGATCAAGGGTCACACCATTGATGAGGATGTACTAAACAAACCTAAGATGCTGTTAAATCTTTAATCAGTTAGAAGATTTTAATTGATTAGTATGTATATGTAAATCCCAAATTCCTTTCAAGTCTATGGGGTGAATTTGTATTTGCAGATAGAGTCTATTTTGTTCAAAAAGCACATAAATTGTAAATAATCAGTCAATGTGGCATTTTATAAATTCCTACTTTAGAAATAAAACCAGTCTGACTCTAAACCAAAACACAAACAGATTCTAAACAAGGCCTCACACCTAACATGCATTGTCTGACCTAAAATATCACCTCTTCTTTACACTGATAAAACCTTTAGCTCTCTCAAGACAGTGACTTGAAATGAATTTTGATCATCAAGGGAGTAAAAGGTTGTGAAGTGACATGCAAGAAATTGGAGTTGAGTCCACAATCAGATCAGCTACAGAGTTGCTGAACAGAGTTTAATTAAAGGCCTGAATCGGTTGTTCCGGCTCTAATATCCTCTAATCCTGTTTGGCTTAGTATCAGGTTTTGTTTGGTAATACTCCTGTGAGGTGTCTTCAGATGCAAATTGTTGATTTTGTACCCATTCCATGACCGACTTGTCCTTTCTGATGTAAAAGCAAAATATTATAGAAGCTAGAAATCTGAATTAGAAACAGAAATGTTGGAAATACTGGGCCGGTCTGGTCATATCAGCAGAGTGAGCAATTGAGTTAATGGATGGAATCTTATTTAGGTGCTGAGGGGTGTCATTGGACTGCTTAAGAGACCTGTGCTGCCTCTTTTCAGGAAGGACCACTGAATCACAAGCCAATGGGGCAGAAGCAAAGCCACCAGTTAGCACCCTCCACCTCCCCCCACTTGCGCACCCCCCCACCCCCACCACCTCCACCCACCCCACCGCCCTAATTTTCCTGGAATCAAGACTGTGGGGGCTGGCAGCTCTCATGCTCAGCAGCATCAATTGGGACAACCATGGCTGCTGTCAGAGTCCAGGAAAGTAGAGTGCCCCATTCCACGGGTAAATAATGAGGGTGGGGTCTGTGTGTGTTTGTCAAGTGGGATGCAGGACTGTCACTTGGAGAAGTGTGCAGGAGAATCAGCAACAAGTAGGGGAGGGTGGCTCTCTGTGGGCGCTTTTTCCTGATTTTGAGTCTCTCAAAGTGGGTATTGCTTTGGTCGAAAGACCTGCTATCCTGAAATCCTGGAGGTGACAAGCTGACTGCACAACTTTAGCGATCATGGGTGCTGCTTGCCAACAGACCCACCTGCAGCTAGGTTAGTATGAGCAGTGGTGTGATAAGGCTTTTAAAGTAGTTACTAATTGGCTATTTTAAGCCCTCAACTGGCAGCAGGTCAGGAAGTTGACAAAACGTCTTTCCACCCAGAGACTCATTCTGGGAGAGGTGGGAAGGGTAAAAGATTCAGGTATAACACTGCCCCTCCTAATTACAAGCTTTCCCATCTCTAAGACCACCAACGAAGAGAACAGAAATTTCTACAGTTGAAAAAGAGACATATCAATCTCAAAGCACTGAGATAAAATGCTGCTATTAAACCTTCTGAATATTTCAATTACTTTCTTTTATTATGTTCCCCTGAAGTTTTGTGCCCAAAACTAAATGCGGTACTTCAGGGAGTGTTACCAACTTCTTTCACTTTACATTTAAGTCCGACACTATGTGCTTGATGAATTCTAGACTGGTGTCTTCTCTCTTGCTGTTGTCAAAGGTACGTCATCAGTTACATCGGCATGACTTGTATGAATCTCATTATACCACAATATGATGGGGGTGGGATGTAGGGTAGGGGGAGGAATATCTTACTGATGTATAAAACTGTGAAAAATTATGTTCTCAGTAGACATAAATAAGCAAATAAATTACTTTAGTTTTCAGCAAATCACAATCATTTACAGTGACAGTAATAGACAAAACAAATTTATTTTTTGGGAGTAACAAAGACATTTGTTTTAAACCTGAGTGATTAACTTGTCCACCATTTTTTGTGGGGAACGGGGAATCAGCAGGGACCCCCCTCTAAGGGATGGGAGAGGCAGTTTGTTGAACTCGAGGACAAAAGAGGCTTGAACGCTCTTCAGGAAGTTTGACAGAAAATTCCTGCTCAACCTGTCTTGACACAGGTAAGTATCAGATATAAATAATAGGTACTGCAGATGCTGGAGAATCCGAGATAACAAGGTGTGGAGCTGGATGAACACAGCAGGCCAAGCAGCATCATAGGAGCAGGAAAGTTTGATGTTTCGGGCCTAGACCCTTCTTCAGAAATGGGGGAGGGGAAGAGGGTTCTGAAATAAATAGGGAGAGAGGGGGAGGCGGATAGAAGATGGATAGAGGAGAGGATAGGTGGAGAGGAGGCAGACAAGTCGAAGAGGCGGGGATGGAGCCAGTAAAGGTGAGTGCAGGTGGGGATGTAGGGAGGAGATAGGTCAGTCCAGGGAGGATGGACAGGTCAAGGGGGCGGGATGAGGTTAGTAGATAGGAGATGGGGGTGCGGCTTGAGGTGGGAGGAGGGGATAGGCGAGAGGAAAAACAGGTTAGGGAGGTGGTGATGAGCTGGGCTGGTTTTGGGATGCGGTTGGGGGAGGGGAGATTTTGAAGCTTGTGAAATCCACATTGATATCATTGGGCTGCAGAGTTCCCAGGCTGAATATGATTTGCTGTTCCTGCAGCCTTCAGGTGGCATCATTGTGGCATTGCAGGAGGCCCAAGATGGACATGTCATCTGAGGAATGGGAGGGGGTGTTGAAATGGTTCGCGACTGGGAGGTGCAGTTGTTTGTTGCGAACTGAGCGCAGGTGTTCTGCAAAGCAGTCCCCAAGCCTCCGCTTGGTTTCCCCGATGTAGAGGAGGCCACACCGGGTACAGCGGATGCAGTATACCACATTGGCAGATGTGCAAGTGAACATCTGCCTGATGTGGAAAGTCTTCTTGGGGCCTGGGATTGGGGTGAGGGAGGAGGTGTGGGTGCAGGTGTAGCACTTCCTGCGGTTGCAGGGAAAAGTGCTGGGTGTGGTGGGGCTGGAGGGGAGCGTGGAGCGGACAAGGGAGTCACGGAGAGAGTGGTCCCTCCGGAAAGCAGACAAGGGTGGGGAGGGAAAAATGTCTTTGGTGGTGGGGTCAGATTGCAGATGGCGGAAGTGTCGGAGGATGATGCGTTGGATCCGGAGGTTGGTGGGATGGTACGTGAGGATGAGGGGGATTTTTTTTGGTTGTTATTGCGGGGTCGGAGTGTGAGGGATGAGTTGTGGGAAATGCGGGAGACACGGTCGAGGGCGTTCTCGACCACTGCGGCGGGGGAAGTTGCAGTCCTTGAAGAACGAGGACATCTGAGATGTACGGGAATGGAATTCCTCATCCTGGGAGCAGATGCGGTGGAGGCGAAGGAATTGGGAATAGGAGATGGCATTTTTGCAGGAAGGTGGGTGGGAGGAGGTGTATTCTAGGTACGTGTGGGAGTCAGTGGGCTTGAAATGGATATCGGTTTCCAGGTGGTTACCCGAGATGGAGACAGAGAGGTCCTGGAAGGAGAGAGAGGTGTTAGAGATGGTCCAGGTGAACCTCAGGTTGGGGTGGAAGGTGTTGGTGAAGTGGATGAACTGTTCGAGCTCCTCGTGGGAGCACGAGGCGGCGCCGATACAGTCATCAATGTAACGGAGGAAGAGGTGGGGTTTAGGGCCAGTGTAGGTACGGAAGAGGGATTGTTCCACGTAACCTGCAAAGAGGCAGGCACAGCTTGGGCCCATGCGGGTACCCATGGCCACCCCCTTTGTCTGTAGGAAGTGGGAGGAATTGAAAGAGAAGTTGTTGAGTGTGAGGACGAGTTCGGCTAAGCGGATGAGGGTGTCGGTGGAGGGGGATTGGTCAGGTCTGTGGGACAGGAAGAAGCGGAGGGCCTTTAGGCCATCAGTATGGGGAATACAGGTGTATAGGGACTGGACGTCCATAGTAAAAATGAGGTGTTGGGGACCGGGGAATTGGAAGTTCTGGAGGAGGTGGAGGGCGTGGGTGGTGTCACGGACGTAGGTAGGGAGTTCCTGGGCCCAGCGGGTGAAACTGGAGTCGAGGTAGGTGGAGATGAGTTCGGTGGGCAGGAGCAGGCGGAGACAATGGGTCAACCAGGGCATTCAGGTTTGTGGATTTTGGGAAGGAGATAGAAGCGAGCGGTGCAGGTTTGGGGAACAGTGAGGTTGGAGGCAGTGGCTGGGAGGTCACCTGAGGTAATGAGGCTGTGGATGGTTTGGGAGATGATGGTTTGGTGCTCGGGGGTGGGGTCATGATGCAGGGGCGGTAGGAGGAGGTGGTGGAGAGTTGACGCCTGGCCTCAGCGATGTACAGGTCAGTGTGTCATACTACATCTGGGCCTCCCTTGTCCGCGGATTTTATGGTGAGGTTGGGATTGGAGCAGAGGGAGCGGAGGGCTGCACATTCTGCGGGGGAGAGGTTGGAGTGTTTGAGAGGGGTAGAGAGGTTGAGGCGATTGATGTCTCGACGGCAGTCGGAGATGAAGAGGTCGAGGGAGGGTAGGACGCCTTGGGGTGGTGTCCAGGAAGGTGGCTTGTGTTGGAGGCGGGAGACTGGGTCAGTCGAGGGAGGGTTAGATTCATGGTTGAAGAAGTAAGTGTGGAGGCGGAGGCGGCGGAAAAACTGCTCAATATCCAAGCGTGAGCAGTATTCGTTGATATGTGGGTGGAGGGGGACAAAGGTGACCCTTTACTGAGGACTGACCATTCGTTCTCAGTCAGGGGTAGGGCTGGGGGGATGGTGAAGACTCAGCAGGGCTCAGTGTTGCTGTCTCCTCTGGAGCAGCTGGCTGTGGAGGCAGTGGGCGGAGCTTTGTCGGCGTCAGCGGTGGGTGGAGTTGTGTCGGCATCAGCGGTGGGTGGAGCGGCATTGGCGGTGGGCGGAGCGGGGTAGGCGGCGGCAGCAGTGGTGACGGTAGTGACTGTGGTGTTGGTATCGGAGATGGAGGCGGTGGCTTCAGCCTGACACCACCCACGCACTCCACCTCCTCCAGAACTTCCAATTCCCCAGTCCCCAACAACTCATCTTTACCATGGACACCCAGTCCCTATACACCTGTATTCCCCATGCAGATGGCCTAAAGGCCCTCTGCTTCTTCCTGTCCCGCAGACCTGACCAATCCCCCTCCACTGACGCCCTCATCCGCTTAGCAGAACTCGTCCTCACCCTCAACAACTTCTCTTTCAATTCCTCCCACTTCCTACAGACAAAGTGGGTGGCCATGGGTACCCGCATGGGCCCAAGCTGTGCCTGCCTCTTTGTGGAACATCCCTCTTCCGTACCTACACTGGCCTCAAACCCCACCTCTTCCTCCGTTACATTGATGACTGTATCGGCGCCGCCTCGTGCTCCCACGAGGAGCTCGAACAGTTTATCCACTTCACCAACACCCTCCACCCCAACCTGAAGTTCACCTGGACCATCTCTAACACCTCTCTCTCCTTCCTGGACCTCTCTGTCTCCATCTCGGGTAACCACCTAGAAACTGATATCCATTTCAAGCCCACTGACTCCCACACGTACCTAGAATACACCTCCTCCCACCCACCTTCCTGCAAAAATGCTATCCCCCATTCCCAATTCCTTCGCCTCCGCCTCATCTGCTCCCAGGATGAGGCATTCCACTCCCGTACATCTCAGATGTCCTCATTCTTCAAGGACTGCAACTTCCCCCCCGCAGTGGTTGAGAACGCCCTCGACCGTGTCTCCCGCATTTCCCACAACTCATCCCTCACACTCCAACCCCGCAATAACAACCAAAAAAAATCCCCCTCGTCCTCACATACCACCCCACCAACCTCCGGATCCAACGCATCATCCTCCGACACTTCCGCCATCTGCAATCCGACCCCACCACCAAAGACATTTTTCCCTCCCCACCCTTGTCTGCTTTCCGGAGGGACCACTCTCTCCGCGACTTCCTTGTCCGCTCCACGCTCCCCTCCAGCCCCACCACACCCGGCACTTTTCCCTGCAACCGCAGGAAGTGCTACACCTGCCCCCACAGCTCCTCCCTCACCCCAATCCCAGGCCCCAAGAAGACTTTCCACATCAGGCAGAGGTTCACCTGCACATCTGCCAATGTGGTATACTGCATCCGCTGTACCCGGTGTGGCCTCCTCTACATCGGGGAAACCAAGCGGAGGCTTGGTGACCGCTTTGCAGAACAACCGTGCTCAGTTCGCAACAAACAACTGCACCTCCCAGACGTGAACCATTTCAACTCCCCCTCCCATTCCTCAGATGACATGTCCATCTTGGGCCTCCTGCAATGCCACAATGATGCCACCCGAAGGCTGCAGGAACAGCAAATCATATTCAGCCTGGGAACCCTGCAGCCCAATGATATCAATGTGGATTTCACAAGCTTCAAAATCTCCCCTCCCCCAACCGCATCCCAAAACCAGCCAAGCTCGTCCCCATCTCCCTAACCTGTTCTTCCTCTCACCTATCCCCTCCTCCCACCTCCATCCGCACCCCCATCTCCTATCTACTAACCTCATCCCGCCCCCTTGACCTGTCCGTCCTTCCTGGACTGACCTATCTCCTCCCTACCCCCCCCCCCCCCACCTACACTCACCTTTACTGGCTCCTTCCCCACTTCTTTGACTTGTCTGCCTCCTCTCCACCTATCCTCTCCTCTATCCATCTTCTATCCACCTCCCCCTCTCTCCCTCTTTATTTCAGAACCCTCTTCCCCTCCCCCATTTCTGATGAAGGTTCTAGGCCCGAAACATCAAGCTTTCCTGCTGCTGTGATGCTGCTTGGCCTGCTGTGTTCATCCAGCCCCACATCTTGTTATCTCTAAGTATCAGACATACCCTGCTTTTAGACTAGGATAGTGAGTGTGACAGCCACTTCAGTTTAAAATGGCATTAAGGTTTTAACAGGACCCTGAATGCCAACACAGGCTATACGGTACTGTTACAATACCTATGCCAGCATCATGCAGCCATATACTCCATCGGTTAGTCTGACATGACACCTTGACATATGAAGCTGAGGTGGAAGCAGTCTGCAGACTGCAGTGCCCCAATTCCTCAAATAATGGTGACCATCCTCTGGTTTCCTGAGGTCTGAAAGACACTTTTGCCTCTCTTTTGCCTCCTCTTTTGCCTCTCCTCCTGGAATCACTGGGGTCGCTGGCAGATGGACTGAGGAGTGGCTGCTCACCCTTCGGGTGCCCTGTGAGGAGACACTAGAAAATCTGGCCCAGCTTCCTCCTCCTTCTCAGTTGTGCGAATGCGTTTTCATGACTATCTCAAGAAAGGGACAATTTGTTTGAGGCTCTGGTGCCATCTCTCCACCCTACCAGGTCACCACTTCATCAACGTTAAAGCACACTCAGCACTCAGTTGTTTGCTGAACCTTGCTCTGTGTGACAGCTGCTAACTTCTCCAAGGATGAAGCCAGGTACTTATCCACCTGAGACATGACAGATCTCATAGCCTGGATAGACTCTTCCAACATTTTACATATGTTCAAGCAGAAACTCTGTCAGCTCCGCCAGATGTTCCCTTGCCATCTGCTTCAATTGCAGAAGGTTTTGTATGGTGTGATAAGTCGCTAATCATCACCTGGAGCTCACCATGGGCCTGGCCTCTAACAGTCCTCCAACTGTCAGATTTCTCGGCTGTTACAGCCTCTGTCAGCTTCTACGGCATGTCTGTGATGCTCACAGAGATCAAAACTTCAACTGTAACCATAATTGCATTCTCACTGAGGTGACTGTATCTGAGCTGATAGAGGGTGTGGGTGAAAGACATAGCACTGAATCCTCTTCAGTTTCAATGCCTTCCTCCTCAGTGATATAGTGCAGGGTCCTGGATGATGGCGCAGGCTCTCCTTCTGAACTGTTAGAACCTGTGTTAAAGAACACAAAGAATTAGCCTGACTTTAATCACACTTACTTTTCCCATCCCATCCCTTCCTGTTGTACATCTCTTTTCTACCCAGCAGTTCGGATCAAACCCAAAGCTATTTCATCAGCTTCCATCTGCTGTCCTGCTTCAGAATCCGCAAATGCTTGGCAGTCCTGCTCTTTAACTATTCCACTGTTCTACCTGTGTAGCATGAGTGCCCTTGAATTAGGCATGTTTCTACCCATCTTTGCCTGCTTTTTCATATTATGTAACAGTTTCTCCTGCAAACACAAGGTGACAATCAGTTTCTGCTCAATGGACACCTAACTCTTATCAGCATGCATTCGTGGGACTGACGATGGGTCATTCTGGGTCATCTGCCCATACTCTCTCTCACAAACCACTTGAACTATGATAAAGGAGTTTACTTGAAAATTTGAGCCCAGGTCCATTGTAGACGAATCTACTGCCATTCCTTGACTTCATTCGCTCTAACACATGCCTCACTGAGATACTTTACTTGCTCGTCCCGTGAGATCTATTGATCTTACATTGTACTCACAATGATGGTGCAGATGAAGTTGTTATTCCTCTTTCTGTAGTGCACCTGTAGACCTTAAATCTGCTAATTGCCCATTATAGTCTCTAATCTGGTTTCTTTAGGCAGTAGGCTGAAGCTGTTGGTGGGGAAATGTATCTCCCACTGTTCCCTGGTTGTCTAGACGATAAACATGCAGGGAGGCATTGCTGAAACATGATGCCTTGCTCAGAGCCATGTGTTGGCTGAGTCTGGAAGTCAAGGTGATGATCCTCACATCCTGTACCAGAAATTGCAAAATGGTGCAGTTGGTTTCTAAGCGCTGGATGCGTGTCCAGGTGATGCTAAAATTAGTGCCTGGACCCACTATGCCTTAAGCCGATAACGAGTTCAGTAACTTCCTGTCCACAGCCATCGCTAATCAGCTGGTCTCGACGCCTCCACCAAGTTTGTTTGTTGTCCTTCAAATAATCACAGCACAATAGGAAGCTCTGCCCATTTCTGGGTTTGTCATTGGGGACTCTCATTGTGATCACAAAATTCTGTCCAATTAAATAACCAAAGCAGTAACATTTTCAGGAAATCCTCTGGACATTAAAAGATTGCCAAAATTTGATCATTCTCCTTTGCAAGAATGAAATTAAAATTATGGTAATAGCTATTTTATACGTAGTATTTCTGATTTTCAAAGGAATTGGAGTATTTGCTAAAATAGATTGCTAGATTTTGAAAAAAAAATTGTGCTGAAAAAATTAACGCAGTATTCAGAAATATTGTCTGACCTTGCTAGTTTGAACAGTTTTATTTTGCAGATTCCAGTCTGTGTTCAACGAAAATGGGTTCTACAGATGTATGTGCCTTTATTTCACATAAAATCTATCCAATTTTCACTTTCAATTTTTTTTGTGATGTGATGGATGGATGAGTCCTTCTGAACTAGATGAATTATTTGATAAGTCAACCATGAAAGTATTGCTTAAAAAGCTTAATTTGTTTTCTGTCGCATGACAACTTTTTAACTCTGTTCATCAAGGTGAGAACATTTGGTACTGGGCAGCTGGAATTTTTCTGATTAACACCCATGTCAGACAGTACAGCAAGCAGCAGAGCACAGTTCCTTCCAGTTTTACCCCTTGAGCAAAGTTCAATCCAATCTCCAAAGAGCATCATATATTGGAACCATGTGATCATTTTTCAAGTTCCCATTTCCTGTAACGTCTCTGTCTGAAATGAGTGAAGGTCTGGCATTAGGTGACTTGCTCTTGCAGAGAATCAGCACTAACAGTATAGACTGAAGAGCCTTCGTATGTATTGAAACCATTGCATGATTTCATGAAGTCTCCTTTAAACTTTCTCTACTGGAATGGAAACAGGCCCAGTATCTCATGTCTTTTGTCATAATGTTTTCTCATTCCTCTCGCTGTTCCAATAAAATTATGATTTACAGTCTCCATACATCTTTTTAATGTGTCTACCAATTCAATGTGGTCCTCAATCTATGGCCTAAATAATGTTTTTCGGAAATACATCATGAGTTCTTGTATTCTATTCCACTAGTTAAAACAAAGCAAACTTCATTTAGTGTATTATTAGTGAATTATGATTTCAAAATCCCAGGTATCTGTTTATGCACATCTTATAACATCTTTCCATTAAATTCCCATGATTTCGCGCTTTTTCGCCTCTTAAATATCTCATACGTCTACATATTAAGTTGCATCTGTCTGCAATTTAATCATGGGATGTCAGTATTGCTGGCAAAGCCAGCATTTATTGCCCATCCTCAAATGGCCTGTGAAGGTTGTGGTGAGCTATCTTCCTGAAATTCTGCAGTCTTTTTTTTATTTATTCATTGGATATGGGCAGCTCTGGCTAGGCCAGCATTTATTGCCCATCCCTAACTACCCGGAGGGCAGTTTAAGGGTTGATCACATTGCTGCAGGTCTGAAGTCACATGTAGGCCAGACCAGATGAGGAGAGCAGATTTCCTTTCCTAAAGGGCATTGATGAACCAGATGGGTTTTTCCAGCAATCAACAACTGATTCATGGTCATCATTAGATTCTTAATTCCAGATTTTTATTGAATTCAAATTCCACCATCTGCTGTAGCAGGATTCAAACCTAGGTCCCCAGGACATTACTGGGGTCTCTGGATTAATAGTCTAGTGATAATACCACTGGGCCATTGACCCTCCATGTGATGTAGGTACATCCAATGTTGTCACTGGTTTCTAAGAAGCTTTGGTGAATTTGTAGTGTGCATCTTGGAAATGGTACATGCTATACATAGTGTTGGAGTGGGTTAATATTTGTGGGAGTAGCGCCCATTAAGTGGGTTGCTTTGTCCTGGATAGTGTGTCAAGCTTTTTGAGTATTATTGGAGCTGAACTGTATTCCACCACCCTCTTTTTGCCTTGTAGATGATTGACAGGCTTTGGGAAGTCAAGCAGATAGTTTCTCACCACAAAACTCTTAGCTCTGGCCTGTCCTTGTAGCTAGAGTATTTATATGGTTGGTGCAATTCATTTTCTGGTTAATGTTAATTCTCAGTATGTTGGTTGTGGAGAATTCAACGATGATAATGCATTGAACGTCTCTTGTTTAAGATGGTTATTGCCTGGCACTTGTGTGGAACAAATGTTACTTGCAACTTTGCAGTGTGATGTAAGGTGTATGACTTTTATATAAAGATAATTTATTTTAGAATTTGGATTTTAGACAAGTGACTTGCGAATTTTGGGCTGTATGTATGAGGTGGTGTAATGATTAGCCTTGAATGTAATTCTGGAGCCTTTGTTTTTCAAAACCTTTGTGGGGACAGAGTTGCTGGGGTGATATTAGGAATTTCTTTGCATTATGAGAGTTTTATAATTTGACAGAATAAACAATTTTTTTTTAAAAAAAACTTGTTTTCAGTCTTTAAGTATCAGGAAAATGATTTTATTTGCTGAGAAAAGAAAATGTTGCTTGGAAACCCTTTGGTTTCAGTTCATAGAAGTTTTGACTGGGGTTTGATGTAAAAAGGAGCTTCTCCCAGAGAAAAAAAAATCCCAGAAAAGTTAGGAACCTTAATTTAGAACATAGAATATAGAATAGTGTAGCACAGTCCAGGCCCTTTGGCCTATTATGTTGTGCCGACCTATTATCCTGCTCTCAGATCAAACTAACCTGCATGCCCTTCATTTTACTATCATCCATGTGCCTATCCAAGAGTCGCTTAAACATCCCTAATGTATCTGACTCTACCACCACTGCTGGCAGTGCATTCCACGCATCCACCACTCTATGTGTGAAGAACCTACCTCCGACATCTCCCTTATACCTTCCTCCAATCACTTTAAAATTATGCTTCCTCGTGATAGTCATTTCCACCCTGGGAAAATGTCTCTGGCTATCCACTCTATCTATGCCTCTCATCATCTTGTACACCTCTATCAAGTCACCTCTCATCCTTCTTTGCTCCAATGAAAAAACCCTAGCTCCCTCAACCTTTCCTTGTAAGACCTGCCCTCCAGTCCAGGCAGCATCCTGGTAAATCTCCTTTGCACCCTCTCTAAAGCTTCCACATTCTTCCTATAATGAGGTGACCAGAACTGAATACAATATTTCAAGTGTGATCTAACCAGGGTTTTATAGAGCTGCATTAAGAGTTTTAATTGAAAACCGGGCCCTGGGGAGTGTTTTTGAACAGAACGGCCTTAGGGTACAGGTACATCATTCCTTCAAGGTGGCGTCACAGGAAGACAGGGTGGTGAAGAAGGCATCTGGCACACTCTCCTTTGTTGGTCATAGCATTGAGTATAGAGTTGGGATGCCATGTTACAGTTGCGCAAGACATTGGTAAAGCTACATTTGGAGTATTGAGAATAATTCTGGTTGCCCTACTATGGGAAGGATGTTGTTAAACTTCAGAGGGGCAGAAAAGATTTAAAAGGATATTGCCAGGACTGAGGGTTTAAGTTGTAGGGAGAGGCTGAATAGCCTGGGGCTTTTCTCCCTGCCGCTTCGGAGTCTGAGGGGTGACCTTACAGAGGTTTATAAAATCATGAGGAGCTGGATACGGTGAAGAGCCAAGGTCTGTTTCCCTGAATAGGGGAGTGTAAAACTTAGAGGGCATAGTTTTAAGGTGAGATGGAAAAGATATAAAAGCTACATGAGGGGCAACTTTTTCACACAGAACGTGGTACGTGTGTGGAACAAGCTGCTAGAGGAAGTGGTAGGGGTGAGTACAATTACAACATTTAAAAGGCATTAGGACAGATACATGGATAGGAGGGTTTGTAGGGATATCAGTCAAATGCAGCCAAATGGGGCGTGTTCAGTTTAGGAAGCCTGGTTGGCATGGATGGATTGGGCTAAAGGGCCTGTTTCCATGTTATATGATCCTGTGACTCCATGTTAAAATGTCTCCTGGTCAAACAGGGAGGCTCGGCATGATAGTGACAACATTTGGACTCAATTCCATTGTCATTAATGTAATATTTGAGAACATAAAGGTGGCTGAATTTTGAATTTTAAATTTAACTTGGAAATGCTCACACTGCTTTGGTTTCAATTTATTCATGTGCGTACCATCATTATTCCTTGAAACTAACTTGGTTAGACAGCTGCATGTATTGACAGTTCCCCACATTTGGCACCAATTCATAGATAAATATACAAATTGTTAAGTTAAGAACAGGAATAGTCCGCTCAGCCCTTCCAAACCTGCCTGCTGATCTGATTATGCTACATTCCTGCCTACCTCCAATAAACTTTCAATCCTTTGCTTATTAAGAATCAATCTACCTACCAATTTAACAATATTCAAAGACTCTGCTTTTACAGCTTTTTGAAGAAAAACGTATCAAAGATTATGATCTTCTGTGACAGAAAAAAATCCTCTCATCTTTGTCTCAAATAGGCAAGATCTTATTCTTTAAACAGGGATCCCTATTTTGAGATTTTTCCACAAGCGGTTTTTCCATCCTCTTCACATCCATCTTATCAATACACCTCATGATCTTATTTCTTGAGTGGTAATATAGGCATAGTGGAAATACCACTAAACGAGTAACCCCAGGTTAATACTCTGGAGACCTGGGTTCAAATCCCACAAGATGGTACGATTTGAATTCAATAAAAGGATAACCCAAAGACTACTGTATAAACACTGTTGATCATTGTAAAAACCCCTCAGTTTACTCATGTCTTTTAGGGAAGAAAATAGCAGTCCTTACCTGGTCTGGCCTACATGTGATTCCAAATCCACAGCAATGTGGTTGACTCTTAACCACCCAAACGCCAGCAGATATAAGCCTAGTCTGTGCATATTTTTCTCATAAACTGTCCAGCCATGGATATTTCAATACAGTGTGGAGATGGAAGAACACAGCAGGTCACACAGCATCAGAGGAGTGGGAAAGTCGATGTTTCGGGTTTACTCCCTTCATCAGGACTGGGGAGTGGGAAGGGAGCTTGTAAATAAATGGTGGAAGGCGGTTGTGGCTGGGGAATGGTAGGTGGGATGGTGATAAGTGGATGCAAGTAGGGGCTAGTGGAGATTGGTCAGTCAAGTATTTGTCCACCCTCCTGCAAGAATACAATCCCTTACTCCCAATTCCTCCACCTCCGCTGCATCTGCTCCCAAGGTGGACCATTCCACTCCCGGATGTCCCCGATGTCCTCCTACTTTAAGGAACGCAACTTTGTCCCTCCATTGATTCATAATGTCCTCAACTGTATCTCTTGCATTTCCCGCACTTTTGCAGTAAAAGCCACCAGACTTTTACGGTGAGAGTCCCTGATTAATGGAATTGCCCCCTGAAGGGCTTCACATCATTCACAAGTAGAGCCACACATGGTCAGGCAGAAAGAACAATCATTTATTACACCCACTCCCTGTGTGTTTGCATTCACCTGGCATTTCCAGAGTGTGTTTATGAATCACATGAGTATGGAAGGCATTGAAGGTCCCACTTGAAATTGTGAGTCACCAAATCAACCTAGTAATCAAGTCCACCCCACCTGTCCGAAACAATGTGGCTTTCTTCATGGCACTCCCTGTCTAGCCCATCAGGACAGAACCTCCATATTGTCCCACCCACAACTTTGAATTGCTTTATTTCTTAAAGTGATGATAGCAGTTATGAAAACAGATGAGGTCCTTGACATAGGAACAGGAGTAAGCCATTCAGTCCCTCAAGCCTCTTGTACCATTCAGTGAGATCATGGCTGATCAATGTTCTAACTCCGTATACTTGCCTTTGGCCCATATCCTTTAATAATTTCTGGAACAAAAATTTAACTAAGATATAAATTAGCAACTGATCCAGCATCCACTGCTGTTTCTGGAAGAGAGCTCCAAATCCCTACCACCCTTTGAGTGTAGAAGTGTTTCCTAACATCTCTCCTGAACTGTCTGGCCCGAATACTTGGATTATGTCTCCTAGTTCTACAATCCCCAACCAGTGGGAATCGTTTATCTACCCTCTCTTTTCTGTTAATGTCTTTAGTACTTTGATCAGATCACCCCTTAACCTTCTAAATTCTAGACAAAAATATGCCTAATTTGTGTAATCCCTCCTCATAACTTAACCCTTGAAATCAGGTATCATTCTTGTAAACCTACATTGTACTCCAAGGCCAATGTATCCTTCCTAAGATGTCTAGATATCATCGGTGTACTCCAAGTGGAGTCTAACCAGTGTTTTATATAACTGCACCTAACATTTGTATCCTTGGATTCCAGCCCTCTAGATATAAAAGACAGCATTCCATGAGCTTTCTTGATTACTTTCTGCACCTGTTTGGACGTTTTAAAGATCTATGAACCCCCAAGTTTCTTTGGACATCCATACATTTAACTTCATACAATCCAGAAAGTGCCCTGATCTTTCCCTTTCAAGCCAAAACCTCACACTTGCTTGCATTGACCTTTATCAGCCACAGTTTTCCCTATTCCCTTTTTCTATCAGTATCCCTTTGTAATTTTACGCCATCATCTACACTGTTTACGATGCCACCTAACTTTGAGCCATCAGCAAATTTGGATAAATGACTTGCCATGCCAAGTGAATAATTGAAGCCCTAACACAGATCCTTATGGGACATCACTGTTGACATTCTGTCAAACACAAATTGAGTACATGCCCATTATCCCTACTTTCTGTCACTTGCCATTCAAACAATTTCCCAGCCACGTCAATAATTTGCCAGCAATTCCTGGGTTTCTACCTTAGTTAGCACTCTCCTATCAAATACCTTTTATAAATTCATACAGCCAAAGCCTACGGATGTTGCCCTGTCCACTACCTTCATAATTACTTCAAAAAATTGAAGGACTAATGAACTGTGCTGGGATACCCCAAATGAAGGGTGTATCTCCCTTGTCTTGACTGATGACTATCCCCCTTAGACTTTGAGAAATAGCTGTTCGGTTGATACACATAGTGTCTGCAATTTAAGACACCTGTAATCTCCTGGTATATGTCAAATTCGACAACAATCTGTGAAATGGTATTTTTGGCTGAACCCTGGACCAAGAGCTCGAAGTGCGGTAGATATGAAAGAAACAATATTTGGCTCACTTGGTTTGACAATATGTGCTCTGGAGAAAGGGAAAATTTGATAAGGTACCACACTAAGAAATATTGTGGAAAGTAATATCTCATGGTGTATGAGGTAATGTATTGGCATGGATAAAAGATTGGCTGGCTAATAGGAAAAGAGTTGGAATGAATAGATCATTTTCTGGTTGGCAAGATGTAATGAGTGTCACAGGGTTTCGTGGTGCCTCAAATTTTAACAATTTATATTAATGAAGGGACTTAAAGTATGGTCAATAAACTTACTGTTAACAAAAAGCTGGATAGGAAAGTAAGTTGCGAAGAGATCAATTGGAATATATTTGCCTCACATATTGACCTCACTTATCTAGAGAAGGAATGTTTTTGGCGGTGGCTTTTTAGTGTAAAAGCATGCCATTAATTTTGAAGAAAAAAAACTTTTGTTATTTGCTGTCTTGTGCCAATTTAACTAATGTGGCCTGAGGATAATTATTATATATATTGATAAATTCCTCTAATTCTATTTTTCTGTGTAAAAGTTACCCCATATGTCATCAAAAACACAGAAGGTAGTTGTTATTAAGTGATTGCATTAAATGAGCTGGTGAGAATGGAAAAGTAGCTCCCAGAACGAAAATGTAGCTCATAAGAATCAAAATATTTCTGAAGAAAATCTCAAGAAGAGCCTTTGAAGAAAAAAATATTTTGCCCCACAGTTCTGAAGGGGAAGGTTAGAGTTGGGGGTGGAGAGAATAAAGGCCGCAAACAGCAGTAGCATCAGGACCCATGATTCCTCTCCCTTGCCCAGGTCACATGCAATGTTTTTTATTCTTAGATTGAGTGTAAGCATCATTGAAAATGTCCAGATTTGTCCAACATCTCAAAATGTCCTTAATCTGAGTGCTTACTAGGCTACCTCAGAGGGTAGTTAACAGTCAACTACATTGTTGCAGATTTGGAATTACACATTGGCTCGACATGAGGACAGCTGTGTTGTGATATTATGACATATATCTTTCAAGGGTGCTATCTGAATCAACAGCTCACCATTACCCATCTTGACAGGGTGTGCTGTATTAGGCCAATGACTCGTAGCCAGTCTGGAATCAACACTGATCAAAGTTAGAGAATGCACCTTTCAGGAGAATGACTACTGCCAAGACTTACTCTCGGCAAGGATTCGATACACTATACCTTCAATCTAGGATTGCATCTCAATCCAGTCAGAAGCTTTAAGTCCCGGTAAGATTGTTCAAAGCTTGGGAAGCTTGATTAGTAGAAGTGTCGTTGCTGAAAAGTTTAAGCAGAAGCAATATTGAACAGCAGGCTGCAGGTGGTCTCAATTTAAATAGATCTCCATAGACATGAAAATTCATAACTGCTGAAGCTAAACATGACAGACTGGGGTAGGAAGAAGAATCTATCCAGTGACACTTCCTCTAACAGCTGAAAGAATCCATATATATATAACATATGTATAAAAAATTTGAGCTTTTATATTTTTTGCTTTTACTCTGGAGATTCTGAAGCTATTTTCCTACCTAAAATGACTGTTTTGTGGACAGAACCAAGAGCTAAAGCTGTGGAAAAAGAAAATAGCACTTAGCAGCACCCTAACTGCAATTGAGTATAAACATTTGACTAGCTAAGGCAATGGTCACAAAATGTATTAACACTCAGACCGAAATTAACTCTAAAACAGCTTGAGAAAACCTGTCAACTGTCAAAATCTCCAAATATTATAAAAGAACCCTGCAAAAGGATGGCCCGACAGTCTGCACCAACAATGCACCTGCCCCCATCGGGAGGAAATTACATTGAGGATGATCGAATCAGCTCTTTGTATTTCCTGCAAACCCTGAGGGGAGCTTCAGATGCAATTCCTCTTCATCAGCCCGCCCGACATTGCTGGTGGTTGTTGCTGGTCCTGGGTTTGCCGGGTCATCTGCTCCTCCTCCATTTCTCTGCATATTCATTGCACCACAGCAATTGGAATGATAATGCCTGCTGTGTCTAGATCTGTCAGTCACCCTTGCATTGAAACTTTGCGTTGGGAATATGAGGAACAGAACAGGTTGATACTAATGTGGGCAGTCAGCAGTCCCATCACTCACAAACGACAGCTTTGCACACTGCTCCATACAGTGGAACATGGTGACTGTCTGTGTGGAGTTTGCACATTCTCCCTGTGTCTGTGTGGGTTTCTTCTGGATGCTCTGGTTTCCTCCCACAGCCCAAAGATGTGCAGGTTAGGCAGGTTGGCCATGCTAAATTGCCTTTAGTGTTCAAGGATGTGTAGATTAGGTGGGTTACAGGGAGATGGGTCTGGGTGAGATGCTTTGAGAAAAATAAATGTCGGCGTGAACTTGTTGGGCTGAAGTGCTTGTTTCCACGCTGTAGGGATTCTATGATCAATGATCTATGACATATCCAGGGATAGTGATGGTGGTATATGGGACATTGTTTGTAAGGTGTGAGTATGATTATGTAAGGGTGTTTCTTGACTAGTCTGTGAGATGCTGTCCCAATTTTGGCACTAACCCCAGATGTTAGTGAGAAGGACTTTGCAGGGTCAACAGGGCTGTTTCTGCCGTTGACATATGCACCAGAAGAGACAATGTCAGGTGATCTGTCTGGTTTCATTTCTTTGAGACTTTGCAGCGATTGGTACAACTGAATGGTTTGCTAGGCCATTTCAGAGAGCAATTGGGAGTCAATCATGTTACTGGTGGTCAGGAGTCACATGGAGGCCAGACCTAGTGAAGATGGCAGATTTCCTTCCCTGAAGGCCATTAGTGAACCAGTTTGGTGAAACAGGGAGTTCAGTGAAAGAGGGAGGAGATGGCAGATGGCATATGGCATTTAATGTGGAGAAGTCCAAGGTTATGCATTTTAGTAGGAAGAACAGAGGCACCGACTATTTTCTAAATGGGGAAAGGCTTCGGAAATCTGAAGAACAAAGGGACGTTGGAGTCCTGGTTCAGAATTTTCTTAAGTTTAACATCCTAGTTCACTTGGCCCTTAGGAAGGTAAAAGCAATATTAGTATTTATTTCACGAGCGCAAGAATACAAGAGCAGAGATATATAACCTGGGCACTACTAGGCTCTGGTCAGGCCACATTTTGAATATTTGAGCATTTTTGGGCCCGGTATCTAAGGAAAGATATGCTGGCCTTGGAGGGGTTCCAAAGGAGATCCTCGAGAATGGTTCCAGGAATGAAAGGCTTATCATGAGGAGTGGTGAGGTATCTGGGTGTGTGATGCATGGAGTTTAGAAGGATGACAGGGGAGTCATTGAAACTTACAGAATACTGAGAAGCCTGGATAGAGTAGATGTGGAGAAGATGTTTCACAGGATGATGAATGTGTGAAACTCATTGCCACTGAACAATGGTGTTTAAGTTACTTCTAAGACAGATTCTTGATTAGTAAGGCAATCAAAGGTTACAGGGAGAAGGCAGAACAATGAGATTGAGAAACATATCAGCCATGATTGAATACCAGAGCAGTCTTGATGGGCCAAATGGCAATTTTCTGCTCCTGTATCTTATCATCTAAATCAGAAAAGTGTTTGGCTTGGTAGGGAACTTTCAGGTGTGGTTGTGTATCTGTTGCCCTTGTCTTTCAAGATGGTATAGGTCTTGGATTTGGAAAGTACTATTAAAGGATCTTTGCTGCAATGTATCTTGTGCATGGTACATACTTCTGCCATTGTGCATTAGTGATGTATTAGGAAACAGTGTCAAAAATAACAGATTATGGATAGGGTGTCAATCAACTGGGCTGCTTTTGACTTTGAACGTGTTGACTGTTGTTGGAAGTGGACTCAACTATGCAAGTGGAGAGTGTTCTATCATGCTCCTGGCTTGTGCCTTGGAAATGGTTTACAGGCTTTGAGAAGTCAAAAAGTACGTTACCAACTGCAGAATTCCTGGGCAAAAGTGTTTATGTGGCCTGTCGAGTTCAGTTCTGGTCAATGGAAAGCCCTCAGGATGTAATAGTGGGGATTCAGTGATGGTAATGCGATTGGATGCCAAGGGAAGATGGTTTGATTCACATTTGTTGGAGGTAGTTGTTGCTTGGCACTAGTTTGGTGCGTTTGCAACTTGTCACTTGCCAGCCCAAGCGTGTTTGTTGCTGAATTGCGACATGTGAGGTGGGTGAGATACTCGAAGGATATGAGTTTGGAGGACAGATGAGAGAATGATGGCAGTGATAACTGCAGAATTGGCCTCAATCGTAGAGATAAATGAATCTAAGGTTTTGCTTTCCTTAGTAGAATCTCACTTTTCATCACAGAACAAAGTAGACGTGGATTATCCCAACCTTCCAGGATTATCCTGGAGTTAAAAGATTTAGTTGAGGAGAAAGCACAATGGTGCTTATGCTGATTAAATGACACCCATGATTTCTGACGAGATCAATTACACTTGAGTTTCCAACCCTCAGAGTTGAAGAATTTATCACTGCAGTATTGTGCTTTAAGTAGAACCCTGCTAACAATGTGGCATGTCATTCTGAGTAGCTGTGCTATGTCAAGTTGATTCAAATGACTACTGCTATTGTAATTTAACAGTTCTTCTCATATTTTTGATTAAATTCTCGACTCTGAAAATCTGGATGACACTGCAGTCCTGCAATATCGCTATTAACTCATGGAACTGTATCTTGTTCTATCCTCGTATCTTTAGGATGAGCTCAGGTTAATTGTTTTCATTAGAGTGCTGCACAGCCCATTCTCAGAGTCGAGGTGTGATCAGATCTTTCAATCGAATTGAATTGAATTGTACAGGACAATTACATAAACAAAATAAGGCATTGAACATAAAAATCCAGATACAAACCTTAAGCTCAGTCCATTATTTGTATATTATCCATACAAAACTACTTAAAGATGGTCTCTACAAATGTCCAAATATTTTTGGTATCTTGCTTAAATTTACTAAGTAAAAAGTTTTTTTCTCTAAGTATGTTATCTTCAATGCTGCCTAAATAATAAGCTGATTCATTTCATTTTTGTTAAGGAATGTTTCTCTTACTTGTACTTGTTTAAATTTAATCACATACAGCACCTCCGGATTTAATTAAGGGCAGGAATTCAGCCAATAATTGGAAAAGTATGAAGATCTCAAAAGGTCGTTAAAGTTGCAGAAGGTTGAAGAGTTGAGAAAAAGTGACAATTTAATAACAAAGATGAAAAGTTTGAAATTGAGACATTGATGGAACAAAACCCAATGTAGGTTCACAAGTAGAGGGCTGACAAGGAATAGGAATTGCTTTGAGTTCCAACATAATTTCAAATCTAATATCTAGCTTCAAAAGACGTTCTCTTACTCTAAGGTCTAGGCCCGAAACGTCAAGCTTTCCTGCTCCTATGATGCTGCTTGGCCTGCTGTGTTCATCCAGCTGTACACCTTGTTTTCTTACTCTAAGTTTAGAGAGATGAGTTTGCAATTTGACAGTAACATATTCGGTGATTTGCAAAAGTCACTGGACAGAATTGGGATTAATTGCACCAATTGGTTGGGTATCACAAGTGCTTTTTGAGCTACAAGATGTGAGTTTTGGTGTATGCACACGCTTCTCAGGTGTATTGTTCCAGAAATAAAGTTGCTGAGGATGTTTGCATGCAAACTGAATCTATGATGAAAAACCCTGAGCAGGACAGATTATGATTTTTTTTTTAGCCATACTTCGGACCTGGATGTTGCTGATGGCCAGAAATTGTTACCATCCCAGTTGCTCTTGAAGAAGCAATGGTTTGCTGAGAGGCCTATTAAACTGCGATAGTCCATGTGTGATTTAATCTCAGTATTACCACTTTGGAGCGCACTATTCCTGCGAATGCATTTTCCCCGCTTCAGATCACTACATAAAGGCATCATCTTTTATGTAATGGTTAGTTACAGGTTGCCCTCTACTAGCTATTGCTTTTCTTGAACAAGATTTTGTTGTTTTCAAGTCATTCAAAGTTGCAAAAGTTGACCGTGAATGGAGTTGCATGTGAAAAATGGCCTTTTGGCAAGCTTCAAAAATTCTACATGAATGTGGGTTCACCAGTAGATATTTTACTTGGAATGCAACATGACTTAGTGAAATCATAAGAGAGGAAGAGAAGTGGGACAAACTGTTAGAGAGGGGAGTAGGGGACAAATCAGAGTCAATATGGTCGACTGAGATTGTTCAAGGAGCAAGTTGCCTATCTTCGATATGGAAAAATGTGTCAGATATCTGTGCTTCAGAAAGGATACTTTAACTCAAATCTGCCAAATGTTGCAGCCACAACTGCAGCTTCGGAGCTCAGCCAGGAACAATTTTCCATTGATTGTAAAAAGTGGCTGAGGCCTGGAGAGTATGCATCTAGTTCCATTCATATTAGAGGTGGAGGTATTTGCAAATCCTCAATGTTTTTGTGTTCGCTATTGCATAAAGGAGGCTGAGGTACTTTAGTCAATGAGAGCTGATTGCATTTTATTCTGCTTTGCTGAGAAGTAGGGTCCAGAAGGGGCTGTCATGGTGCTACTCATCGTGGCCTGTGTTCTATGGGAGCAAACCTTGGCTACGTAGTAGGACACAGAAGCATCTTCCCCAAAACATCAGGGGAAACAAACAAATCTCTGGGTTGCTGCAAGTTGATTAGGCAATAGTTATTTATTTTAGAAGGATGGAGTATTAGATTTATTTTAAATGATGAGAAATGTTTCAGCAAGCAACTGTAAACAGACATGGCATCTTGGCCTTTATTTCAAGTGGTTTGAAGCAAACGGGTAAATAAATCTTGCTGCCATTGTGCAAGGCTTTGGTGAGAGCATACCTGGAGTATTATGCATAATGGCAGTTCTGAGCAAGGATCACTGAACCGGAAATGTTCACTCTGATATTTCTCCTCAGATGTTGTCAAATCTGCTAAGCCTTTCCAGCAATTTCTGTTTTTGTTTCTGACATAGGAGGTATGGTTAGTAAGTTTACAGCCGACACTAAAGTTGAAGGTGTACTGGATAGTGCAGAGGGTTACATCAGGGTATGGTGGAACCTTGATCAGATGGGCCAATGGCCCAAGGAGCAGCTGATGGAATTTATTCAGGTAAGTGTGAGGTGCTGCATTTTGAAAAGGCAAATCAGGGCAGGACTTATGCACTGACTGGTAAGATCCTGGGGAGAGTTGCTGAACAACGAGACCTTGGAGTACAGGTTCATTGTTGCTTGAATGTGGAGTCCCAGGTAGACAGGACAGTGAAGAAGATGTTTGGTACGCTTGCCTTTATTGATACGTGCATTGAATATAGGAGTTGGGAGGTCATGTTGTGGCTGTACAGGACATTCGTTAGGCAAGTTCAGTTCTGCTGTCCCTGTTATAAGAAGATGTTGTGAAACTTGAAAGGGTTCAGAGAAGATTTACAAGGATGTTGCCAGGGTTGGAGGGTTTGAGCTATACGGAGAGGCTGAATAGGCTGTGGCTAATTTCCCTGGAGCATCAGAGGCTGAGGGGTGACCGTATCGTGGTTTATAAAATCTTAAGGGACATGGATAAGGTAAATAGCTAATCATTATCCCCGGGATGGGGGAGTCCAAAACTAGAGGGCACAGGTTTAAGGTGAGAGGGGAAAGATTTAGAAGGGACCCAAGGGGCAACTTTTTATCCAGAAGCTGGTGCGTGTGTAGAACGAGCTGCCAGAGGAAGTGGTGGAAGCTGGTAGAATTACAACATTTAAAAGACATCTGGATGGAATATGAATAGGAAGCGTTTAGAGGGATATGGGCCAAAGGTTAGCAAATGGGACAAGATTAATTTAGGATATCTGGTCAGCATGGACAAGCTGGACCGAAGGGTCTGTTTCCATGCTATTCACTCTCTGACTCTATTTGCAGCATCCACAAATCCATTCGGTTTTGATATATTATTCAAAGTTCTGGTTTCCTTTTAAGTAAAGAAGGATAAACATCTTTTGAATTTGCAATGAATTTTTACTGGGAGGGTTTTATTGTACGATGAGAGGTTGAGTAGAATGTTCTTTACTTTGTGGAGTTTGGGAAAATAAGCAGCGGAATCATTAAAATAAAAGATCCTGAGGAAGCTTAACAGGATAAATACTAATGTGTCTGTTGTCCTGGTTACAGAGTCCAGAACATGGGGGCAATATCTTAGCACAAGGGATCAATTGTTTAAGACTGATAAGAAGAGGTTTGTTGACTGAGTCTCTGGAATTCTCTGCCCCAAAGGATTGTGTCTACTCAGACATTGAACATATTCAAGGCTGATAGAAATTCATTTTTATATTTCGAAAGAATTAAGGGTAATGGACACTGGGTAGCAAAGTAGAATTGAAGTCTAAGATCAGCTATTGTGCAAGAGTAGAACATCCTTGATGGACCGTGTGGTCTAAGGCTACTCCAGTTTCTTAACTTCTCATTCAGGATGCTGCTTGTTAACTTTTCCCTCTAATGGAATTACAAAGGTTTCCAGATGTGCAATGCCAATGTGACATGTAACCTTAAATCGCAAATTACATCAGTCAGTGCCTGGTGTTTTAGTTCTAGTCACGACAGTCTGTTGTTCTGGCTGCATTTGATCATCCTGGAATTTTAAACACTGGAGCTAGAAGATCTTTGTGATACACAGTTGAGCATCTGTTAAGATTCATAGTGGTTTGCTGCATATTGCCAGCATTGACCTTACAAAGAAGTGAGAGAATTGAAGAAAAGCAAGCTCAGTTCCCCCTTTCAGCCAAAATTTAAAGAATGAACTTGTCCAAGTGCAATACTGATAACCACAATCCTAATTTGCCATTTGCTAATAATCTTATACCTTTCTTTCCCTCTGTTACTGACCACAACAGAAAAACGTAAACCACCAAAATAAACATTACAATCTAAACTCAGAAATAAATATGAAACAACTACCGTGAGTAGATGATACAGTTTCAACTATTAACTCACTTGCCAAAACTAACTGTAGTTTAAGGAGTAGAACAGAGACTTTACCTGAATATGGTGAAATATGAATGATTTGCATCCAGAGCAGGAGACAAGTACTAATTTGTTGAAGGGTGACATTGCACGCACATTCTTTCTCTCTCTCTCCTTCATACACATATGCACGCGCACATATAAGTATATGGGGTGAATTTGCATTTGCAGATTTGGAATTGCAGATAAATTCTAATTTGTTCAAAAATCACACAATTTGTAGACAGGTTATGTAACATTTTATACATTCCTACTTTGGAAATAGAACCAGTCTGACCCCAAGTTAAACACAGCCAGATTCTAAACAAGGCCTCACACCTAAAATGCATTGTCTGACCTGAGATATCACCTCTGGTATACTGATAAAACCTTTAGTTATCTTGGGGCAGTGACTTGAAAGAAATTCTGGGATTTGCATATCAATCCTTTCCTTACTGATTAAAGATTTAACAGCCATCTTAGGTTTGTTCAGTACATTTGCTTCAGTTCTATGACCTTTTGAACTTTTGTTTATAAATTCTGTGTTTGATGCCACCTCTCTCATTGACACCTGAAGAAGGAGCGAGAATCCAAAAGCTCGTGTCTTCAAATAAACCTGTTGGACTATAACCTGATGTCATGTGATTTTTGACATTGCACTAGGGTTCACGTACAAAGGTAAGAATCATCCTCTTGCGTCTCTTGGAGCTTATTATGTCTGTGCTTTCTCTGTTCTAGTCATTCTATGATGCCCTAGTGATTGTGCATTTGTGGCTCTGAAGGCTGCCAGTGTTTTGATGAGGTTACTGAAAATGGTCTGGCAAGATCTGACCTTGAGCAGTTCAACGTGCAGGAGGCTGCAAACTGTGACTTTTTAGTCAGAGGGGACAGCACTCTGCATCGGATGGCTGGCTAATGTGCAATGACTAGCAAACTGATAGAGTGGAATTGCTGGGACCCCAAACATCTTTCTTCGAGAAGAAGAAGTTTGGGCACCATGGAGGCACTGCCACTCCTGCATATGATGTCCATTTTATATCCCAGTAATCTGCTGGAGGACAGTTTGTGGGCTGCTATGAAAGCCTACGAGTTCAATTGAGCATTGCAATTCACAAAGATTAAAGCAACAATTTGTGCTTGCATGACAGCAAGCTGAATTTGCATGATCATGGCCTGAGCTTCCACTACAGCATTTCACTGTTGATTGGCTGTTTCTTGTATTGCAGTCATCTGAGACCTCAGCCATCAGAAGCTGAATCATAATTGTGACTGCAGGTACACCAATGGAGTTGGCATCACTTCAGCTTCAAGGCTCAGTTGGAACCTCCCATGATCCTCATCATTGACTGTGAGCACTTTTGGCAGGCTTCCAAATAATTTGAGTGTTTTTGGAAGAGGTGGCCATTCACATTATTTTCTGGCTTTCCTCATTAAAATCCTGATGTGTTTCCTCTCCACTGCATACAATGTAATATTATACCCAGTTTAGAAAACCTGCTCCATGTCTCTTTAAAGATTGTTTTTAAGTCCTTTACATACAATTATGTACAGCTGATTAAGCACGCTCCAAATAAAATGTGCATCCTTGCAAAATGGAACAATATATATAGTATTCAGTGAAATGCCAATGATTTTCACTTATTTGTGAAGTGGGCTGGAATTGACCACAATTCATTGGAAGTAACCTTTTGAAATCTTCTCTCAAATACACCTCTGTGACTACAATGTCTGCTTGTGAAGATCTGAAAGAGCAATTTAGAAGTACAATGCAAACCAGGCTTATAGATAACTTTTCCTGATACTTGTAGTTGATTTCCAAATCTAGTTGAAAAAAATTTATTCTAGACCTCCAAGTGCATTTTGGTTACAACCAAGCAGAACAGATTCAGCAAGCTCCTGCTGACGTCCAGCTGCAACAGCTTCAAAAGATCATCAGCTGATGCCTGAAAAGATTCAACAGAAGTTAGCAAGCACATTATTTCTGGTCTTCAAGAGATGAGTCCCACCAGAAATGTTATTTCAAAATGTGCCAATCGTCTGCTTTTCCCCCACACCTATGTATACCATTATTATCTTTAAAAAAAATCTAATGCCCTCTTTAGTACCTCAATTGAACCTGTGCCCACTACATTTTCAGGCAGTACATTCCATGCCCTAAGTGTTGTGTTAAAATTTTTTGTTTACTCACATCACCCTTGAATCATTTGCACATTAATTTGGTTTAAGCCCTGTCATTCTTGTTTCTTTTAAAAAATATTGTTGTGAGGTTGGTATTGTACTTGTGGATTGGAAGGCAGGACATTAGAGTTTGTTTGTAAAATGATGGGGATAAGAGTGCATGGTCCCTTTAAAAAGTATGTGTTTTTTGGCTTGGAAATTTTAAACAGTCTACAGGCAGCAGCAGGTGCACTGAGAATTCTTGAAATTGAAACATTGTATCAAAAGGCTAGCAGGCAAAGCAGCATTTTTACCAAGACAACAGATTTTTGAATTTAGTTAATTAATTTAATCCAGGCCCTCGATACCAAAGCTCAACAGGGGAAGTGATGGCCTAATGGTATTATCACTGGATTGTTAATCCAGAGACCCAGTTAATGTTCTGGGTACCTGGGTTCAAGTCCTGCCACGGCAGATGGTGGAATTTGAGCTCAATAAATAACTGGACTTAAGAGTCTAATGATGACCATGGATCTGTTGTTGATTGTCAGGGGAAAAAATCCATCTGGTTCACTAGTGTCCTTTAGGGAAGGAAACTGCCATCCTTACCTGGTCTGGCCTATGTGTGACTCCAGACCCACACCAATGTGGTTGACTCTTAACTGCCCTCTAAACAATTAGGGATGGGCAATAAATGCTGCCTAGTCAGCTCGCATCCCATGAATGAATAAAGAAGAAAAAAAGACCAATGGACCTTGGACTAATTGTGTTTTAAGAAATTAACAGGTCATCGAGGTTAGACAAGAAGGGGGCATTTGAAAATCGGTGTGAAAGCCAACTGCTATCTGCTAAGATAACAGCTCTCAATAGCAATTAGCACTAAAGAAAGAGAAAATCACTGGCTCTCACAGAAATCTCTAAGATCTCAGAGTAAGCGCCATCTAAATAAATATACCATGGTACTCTTCTATTCCTGACACAAGAATTTGATGGAGGAAGGCACGCTTTACTGGAGGACAGCCGAGAAGGCAAAGAACGTTCTGTAAGACTTATCATGTCTGTAATTCTGAGAGATTAAGCTTCAATTTATTTTTTTCTTCTTAATTTGGTTTCTATAAGTGGCTCTTGTATCTGTTGGAGCAGCATACCATTAGAAGTTTGTTTTATTCGGGAATAGTTAGTAGTTGAGGGGGAATTATTTGGTTTGTTATAGTTCTGTTAATTTGTTAACACTTTAGGAGTTAGATAAATAAATTGTTACTTATTGATTATAAAGTGAGTATCAGAGATTTCTTTCATTTAACCACTGTTTTAATGGATTACAGGGCAAGGCGCGCTTCTCTGGATGTTTTTGGCTTTAATTGTCAGAGGGGTGTTGACCACTCCTTTGTAACTATATTTGCTGTAACATGTCTGACCAGGTTGTTTAAAATAACTGCAAGATTGCAACTGATATTTTCATTATCCAAGGATATGCCAAATCATGATAAAATTCTATAATTATAGATAACACTAGGCAATATCAACCGCCACATTCGGTAGGTTTGGTGTTCTACAATAACTGCTGCCAACACCAGTCTGCACTACACTAGTGCACCCTTCCAAGACTTGCGGGAAGTGGGGTATTTAATACGTTGCCTCTTGTCATCTGTATCCTCAATGGAGAAAGCACTATTCATGAATGAAATCCATGATTAAATGCAAATCTACTTCCCAAGATCTTCAGATAGCTATGTTAAATCTATAATCTACTCTTCAAGACAACACTTTTCCCTCACTGGCAGCTCTCATGTTTGCAAGATAGATCCATGTATCTATCTTTATCACACACTTACGACTCAAACGTAGAAAATGGCATAACAGCATGACCAATGAGAATGCAGATGGTTAAGCCAATTTAAACCATGACAAAGTCTTGGAATTCGAATTCCTTGTACAATTACATGCACTTTTGGAAAGATACTGGAGATTCCTGAGATGCAGGAGGTTAAGAGAGGATTTGAGGGAAAAAGACTTTCATCCCCAGAGGGTGGTGGAGGTTTGTCTTGGAGGGTAGTTGAGGCAGGAAGCCTCACGACCTTTAAAAATTACTTGGATGAGCACTTGAAGCATCATAACATTCAAGATTATAGGCCTAGTGTTGGAAAGTGGGACCAGTGTAGGTAACAGCATATTTTTGGTGGTTCAGACTTGATGTACCAAAGGACCTCTTCTGAATGATTATGTACTATGCCATTGTGTCTGGCAACATAATGTGATATTATCATGAACAACGGTAAACTCTATGACAAAATAACAACACATCCAAGTTGTACACATCCATCATATAAGATGATAACTCTGATACGGAAAGCATAACACCAGACTTCTCCAATAGAACGTAGGACAGTACAGCATAGGAACAGGCCCTTCGGCTCATGGTGTTGTGCCAAACATGATGCCAAATTAAACTAATCCCTCCTGTCTGGCCTTAGTCCATATCCCTCTATTCCTTGCATATTCATGTACTTAAAAGAAAAGTCTCTTAAACACCCCTATCATATCTGCATCTACCACTACCCCTGGCAGTGCGTTTCAGACTCCTACCACAGTCTGTGCAAAGAAGAGCTTGCCCCTCACATTTCTTTTGTACTTTCCCCGTCTCACCGTAAATGCAAGTCCCCTTGTATCAGACATTTCAACTCTGAGAAAAAGGTTCTGACCATCAACCCTATCTATGCATCTTATAATCTTATAGACTTCTACCAAGTCTCTCTTCAACCTCTACTGCTCCAGAGAAAACAACCCACGTTTTTTTTCTAGCCTCTCCTTCCAGCTCATACCCACGTAACTCATATAGCTCATACAATTAATATTGCATGTCCATCAAGGCTGATGACCCAAACATGAACACTGGGCTGAATTTTATTAAAAATCAGCTAAGTGTTAATTTCAGGGTGATGCATGGAGTGGTTCTTTTAGTGGGGTCCAGAGAGTTATCTTAGCCGATTTTATGCTGCTCACCTCATTATGTACACACTGCGACATTGATATCTTCTGCTCACCAGCAGTGGAAGTCCTGTCGCTGCTGGGACATTCTGGGATTCCCACTGCTGGTACCATATTTAAAGCCCAGTTGTGTAGCAGGTCAAACATTACCAGCTGCGAACAGCCCAGTACATGTTGAAGGAGGGAATGGGAAATAAAAGCTGCTGAGGCTGTTTAGGTGACATGGGTGATACTTCAATGGAGATAGTATCTCACATTTGTAAATGTAGAAAATAGGTGCAGGAGTAGACCATTCAGCCCTTCGAGCCTGCACCACCTTTCAATGTGATCATCGCTGATCATGCAATTTCAGGATCCCACTTCCGCTTTCTCTCCATACCCTTTCATTCCTTTAGCCACGAGGGCCATATCCAGCTCCCTTTTGAATATATCTAAAGAACTTGCCCTAGCAGCTTTCTATGGCAGAGAATATCATTGGTTCACAACTCTCTGAATGAAGAAATTCTTCTTCATCTCAGTCCTGAATGACTTACCCCTTATGCTTAGACTGTGACCCCCTAAATTAGGAATTCCCCAACATCGGGAGCATTCTTCCCACATGTAGCCTGTCCAGTCCATCAGGATTTTATATGTTTCGATGCGATCTCCCCTCATTCTTTTAAATTCCAGTGAATACAAGCTCAGTTGATCCAGTCTTTCCTTATATGTCAGTCTTACCATCCCAGGAATCAGTCTGGTGAACCTTTCCTGGACTCCTTCAACAGCAAGAATGTCCTTCCTCAGACCAGGAGACCAAAACTGCTCACAATATTCAAGGTGTGGCCTCTCCAAGGCCCTGTATAACTGCAGCAAGACATCCTACTCCTATACTCAATCATCTCACTATGAAGGCCAGCATGCCATTCACTTTCCCACTGCCTGCTGCACCTGAATGCCAACCTTCAGTGACTGTTCCACCATGATACCCAGGTCTCACCTTTTCTTAAATGCCACCATTTGGATAATAATCTGCCTTCCTGTTTTTGTGACCAAAGTGGATATTGTTACATTTATCCACATCGTGTTGCATTTGCCAAGTATTTGCCTACTTAGCCGGTCTGTCCAAGTCACCCTGCAGCCTCTTAGCATCCTCCTCACAGCACACACTGCCATCCAGCTTAGTGTTGTCTGCAATTTTGGAGATATTGCATTCAATTCCTTCGTCCAAATTGTTAATGCACATTGTAAACAGCTGATGTCCCAGCACTGAACGCTGTGGTACCCAACTTGTCATTGCCTGCCACTCTGAAAAGGACACTTTTATTCCAACTCTCTGCTTCCTGACTGCCAACTAATTCTCTGTCCACGTCAATACGTTACCTCCAATACCATGAGCTTTCATTTTGCTTACTAATCCCTTGTGCAGGACCTTGTCAAAAACCCTTTGAAAGTCCAGATGCACAATATCCACTGATTCATCCCTGTCCGCTGTACTTCCTGATCACATCCTCAAAAAAATCCAGAAGATTTGTTAAGCATGATTTCCCTTTAGTGGTTCCCAATTCTGTCACTTCTTTCCAAATGCTCAGTTACTACATCCTTAATGATTGACTCCAGCATTTTCCCCACCAATGATATCAGGTTAACTAGCCTATAATGCCTTGTTTTCTCTCTCCCTCCCTTTTGTAAAAAGTGTCAGTTACATTAGCAACCCTCCTGTCCATTGGAACTTTTCCAGAGTCTTTTGAATGCTCGAAAATTAACACCAATGCAGCCACTACTTCTCGGACCATGATCTTAAGTACTCTGGGGATGCAGAGATCAGGCTCTGGGGACTTATCAGGTTTTAATCCCAACAATTTCCCAATACCAACACTTAATAAGTACTTCCTTCACTTCCTCCTTCAAGCTTCACCCTGAGTCCTGTAGCATTTCTGGAAGTTTAAACATGTTCTATTTGACATATTCACCTTTCTGATTGACTGTCATTACATCTGCAGCTACAAGAATGAAATTGCACAGACTGCCTATCCTTAGAGAAATTCCATATTTGAACCCTGTCTAAAAAATACTACTCTTTCCCTAACACATACAGTAGCTCAATATCTTGCCATTGTTTAATGTGGGAGTATCATATGTTAAAAAGCCTTCAAACAGCTGAAAATGTTCACTTTTATTGAGCAACAGGAAGTGTAAAGGAAAAAAATATATATAAAATGCTGTCAGAAAGGAGAGATCATATCCAAAGTGAGACAGAGCCTGAGTGAGTATATAATTCATGGAATCTGGTGACAACATGGGAATTTGGTGCAGAGGGAAAGAGGTGTTTTTTGATTGCTTTTTATTGTCCCCTTTCCTGGCAGTAATGACAGTAGAAAAAGTTTTCAGCTGTTTTAGTCTTAATCAGTGTACTGCTTTCCTAAAACCATTCACTTCTCTCGTTCCCTCACATCCTTAAAATCTCCATGATGTTTATTCTTTAACCAAACCTCTAACACCTTTTGTAATTGCTCCAAAAAGGCTTCTGACTGATCTTTTCTTTACTTCTGGGTTTCTCTCTTTTTCATTTAGGATGATATCAGGATATTGCTGTTTAATTCATCCCTTTTTGGGTGTTCAACACTTGTTTTATTGCAGATTTTACAATGGAATGGAATATTAAATAATGCATTCACTAAAGAAAAGATTGGATTGTGGAAGCGGATGATTGTGGGGCAAAGATATGGAGGCTGATATCAATGCTGCTGCTGCATCTACTTCATGTGAATGAGAAAGCAATATCAGGAAGCCTGACCAAGGCCTGTGAAGCTCATCCTGGCTGGGACTGAGCTGTTGTAATGAGGTGAGTCTAAGACACAAAAACAGGAACATTCAACTGGCAAGGCCACATTCTTAGTTCACCTCACAGGTTACTATGAGTTAAGTACAACAGCAATTCCATACGAACTGTGTTCATCTAAAATAATCTGTATTCATCTTGATGCTGTGAAAGAAGTTGGGTTGAATTCCACAGAGAGCTGAGGTCCCCAACTATTTGACGTAGCACCAGCAGGAGATTATTTGCAGCACAGAAAGAAGGGCGAACACTTCAATCTTTTCTCCAGAATTTCTGTACATCTGCCAAATTTATAAAAGATAATGGGGGGAATATCCACAGATATCCAATTACTGTGTCTTTATAGTAACTTTGTTGAGATTTTCTTCAAAGTGTTGTTTTGGAAGCAGTCTGTGAGTGGACTTTTCTGACAAGATGCTTCCTCAGTATGAGACTTCAATGAATGAAGAAATGTTATCTTTTGTGCAATGTCTTATACTCCTGTTTATAGTATTTCTGGAGCATAGCTTCATAATCTCATGGCAGGAAAACATTCTCTGCAATAAACTTGCCCACATGATTACACTGAATATATGGCCACTTTAAATTATATTTTTCAATAATTTTTGAATCTTAGAATCAAACAGTACAGGAGGAAACCGTGCAATCCATTTGATTATGCTCGCTCCTTGAAACAACTCTTCAGTTAGAACCATCTCCTCTTTTTTTCGCCTGTAGCCTTGCAAGTGTTTCATTTTCAAATTTCCTTTTTGGCCTATGACGAGGTATAGTACCATTTTGTGTAGGTCAACTGTCCTGTTGGGGGACATAACATGTACTTTGGAAAAGGTACTTGAATTGATAAGAGTAGAAATGGGTGTGTATAAAATCTGGATAGGTGTTGTGGAGTTGTTTTTGAAGTATTTAAATCTTTGCCCTTTGATTTAAACTGCAGAGTTAATTCTAAAACCAAACAACGTGTTTGTAATTTTGTCCTGTCTGTTGAAAAATGACAAAGGGTTATCATTATTGGATCAGCGCAGTATTACTGATTGCACAGCCCATCAATATCACAATGTGGCGCCTGCCAGTTGACCGTTTCATTGGCAGCTCAAAGTGATTATAAAATCTTTGGTGGTGAGTAAGATTGTGTTTTCATAAGGGATAAATGCTTGAGATATATGTTTGCTTTTAAAAGGCATTAAATTGATATATGAATTAACAGTCTTTAGTATTTTTGAGGTTTTTTAATCCAGTGAACTCTGATTAAGATGCTTTTATTTCATTTCAGAAAATGTCTTAAGGTCTGTCCACAATGGAAACTGGATGTAAGAGTAAAAGGTGTGATGGGGCCATAGGTTGATCTGGCACTAACATTTTTGAAGTAAGAGAGACTATAGGCAATGGGTAGAAGGATATAGGTTAGCAGTGGGCACATAAGTGGCCACTGGATGGGTAGGTGACATGAGTTGGGATGGATCAATAATGAGGAATGTGTAGATTGGATGAAATGGTGAGAGAGGGTCAGGCCTAGACAGCTGTGTTTTTGTTTTAATCCTTCTGTTACAAGTTCCACAGCATAGTCCTAGAGGACAGCCTTTGATGCAAAATGGATCAACATCTGTGGTTGCTTCTGTGCTGTTTCTAGATCAGCCTCCTGTTAACATATTGCTGCATCCTCCCATCTACCCCAACCCAGGGGCATCAGAATGAAAACGGAACCATCTGAAACACTTTATTCCGAGTTGGATTTGTGAATTCAGCATTATTCACAATATTGTGCTTTCAACCCAAGCAGAAATTCAACCTGATACTCTTCCTGAGGGCTCAATTGCAACTTCTAAAGATATAGCATAAATTTCTTGCTGTATACTCTATTTTGATCAAGATGTGTTGATATTTGGAATCGGAATTAGAATATATGTAAGTTCAAACTGGAAAGTTCAACACCTGAAACACTAGAAGTTTGTTATCAAGATGATTAATTAATCCAGAGATAGTAAGAACTGCTGATGCTGGAGTTAGAGATAATACAGTTTGGAGCTGGAGGAACACAGCAGGCTAGGCAGCATCAGAGGAGCAGGAAAGTTGATGTTTCGAGTCAGAACCCTTCCTCAGAAATGGGGGACGGGGAAGGAAGCTCCGAAATAAGTAGAGAGGAGGGTGGGGCTGGGGTAAGTAGGTGGGATAATAATAGGTGAGTGCAGGTCGGCAGTGGTAGGGATTGGTCAGTGAGGTGGGAGGAGCGGATAGGTGAGAGAGAAGATGGACAGCTTATGTCAGGTCAAGGATGTGTGGATGGGAAGGAGGGTTGGTCATGGGTTGAGGCTCGGGGCGGGGAGATTTTGAAACTGGTAAAGGCCACATTTCAGCCATTGGGCGGTTGGTTCCTAAGGTGGAATATGAGGTGCTGCTCCTCCAGTTTCCAGGTGGCATCATTGTGACACTGGAGGAGGCCCAGGATTTGAGCAATCATTGAACTGTCATTATGGGTCAAGCAAGGGGTTTCATTTCATAAGAAATAATAGCACTTGCAAAACATGTATACTAGGAAAAGAGAGAGAATGAGAGGAAAACATTTGTTAATTTTCAGTCTTGAACAGTCAATTCAGTAGTTTCCTGGATACTTGCACTTAACGCTTCCTCCTCTGATGAATAGAGGTGATATTAAGCAGTAATTTCCATCCAGGAGTTGCAGCTGGTGGTTCTGTAATATGACCTTTTTATGGCATTAAGTGCCTCAGTTTGACATTTTTGGACAAGTGAAAGATAACTTACTTCAGCAAGAACAAGGCTAGCACGCTCCCAAAATTAAACTTGTAGCACTGTATAAATTTCTATTAACCAGCATGCTTTAGTTCAATAAATGTTTGTTCATGTATTTAAATATTTCATTTTGGCTATTTTAAAAATAGTATAAGCTTTGCTTCTAGATGCAAGGCAAACTTTATGGTAGATTGGTTATGTTGCCCAAATACAATCTAAGTAAACTCTTGGATGCAAATGCATCATTTATAAGCCTCAATATAGGAACATTTAATAATATTAAGCTAGTTTATTTCACTAGAAACTTCCACCTACTGGCTCTATCATGATTCTTTATCTCAATAATCTGAATCTCATGGTTGCATTACTAGGGTTCGTGTTATATGTTCTCCATAACCAACATGGCCATTTTGATTATCACAATATCCCTCCATGGACTCTTTTATTCCTAATAACGTTTGCTCATCTGTCCTGATAGCTCTTGGTGTTGCTAGGTATAACATAATGTTTGAAATTGCTCCTTTGGATGTTTTACTATTTTAAATATACTATATAAATTAAAGTTGTAGTTTTTGTCGTTTTCGCTTTTTCTAAGGCTCAGGAAACGAATAGCACTAGATGTATAGTGAAAAACCCTGATCAAGTAGACAGTATTCCCTGGCATCTTATCAAATTTACAGCAATGAAAAGGGACAAAACCTAATAAAATTTACAGGCCGATTTTCAAGCTGAAGTAGGACAATAAAAACATACAATGAAGTCTCAGAGGACAAATTGACTTCACTAATTTATTTCTCTTTGAACACCATCTGTATTCAAACAATTCAAGGTCAGAAATCAGACAACATCAGGTTACAGTCCAACAGATTTATTTGAATTTACATGCTTTCAGAGTGTTGCCCCTTCATCAGTTGAAGTGATTCGAAACCATTTGAGGAATAAAATTCATCGTGGGGAGGTTTGCAAATTAAACAGTAGCAGGTCAGCCTCTGTTTATATACTATATTAGATTTTCTTTTGCATTCATGTTTTGAAGTAGGATGGGCTGGTTGTCCAGGAGCCTGAGCTTGGGGTGGCAGTGCGAGGACCAGACAGTACGGAAGAGTCATAAAGTCATAGAGATATACAGCACAGTAATAGACCCTTTGGTCCAACTCATCCATGCAGACCTGATATTCTATAGAAATCTAGTCCCATTTGCCAGCATTTGGCCCATATAACTCTGAAACCTTTCTGTTCATATACCCATCCAAATACCTTTTAAATGTTGTAATCGTATCAGCCTCCACCACTTCCTCTGCCAGCTCATTCCATACGCCCACCACCCTTTGCATGAAAAAGTTGCTCCTTAGGTCGTTTTAATATCTTTTCCTTCTCAATTTAAACCTATGCCCTCAAGTTTTGGACTCCCGCACCCTGGGGAAAAGACCTTGCCTATTTACCCTATCCATGCCCCGCATGATTTTATAAACCTCTATCAGGTCACCTCTCAGCCACTGATGCTCCAGGGAAAATAACCCCAGCCTATTTAGCCTCTCCCTATAGCTCAAACTCGACAACCCTGGCAATATCCTTGTAAATCTTTTCTGAACCCTTTCAAATTTCACAACATTCTTCTTTTAGGACGGACACCAGAATTGCACACAATACTCCAGAAGTGGCCTATCCAATGTCCTGTACAGCCTCAACATGACCTCCCAACTCCTATACTCGATGCACTGACCAATAAAGACAAGCATACCAAACGCCTTCTTCACTATCCTATCTACCTGCGACACCACTTTCAAGGAACAAGAATCTGCACTCAAAGGTCTGTTTGTTCAGCAGCACTCCCCAGGACCTTACCATTAAGTATATAAGTCATGCCCTGATTTGCCTTTCCAAAATGCAGCACCTCACATTTATCGAAATTAAACTCCATCTGCCACTCTTTGGCCCATTGGTCCATCTGTACTCTGAGGTAACCTTCATTGTCCACTACACCTCCAATTTTAGTGTAGTTAAAGAATATTCTGTTTGAATGTCTGGGACTACTAAAAATGGTGTTTTGAGAATATAGTTGCTGAAACATCCACATTCTATGGTGTTTTTGTGGTGGGAGAGGAGGGATTATCTTGGAGTATGGAACGTTGGAATTATAGCACTGGATATAAGAAGAAATGTAAAAGTTGGCATGTGCTTTGAAATGAAGTTTTCCAAATGAAGCCCGGGAGAAATTTTTTGATAATTGCTTATCTCCCTAAAATTGGGGCTAATAAATGAAAGTGACCAGATTCTGTTGTCAAATATCACTGATTTATAATTCTATTTGTGAACGTTACTGGGAAAAGAGTTACAATAATTAGAATAATAATTCCAATCACAGCTTTAATTTGATAGTTTACAGATCACAGGAGCTTGTGATCTATTAGAATGATCACTGAGTAACCGCTGATTCGTATTAATCATGTTGGACTCCCTGCTGATTAGAGGGTGGTGAACAGGTTCTTTGTCCCTTTCCCATTCCTTATTCCCCAGGGAGTCAGGCCTTCCTAAAGGATTTAAGGTTTAAAGTACTGCAGTCCTAATGGTGAAAAAATCCTTAGGAAGAGTTTGAAGGGGAAAATTAAATCTCATAAGAATATTTCAAAACACTGACACCCAGTGTCATCAAAATAAGACGTTAAATTATAGAGTCATTCAGCACAGAAGCAGACCCTTCGGTCCAACTTGTCCATGCCGACCAAGTTTCCCAAACTAAACTAACCCTACTTACCTGCATTTGGCCCATATCCCTCTAAACCTTTCCTCTTCATTCATTGAAATGCACATGACAATAAAGCTAATTCAATTCAATTCAATTATTCATATACCCATCCAAATGTCTTTTAAATGTTGTAACTGTACCTGCATCCACCATTTCCTCTGGCTGTTCATTCCACATACGAATCGCAGTCTGTCTGAAAAAGATGCTCCTCAGGTCCCTTTTAAATCTTTCTCCTCTCACCTTAAAAATATGCCCCCCCTCCCCTCCTTTAAGTTCTGCTACCCTTGGGAAAAGACCTTTGCTATTCACCTTATCAATGCCCTTCATTATTCTATTAACCTCTCACCAATACAGTCTGAACCATGGTATTCACTCAAACTCAATTCATTGTCCTGACTGCAAACCAAGCAAGAGGAAAATTGGTGAGTGATCAAGAGGGAATGCAGGGAATAAAGCAATATTGAGTGGGAGAGTTAGCATGGGGCATCATCAGATGACAGGTCTTATTATTTCACACGTCAGCTGCTTTACAAACATATGAACTAGAAGCAGGAGTAAGCCATTTGATGCCTCAATTCTGCTGTGCCATTCAATGAGATCTTAACTGATCTGACTGTGGCCTCAGTTACACTTTCCTGCTCACTCTGATACTATTTGACTCCCCTTGTTAGTCGAGAATCTATTCGTCACTGCCTTAATAAAAAATTAGATGACTCTGCCTTCAATGCCAACTGGGGAGAAGGTCCACAAATGCTCACCCCTCCGATAGAAAAACATTCTCCTCCTCTCCATCTTATTGATGAAGCTTCTTTATTTCATCAAAGAACTTTAATAAATTAGTGAATTGTAATATCTCTTTCATAAAACTGTGTTGACTGTACTTTATTACATTGAGTTTTACAATGTACCATGCTATAGCTTCCTTAATAATAGATACCAGCATTTTTCTGTGAAAGGTGTTAAGCTAACTGGGTTGCAGATTCCTGCTTTCTGTCTTTGTATAGAGGAATTTACATTTGCTATTTTTCAAACTAATGGGACACTTCAAGAATCCAGGGAATTTTGGAAAATCAATATCAATTGCATCTACTATTTCAACAAACACTTAGATTACCTCCTAGGCTGTTAAAATATCTGGAGCTGGGGAGTATCAGCTTTTATTTCCTCAGTACCTTTCCCCTCACAATTGTCATAGTTTTAATTTCCAGCCTTCCGTTCACCTATTGATTTACAGTTATTTTTGTGTTGTTATTTATATTACCTACGGTAAAAATAGATGAAAATCTGTTCAATTTGTTCACTATTTCCTTATTTTCCATTAATTCCCCAGACTCAATCTCCTGAGGGATCAATATTCCATTAGTCTTCTCCGACTTAAAAACTTATGAAAGCTCTAATGATCTTTTCTAATATTTCTGGTGAGCATTCTCTCATACTGTAATTTATCATTCTTTTAGTCAAAATTTTCTGTGTTCTATATTCCATCCAATCATCTGACCTAGCAATAATCTTAGTGGAAATTGGATGCACTTTCTTTCAATTTGATAAAATCTTTAATTTCCTTAGTAATAGAAGATACACTCTTCCGTCGAGCCTTCCTTTCTAACTGGAATTTATCTTTGGAAAACAATGCTTACCTCCCTTAAATATGATGATAGAAGCAGTACACTGCTTATTACACTTGTGCATTTGCTTGAAAATAATGTAACAGTAAAATTTAAATGTCTGACATTTAAAGGATGTGTTTATCACTTGCAGAAGTACAAGTTAAATTGAAAAGTAGCCTTGATTTTCCAGTACTCACTGTATTCAGTTGATTGAATACTCCAAATAACAGGATTATATATCTCACAATTCTTTCCTCAAGAAATGTTTTAGTGTCAAATTTCCAATTCAAATCAACACACTAATTTGACAAGTCAGACGATAGCTTCTAGATCAAAAATGTCATGCCAATAAATATCATTTTTGGGATGAAATCACACATAGACAATCAGAAAACTACATTTCATCAACCTTCCACAAGCTTAATTTATTGCAGATGCAAATAGTTTTAACTGAGTCTGCAGGAAAATGTAGTCAACTTATTTTTTCAAGGTCATTGTCAGCATGTGCCTGAAATTTTAAAGAGGAGCTCCTTTTCTTTCACCTACTTAAGCAATTACTTAACCAACTTGTTGAGTTGCTTTACTCCTGAATGCTGTTATTTTGATGCGAACATCCTATTTTGATTTTTCATGCATTAGCTTTGATGAGAAAGGAAGAATATCCAAGTTTGTTGAATGAACATCCAAAGCATGTAACAGCTGCATTTTAAAGATACTGGGTTTTTTTTAAACAATAAAATGGAAGAGGATTTTGAATACTGATAAATTTAAAAAGGTTTGTGCAACAGATATTGATTGAAGCATTTCATCCATCTAGTGCAAGTCAACATATTGGAATGTTTAATATTTCATACATTGATTCAGCCCAGTGTCACACTAAGTAATATATAATTATCTTTTCACTTCCTTACCTCGACCATGCAGTCAAACATTTAAGATTAGCTCATAGTGCAAGTTCATGTAGTATGCTTAATATTTGTTTGTGATCTAAGTACCAGTGCATAGAAATTCAGGATATAGAAACAGAAATCAGCCATTCAACCCAGAGGCCTGCTGTGTCATTCAATGTGATTATGGCTGATGTACTATCTCAGTGCCATATTCCCACTATCTCCCAATGCCCCTTGACACTACTTTCTTCTGGAAATCTATTTGTTTCCTTAAATATGGTCAGTGACATTGCCTCCACAGCCTTCTATGGTAGATAATTCCACGACCCTCCAAGTGAAGGCATTTATCCTCATCTCAGTCTGTGATGGCCTGGCCCATATCCTGAGACTTATTCCCTTGCTCTGGATTGACTGGCCAGGAGAAACATCATCCTCAAATCTAGTCTGTCCGGGCCTGTCAGGATTTTATACATTTCAAACAGGTACCCAATAATTTTTAAACTCCAGTGAATACAGGCCCGGTCAACCTAGTCTCTCATGTGACTAGCCCTCCAGCCCCAGAATCAGTCTGGTGAACCTTTGCTGCATGCCCTGTCTGACAAGTGTGTCTTTTCTGAGGTAGGGAGAAATCAATTAAGCACAATTCTCCCAAAGTCGCTTAACTAAGGGCTTGTATGTTGTATGTATGGCCGCAGTTAGACTTCCTTATTCCTGTACTCAACCATCTTGGAAAGAACACCTCCATATCATTTGCCTTCCTAACTGCTTATTGCAGCTGAATTCTTGTTTGCAATGAGCAGTGTCAATCGACCCTGATCCCTTTGTACATCACCCTTCCCTAATCTACCACTATTTAAATAACAGATAAAAACAGAAATTGCTGGGAAAACTCAGCAGGTCTGGCAGTACCTGTGGAGAGAAAGCAGAGTTAACATTTCGGGACCAGTGAGCCTTCTTTAGAACTGATTATAACTAAGAAAAGGTTGGTATATATGCTGAAGATGGGGGAGTAGAAGGGGGAAGGAGTAAACAATAGGCGGAGTTGGAGCCCAGAGACAGAGAACAACAGTTGGACAGACAAAGAAATATGTAAAGGTCAGCCTGTGGAATCAGTAGCTGCTAATTGGGACCATTAGTGGATGACAATGAGATGGTTGTGGTAGCAGCCCAATGTGATGACAAGGCCTGGTGTGTGGAAGTTTGGGTAAGGACATGGGAGAAGGTGCTCAAGCCATAAAATTAGTGCTTCACTGAAGCTCAGCACAAGCTGGAAGAAAAGCTTCTAATTTTACACTTGGGAACTTTGGGTCTCAATATTGAGTTGAACAATTTTAGGGTTTAAACCACCACTTTTCTGGTGAGAGAGCAACCTTCTGATTCGCCGAGACTATGGCGACGTTACCTTTACACTGCATTTGTCATGTATTTGCTCACTTACACAACTAGTCTAAATGGCTCTGAAACAGTTTTAGTAATCCTCAACACTCTCACTCTTGCCTAGATTTCTGGTGTCAGCCAACTTGGAAAAATGTACAAATCTATATGATTCCTTGATCTCTCTTCCCAGTGAGTCGTAGAGACAGGGTCATTAAATGTTCTTCAATTAGGGATGGAGATTCGTGATTGAAAGGGTTGGATAGTGTTTGTATAGAAAGGAAACTGAAGTTGAGGCTACTGTCAGATCAGCCATAGTCTTGTTTCATGTTTGGTTTAAGGGGCTAAAAGATCCTGCTTCTCTCTGAATTCATATATTTGTACCTTCATTGGTCATTAAATCATGGAATGAGATTTGAACTCCAAACTTCTGGCTCAGAGGTATGGACTCTACCAACAGCATCTACACCATGCAGGGTCTTCAATTGGCAATTTTTAAAAAAAATCTGAGCAACATGTGTTTTCTGATACGTCAAAGCAATTGCTTTTTAAGTAACCACAGGAGCTAACCACTGCTGCCATGCTCAAGAATAATTGAATATTTTATCACTTATCTGTTTCTGACAGAGCAAAATATTAATCATCCCAAAATGCTAGCTTAATTATATCAGAAATAAAATCAAAAGATACTGAATCTTCAAACTAGAATTATCAGCTACTAAAATAAAAAGAAGTCAAACATTTGAAATATGATTCCGTGTTAAAACAATTTTTGTTACCGAATTTTTGTTAAAGCCACAACAATTTTCCCCTCAATGTTGTTTTATTTTATTCAAAAGTTACTGGACCAGTTGTATTTTCTGCTTTTGATATTTCCATAGCTTTTCATCTTAAAGAGTTTATTGCATTTCCTTTATAGAAGAATGGAATAGTTTTTTGTGCATGGCACCTTTCTCCTATTGAAGCAGCTTACATGATTTCACTTTCATAGTTTTGAAACACTACGACTTGCTTTATGCAGTATGTACTTTTAGCTTATTGTAGTTTTTTTGGAAAGAAAAATGAGATCACTCCTACTAATACTTATTTCAACATGAAGCTTCTATATTTTTGATAAGTTGGAATGATTGTTTATGCAAACATGAATTGGTTCAAAATGGTCCAGCTGTATTGGATCATTCTAATGTGAATTAATCGAACAAAGATTCATTTTGGGCATAAATTGCAAAGCATAGCATTAACCAAATTTTTGAGCTCATTATGTGCATAATTTACAATTCAATGAGTGATTTGCAATATTATGGAAGTGTGTGAACATCAAGAAACAAAGACCATTGTTTACAGCTCCCATCATAAATTAATTCCCTTGCCATGGATTCCAATTCCCTCCCCAAGCAAGCATCGAGACTGAACCAAACTGTGAAGTACTTAGACAAACTTTTAATCCAAGTTTTCGGCTTCAAACCTGCGTTCTAAATACTACAAGGCAGCAGTTTTGTCCACCTCTGCTCCTACCTCAGCCCTTTTATCACTTTAACACACATCTGCAGTCTTCTCCCTTTCAGAGTTGATTATTTCTAATTGCGCCCTGTTGTCCTCACAACTTACGCTTTCTAGAATTTCAAACTAGTCCAAAATATACCAACCTGTAAATTTGATCATCACGTTAATCTTTTCAAACCTAAATTGGCTCGCTATACAAAATATTTTTTCAACTTCTTGATTTTCAAATACTTCCAAAATCTAACCTTACCATCTCTCTATAAACCCCTACAGTCTTCCAACAATTTCCACAGCCTTGGGCTCTCTGACTCCATTTTTTTAATGGATTGTTTTCATTTTTCACGCCACCAGTGATGCCAAGACTTGGGCTTCTCATTCTGTTCTCTTATACTCCTTTGTGCACATGCTTGGACCCTGTTCCCTAAATTGTTTCCATTTATGGGGAAATCATGGTATAGTGGTAACATAACTTTACTACTAATCCAGAGGTCCATTTTAATGGTCTGAGGACAGGGGTTCCAAGACCACCAATGGAATTTAAATATAATTAATAAAAAATCTGGAATTCAAAGACCATTCAGCTGTATTCTCTGTGATGGTGAGCATCGCCTGTCGTACAAACCCGTCTGGTTCATCAATATCCTTTCAGAAAGGAAATTTGTCGTCTGTACTTTGTCTGACTGACTTGTGATGAAGGAATAAAGGAAAAAAAAACTTGCAGACATTTCTGTCCATATCTGAAAAATTGATATAATTATCATCCTTTTCTCAGTTTTCAGATACTTGTTATGCTGTCCCCAAATAGTTGGACTCTGTTACTTTAATTATTCCCATTGAGAATCACTTGGGATTTATTTCATGAAATGTGCTCTGTAGATGTATGTGGTCCAATTGGCTTCTCAGTGCTTCATTAACTGTAATGCGCCTGATCTTAGAAAAAGCAGTTACGCAGACCTCATGTGTTTTCTTTAAAAATACATGAGCAACAATTTAGCCTCATTTCTCATTTTTGCAGTACATAAAGAGAAAATTATGTAAACTAACTTTGAATTTCTGTCATTTACATTGTGTGTTTTGTTAAAAAAAAGTGCAATCTGGTCTGGAGCAATTGTTAACTCTTTCACTAATGCCATTCTTATAATTTATGGCCAAATCTTTTTCATCTATAATTCATTTTGTATGTAGAGTCATTGAGATATACAGCAGAGAAACACACCCTTTGGTCCACTTGTCCAGACCAACCAGATATCCGAAATAAATCTAGTCCAATTTGCCATAATTTGACCCATATTCTTCTAACACTTCCAATTCATATACCCATGCAGATGCCTCTTAAATGATGTAATTGTACCAGACTCCACTACTTCTTCTGGCAGCTCATTCCATACACGCACCACCCCCTGCATGAAAATGTTGCTCCTTAGATCCCATTTAAATCTTTCTCCTCTCACTGTAAACCTATGCCTCCCAGATTTGGACTCCCCCAGCCCAGGGAAAAGACTTTGTCTTTTTACCCTATCATCCCCAAGTACAGCCAAAATGTCATCCCGAATCAAAAATGCCACTACCCATCTTCACTTGCGCTCCTTTCTGTCCTTCCTATAGCATCTATACCCTGGAATATTAAGTTGCCTGTCCTGTCCATCGCTGAGCCACGTCTCTGTTACTGCTGCGATATCCCACGCACAAATTCCCAACCATGCCCTGAGTTCATCTGCCTTACCTGTTAGCCCTCTTGTAATGAAATAAATGCAGTTTAATTTATCAGTCCTACCTCATCCTCTGCTTTGTTCCCGCCTGCTCTGACTGTTCAACTTACTCCTTTTCCCAACTGTACCAGTCTCAGACTGATCTCTTTCCTCACAATCTCACTAGGTCACCCCCGCCCCACCCACCTTTAACTAGTTTAAATTTATTTAGCATATTATCACATCAGAATACTTTAAAGCTCTTCATAAAGAATTGCCTTTTGAAATGCAATAACTTATTATATTAAATACAATGGACGTGCTGCATCAACAACATCCCACAGACAAAATTGAGATAATTGGCCTTTTAATCTGTTTTGTTGGCTTTTCTTGAGAGAGGATTGTGGCAACAGCTTCAGAAGAACTGCCTGCTTTTCTGTAAATGTTGCCATTGGATCTTCAGAATCTATAAGAAGAGGTACACACATAATTGGTTTGATCTTTTATCCAAAGCACTGTACCTTGGGCAGCTCTTACTCAATTAAAAAATGGTTACTATACAGAATTTGTAATTCAGAGCTAAATTGTTCTTGAATTAGTTTTGATAGAGCTATTAAATTTACTCGGGAGATGAAAGATACCATTAAGCTGACACAAAAATACAACTGAAGGTAAATGTTCAGTTCTTTCAGGAGATTCCCCCCTAAATTATTTGGATGAGGCCATTTGTCCCACCATACATATTTGAAATATGTCATTAATCAGTCCCATTTTACAGGACTGAAGGTCTGGGGAGGCAAATCTTTGTAAACCTACATGTACGCATGGGTGGGCGCAAGCACATGCACGTGCGTGCGCGCGCACACACACACACACGCACACACACACAACTTATGTGTCATCAGCTTAAAACACCAATTTCAGTAGAATAAGCATGGGAGTTGGCCCCACAGGCTAGTACTGAGATCGTATCAAACAATGGAGTTCAGAGTATCCTCTTGGCCTTTCAGCCAATGGCAATTTCTACTCTATGTGTTGCTCTCATCCTTTGAATACTTTTATCAAAAATCCACTCAGCCTTCCCTTTTTAGAGCTGCAAGGAAAATAACCCTAACTTCTCAATTTGTCGGTAAAATTTAAATTCCTCATGGCTGGAACCAACTTGTAATTCATTTCTGCTCTTTAAGGATTTCTCTTCTTCCCAAAATGCTCTGCCCAGGATTGGCACAATTTTTCATTTACACCACTCCAGTGTCTTATAACGGTTCATTATAACTTCCTTGCATTTGCAATCAAGACCCCTCATTACAAGCTCAAAGAAACCATATATCTTTTTAATCACTGCTGTGGTTGATTTACATGCCGAACTGGTTCGTTAGAGTGCAGACGTTTCATTACCCTGCTGGGTAACATTATCAGTGCAGCATCCGATGAAGCACTGTTGTGTTTTCCCGCCTGGTATTCAAACTCTGGAGTCCAATGGAATTGGTTACCTCATTTCCGGTTTTCCTTCGCAGTGGTGTATATGTAGGGTCTAATTCTACATGTTTATTGCTGGCTTTCTTGATGGAGAACCAAGCCTCTAGGAATTCCCATGCTTGTCGCTGTTTGGCCTGTCCTAGGATCCTGATGTTGTCCCAAGCGAACTGGTGGTTCTCCATATCCGTGTGAAAGGAGATGAGTCAGTACTGGTCATGTCATTTTGTTGCTAGTTGGTGTTCATGTATTCTTGTGGCTAGTTTCCTTCCGGTCTGTCCAGTGTAATGTTTGTTGCAGTCTTTGCATGGGATCTTGTATATCACGTCGGTTCTGTCCTTTGACGTTATCACCCTATTCACATCAAGTATCAAGTCCTGAATTTCAACAACAACCACCCCAACACCCACAAACGGAGTTGTATAAAAACACTATTTAAACGAGCGACAGCACATTGCAACAACCAGAACTACACCAAAACAAAGAAGAATACAACTACCAAGTATTTAAGGACAATGGATACCCAAACTACTGGGTCCGACGATGCTCGTCACACAAACAACACCAGAAAGATACAGTACGCCCTGACACACTTGTCACGTTACCATACATCAAGAACATATCCGAACTGATCACAAGACTGCTATGACCATTGGGCATCAGAGTGGCACACAAACCTATGTCAACCCTACACCAACTGCTAACAAGAACCAAAGACCCCTTACCTCCTATGGACAGAACCGATGTGATATACAAAATTACATGCAAAGACTGAGAAAAACATTTCATTGGACAAACAGGAAGGAAACTGGCCGCAAGAATACAAGAACACCAAGTAGCAACAAAAAGCCTGACCAGTACTCACGCATCTCCATTCCCACTGATAAGGAGAACCACCAGTTAAGTTGGGACAACATCAGGATCCTAGGACAGGCCAAACAAAGACAAGCATGGGAATTCCTAGATACCTGGTTCTCCACCAAGAAGGCCATCAATAAACACATAGAATTAGACCCTACCTATATACCATTGCAAAGAAAAACTAGAAATGAAGTAATCAACTCCAATGGACCCCAGGGTTTAAATACCAGATGGGAATACACCACAGCGCTTCATCGGAGGGCGCACTGATGATGTTACCCAGCAGGGTAATGAAGCGTGTGAACTAACGGACCAGCTTGGCGAGCGAAACAGCCACAGCATCTACAACCCGAGCTACAAATCTACTCAAGAAACTCTTTAACTACTTTTTCAACTTACCACTTGCAAAGACATGTGCACATGTCTCAAAGTTCCTCCATTCTTGTGCCCTTTGGAATTGTATCTTTTATTTTATATTGCCACTTTCTATTTTTCCAACCAAAATGTATTCACACTTCACTGCATTAAATTGCATCTGCCCTCTGTCTGTTTATTCCACCAAACTGTCCATATTTCTTGGATGTTTACCACTGTTCACCTACAGTTCAAGATTTTTAGCCATTTGCAAATTTTGAAATTGTGTTCCATCAGCCCAAGTCTAGCTTGTTAATATTCATCAAGGACAGCTGATGTCTTGGTACTGATTCCTGAAGAACTCCACTGTATGCTTTTTGCCTGTCTGAAAAATAATGCTCAGTCACGACTGTTTCCTGCCACTCAGCCAAATTTACGTCCATCACACCACTGTCTTATTTACTGCATGGATTTCAAAATTCCTAGTAAGTTTAATATGAGGCACTTGGTCAAACGTATTTAATGAATCCATACACCTCAAACTACCTCCATTGCCTCTTCAGAAACCTCATTCAAGTTACTTTATGTATATCGATCTTTGAAAGTGGCATCGCATTATTAGCAGAGTAGCTAGCCAAGCATATAGGATTTTTAGCTGAATAAATATCGGTTTTGGTTCAAAATGCAGGGAGGTTTATGCTGAACATGGTTGAGCCATAACTCAATTATAGTTTCCTGTAATAGTCACCAAAATTTAAGAATGATATGACAGTTCATGAAAGGTTGCAGTGGAGATCTGTCAGAATTGAGCCTCATGGGAGAATCTAGAATTAAAGAGGACAGTTATAAAGACAAGTGGTTTCTAATTTAAGATGACAATGAAGAGAATTGCATCTTTAAGCGGGTCATTAATCTTTGGAATTCCCTTCTTCAGAGATCATTCCGGGCTGAGTTATCAGGATAAATTAAAGGCTGAGTTAGATTTTTGTTCTGCAGGAAAGTTGACAGTTATGGTGAGGAATGGGTGGATGGATGGCAGGCAGGAAAGTGGAGTTATGATCACAATCAGTCTGTGAACTCATTGACCACTGGGACTAAATGGTTTACACCTATTCCTATTCTTATTGTCTTATAGCAACAGATTTTAGGCATAAAGTTAGGATGGAGTGCCTGATATTATTCTTTTTGGAGAAATGGAGGTTGAGGGAAGTGGTACAATCCTTGAAAAGAGCACAAAACTGTGTGACAACTGCTTAGGGATCAAGAACTTCATTGTTTTAAAGTTGACAAACTTTGAAATTCCAAGTTCCTACTAAGACAATATAGCTACAAGATAACAAGGTGTGGAGCTGGATGAACACAGCAGGCCAAGCAGCATCATAGGAGCAGGAAAGCTTGCT
>JAHRHZ010000248.1:68774845-68805597 GCA_024137785.1 Ginglymostoma cirratum
TCAGCTTTCCTGCTCCTCTGATGCTGCTTGGCCTGCTGTTTTCATCCAGCTCTACACCTTGTTATCTCAGATTCTCCAGCATCTGCAGTTCCTACTATCTCTGAAACAATGAAGCATAAGCATTTGTGAGCTTCAAAGTGAAATCCTGAAGGGCTGAAATAGATTGTGAGTTGTTCCAAAAGCAGCAACAATGTTGCTACAAGTTTGATGAATCAAATTCTTGCTTTGCTTGGTTGCTGCATTAATACTGTAGCTCTCACCATTTGGGATTCAAGTGAAGACCTTTGCTGTCAATATATGTCCAATGTACGTATCTTTAGGCATCTTGAAATGCGTTTTTTTCTTATTCAGCTTCAGGTATGTCTGGTGAGCTCTGTGCAGCCATCACACCAAATCATCATGATGATCATGATCAACAATGGTCTCTTCCATTGTCTCTCCACATCCATAAGGTCGTAGATAATCAACTACAGCTTTCACTCCAGAATGATCATTAAATATCTCATACTGACTGCATCTAAGGTCTTCTGGCGTAATGGAAATAACAAATGGCCAATGTAACCACCTGTTTCTCCCAAAGTGCATCCAGAATTCAATTGTAAAGTTACTGCTTCCATCCAGCATCACTTGCCAGTAATCATCATTTGCATCTGGAGTAAATTACAAGTTGTAGCAAAAATTTCTTCAGTAGTTGGCATCAGTACTGAGATCTCTTAGCAGCTTTATTTAGATCCTTTAAGTCAATGCATACTCTAAGTTTTTGAGATTGTTTTGCTGCCACTATGTTGCTAATCCACTCTGTAGAAGTTGTTACTTTCCTGGTTAGTCCTTTCCTTTCCAGCTCATCTATCTTATCTTTCAGGCTGCTCTTGAAGGTAACTGGAAATTTCCTCAGCAGATGGTGAATTGGCATTATGTCCTTATCTACTGCAGGATGATAGTCTCTTGGAAGACATTCTAACCCTGTAAACACACAGCTGTACTCCTCTAGGATCTGTTCTGTACTCAATAATTTAGTGTGCTACAACACAGCAAATCTCTTTGGTGTCTTGAGGGTTACCAGTCCAAGCTTTAGACCTACTCCAGGTGAAACAAGTGTTTTTTTTGCCTTCTGTGATCTGTAATTTCAGATCCTCCTTCATATTTTCCAATGGGCTCACAGAGCAATCAGATAATGGAACATAAACAATAGGAGCAGGGATAGGCAATTTAGCCTCGAGCATGGTCTGTCTTTTGATACTCTCATTGCTGATCTCGTCTCCACTTCAACTCCACTTTCCTGCCCGCTCTCCATAGCTCTTCAACCTATAGCTAATTCCTCCTTAAATTTACTCAGTGTTCCAGCACCCACTATAGTCTGGGATTGTGAATTCTACAGAGTCACGATAATTGATTCTCTCAGAATGACTATGGTAGCATCATATAGCCTGAACCTTAACTTTTAAGGTCTTCATTTTTGGCCTGCCATTTTGAGCCACTTTGCACAGGTCTGTGAAGGTCATATTGCTGCATGACAGATGGGTTAACATCTAGCATTTCATGTCAACCTGACGTTCTTGTTCTAGAGACACTATTCCATCACCCTTACTGATTTTCCACTCTAGCCACTCTTTGCATGAATAAATATTGCCACTAAAGCAACCTAAACTTGTATTTGCCAACTCTTGCCAACTGTCCACGTAAAAATGACCCAGTCCTTACATTGGTGTTATTAATTATGTACAGGTATTCAAATCTATGACTATTTTATGCGAATGAAAATCTTTACCTCACACTTTTCTGTTTTAGTTGAAAGAAGAGATTAAATGAGATGCACAGATACTCAACTTTCATAAAAATATTTATAAATATTCAAGCTGTCCCTTTCAAGATACTCTCACGAGAGTGTGTTGCATTCATTTTTCATCTATCCATTTTTGTTCATCCTTGCCTGTTAATTTTTAACAATCACAATTTTCGATTGCAACAATTATCAGTGGTTCTCATCTTTCATACATTGATTAAAACAAGTCTAAGAACCAGATACAACAGCCTTGTGATTTTCTATCCTCCAGCGACCTTGGGAAAATGTCCAAATCTTTAACCTTTTTACCCACTACTCTCTGTTCCGTCCATGTCAATGGCCCTGACAATTCCATTTTGACAGATAATGGATTGAGATGTTTTTTGATAATTAGAATGGAAAACATTTTCACAAATACTGCAAAACCCGTAACTTTATCCATGCTGACAATATGAAACAATTTTCTGATGCCAGCGTATATAATATCGATAAAGATTTTCTTCTATTTGGGTTCTGCCATGAGTCTCAGAACTGTAATTAAATCTTTTACCAATTGTTCATTGACCACTTGGTTGACAATGCATTATGTCTAAACTTTATCTTGGAACTAGTTTAGACTCTTTTGTTATGGTAAGGATATTGAGGCCAAGATATGGATGCAAATGTGTGCAGTGTTGGTTGTAAAACATGTACACATTTTCAACTCTCATACACTGTTGCAATATTACTTCTAACATTCCTTTGAATTTGGCAAATTGTCCAACCTGGACCTAGAGTCACATCTTCGTAGGCTATAACTTACAATATAAAAACTGAAAGAACTGTGGATGCTGTAAATCAGGAACAAAAACAGAAGTTACTGGAAAAACTCAGCAGGTCTGGCAGCATCTGTGAAGAAAAAATCAGAATTAACATTTTGGGTCCAGAGATCCTTCCTGAAAACTGGGTGTATAACAATATTACGATACTTCAGTCATGGTATTTGTTCTGACAGGATAGTGATGGTTCCTGTATCAAGATTAAAATTAATAAGATGTCCATTGACAAAAGTAAGCTCTAGGAAAATAAAGTTGTAAGAATCACTTATTTCACCTGAATAGCTAATTTCCCCTAGTATTGCATAAAGTATTTTTATTTTCTCATGGTTGTATATCATTACTGGATGGCCTCCTAGTTCCAGGTAATATCCAAAAAAATACACAACTTTATTGAGTAATCACTGCAAAATGTGATTAACTTTGATGGGACAGAAATCAAACTGTGTCAGACAATTGAATGTATAGAGATAAAATCCTGCGGGTTTTGGCCATCTGAAACAAACTGAGAATGCTGGAGAAATGCAGCAGGTTTGGCAGCATCTTCGTATTGGGCTTGAAATTCTATTACTGGTGCTCTCTCCACAGATGCTGTCCAGTGCTGAGCTTCTCCAGCATTGACTGTGTTTGTTTTTGAATGTGGGGTGATTTCTACTTTGATGTTAGGTATTATTGTAGACATGGAATCAGATCTGCTTTTGACTAGTGGAATGTTCACTTTTCAGGCTGAAGACAAGTGAAGAGATCATCCTTCCAGCTGAATAATGCTCACAAAAAAAAACCTCTTGGTTCCATTAGTCTTTTCCTACAAAATAAGCGAATGCATCAAAAAATGTTTCTCAAAACTCTTTTAATTTTCAAACATCTCATGACAATTATGAACAATCAGAAAATAATTTGTTCTTGTGTCTTAATTCTCTGAAAGCTTAGAAAATGTATCTCACATTATAGATTCCAAGAGTTTTCAAACAATTCAAGTAGCATTTGGTCCTCTGTCTCCGTATAAAGAGATATTAGTGATGTTTCAGTTGTTTGGCATGGTTTCCATATGTAAGGATGGTTTACAATTTGTGATTAGTGCCTCTTCAGTCCTTTATCTGACTTCAGTAGTGAAGAGTATCTGTTATGAGGATCTGGTGCATTGTTCACTTGGAGCTCTGCAGTGCTAGGGTAGGCTGTGGCATGATTGTAATATCACTAGATGAGTAATCAGAGGTACAGGCTAGAGATAATAGGTACTGCAGATGCTGAAGAATCTGAGATAACAAGGTGTGGAGCTGGATGAACACAGCAGGCCAAGCAACATCATAGGAGCAGGGAAGCTTGATGTTTCGGGCCTAGACCCTTCATCAGAAAGGGTTCATCCAGCTCCACACCTTGTTATATCAGAGGTACAGGCTCATGCTTTGGGAGCATTAATTCATTTGCACGTACCTTCAGCCAAAAATAGATGGTACATCACTGTCTCCTCCAGAGATTACTGGCATCACAGATGCTAGCCTTTAGCCAACTCAATTCATTCCATCAAGAAATGGCTAAAGGCACTGGATACTGCAAAGGCAATGAGCGCCAAAACATTCTAGACTTAGTATTGAAGACTTGTGCACCAGAATTAGCCATGCTTCTAGCCAATCTGTTCCTGGAAAACTACAAAATTAGCATCTACCCCATAATTGAGAAAAATTGCCCAAGTATGTTTTGTATACAAAAAGCAAGACAAAACCCATCCAGCCAATTATCACTTTATGAGTCGCCTCTCAATTATCAATAAAGTGATAAAATGTGTCACTGACAGTGCTGTTAAATGATATTTATACAGCTATGACTTGCTCACTCATGCTCTGTTTTGGTTTTGATAGGGATACTCCATTCCCGACCTCATTATACCTTTGTTGCAAACATGGCTAAAAGAGCTAAATTCAAAATGTGAGATGAGAAATTTCTTGACATCAAAGCAGCATTTGACCAGGTGTGGCATCAAAAATTCGTAGCAAGGCTAAAGTCAATGGAAATCAGGGGACGAAACATCCACTGATTAGAGTTATTCCTAGCACAAAGGAGCACAGTTGTCGTTGTTGAATGCCAGGCACCCCAGCTTCATGACATCTGTGCAGTTGCTCCTCAGGGCAGGGTCCTGGGTCAAACCACCTTCACCGGCTTCATCAATGACCTTCCCATCATCATAGGGTCAGAAGTGAGGACATTCACTAGTAATTACATAATGTTCACTACCATTTACAAGTCCTCAGGTATTGAAGCCATCCACATGCAGCAAAGCCTGGATAACATCAGCTTCAGTGATAAGTGGTGAGTAACATTCTTGTCAAGTGCTAAGCAATTACCATCTCCAGTGAAAGAGAGCCAAACCATCTTGCCTTGAAATTCAGCGACTTTACCATTACTGGAGGCCTTAAGATCAATATCCTGGGGGGCTATCATTAACCAGAAACAGAACTGGTGCAGCCATGTAAATACTCTGGGATTTGTTAACTCAGTTGGCTGGATGGCTGGTTTGTGATGCAGCGTGATGCCAACAGCACAGGTTCAGTTCCAGCTCTGGCTGGGATAATCATGAGGGTCCTGCCTTCTCAACCTTACTTCTTGCCTGAGGTATGATGACCCTCAGATTAAATTCACCACCAGTTATCTCTCTGTAATGAGAGAGCAACCCAGTGGTCCTCTGGGACGTTGGTGACTTTATTCTACCTTACTGTGGCTACAGTTCAGAGACTGGAAATTCTGCAGCAAGTGCAACTTCAGCAAAACTCAAAAAGCCTGATTCCATCCGGGGTAAAGCAATTCACTTGGTTGGCACTCCATCCAGTACCCTTCACCACCATTTGTACTGCAGCAATTAACTAAGTCTTCTTCAACAGCACATTCCAAAACTGGGACCTGTACTATCTAGAAGGACAAAGGCAGCGGATGCATGGAAATACAACCTCCTGCAAGTTCCCCTCCAAGTCATATACTATCCTGATTTGGAACAACATCCTTATTCCTTCACTGTTGCTGATGACGATTGTGAAATGCCTTTCCTAATGAGACTTTTGGTGTGCCTATGCCACATGGATTGCAGCAGTCCAAGGATGCACCTCATCACCACCTTCTCAAGGTTCTTATCGATGGACAATGAGTGCTGGCCCAGCCAGTGACACCCACATGCCATGAAAGAATAAGACTAATGTATAATTTTGGAACATGAGAATTGTTGCAGGGTTGCATCATATATTAATAATGATTAAACTGCTCATTTTACAGGTACACACATTTGATCTTTGTTCAAGGAGTACAGTCTGGCCTTGACGTAAGTGGATGTGTAATTCAAACTTTGGAACAATTCCAAATAAGTCAGTTTAAGGAAGAAATAAAGTGCAACTAGATTTAGAAAACAAAAGATTTTCCTTAAGTGGCTGAAACAATACATTGGTGATGCAACTTAATGTGATATAGACGTAAGACACGGGAGCAGAGATAAGCCATTCAGCCCTTCACACCTGCTCAGCCTTTCCATAAGATCATGGCTACTGCTCAACGCCACTTTCCTGCCTTTTCCCCATAACCCATGGTTCACCTACTCATTAAAAGTCTGTCTAACTAAGCCTTGAATGTACTTAATGACCCAGCCTCGACAGCTCTCTGCTGTAAAGAATTCCATAGATCCTCAACCTTGGAGAGAAGAAATTCCTCCTCATCTCTGCCTTAAACGTGCAGCCCCTTGTTCTGAGATTATGTGACTTATGTACAAACTTCTGTATAAAATACCAACTTAATTTTACAATGGTGATTTTCAATTGGCCATTTTTCATTTTTCTTTTCAAAAAATAAGCGACCAGCAGTAGAACATTAAGGATGTACTCTGAGAATCTCTGGGTTGTACCTGGTAGGCAGTCCAGCACTTGGAAATCCAAAATGTCATCCAGACAGTTGCTCGTGCATCCAAGTCAAAGTGTAGGTCCGAATTTTCAAGTATAAGTGAGGAAAACAGGACTTATTCATTCTGAAACAGTGCATTAGTCACAAGGAAAAATAAAATGTGTTTCAATCCATCTTTGATGAAGTTTCAATATTATCAGTATTTGGAAACTTGTGTTTTGAATGGGACAGTGTCATACATAATTTTTAGTTTGATTTGAATTTCTATCTTGTGAGTGTGGAGTAGACAAGACATAGACCTGAACAATGAAACTAAAGCTGTCTTTTAGTTGATTGAGCCACATGAAAAGATTTGATGTCAGCATCAAGCTTTAAAAATAATTGAGGCGAATGTTTCAAGGACAGTAAAACAAAAAATAGAAGGGAGAGAGAGAGACAGAGAAAATGCTGCAAGGAACACAGGAACACGGGGAAGTGAGGGAAGTTCTTTTAGACAGAGCACCATCCAGATGGTCAGTGTGTAGGCAGGATCCTTTGAGCGAGGAGAAGTTCATTCAGAGAGAAAAGGTCTCCAGCATCAGCAGTATTTTTTTTATTAGTCTTCGTAATAGTCAGAGCAAAAAAGTTAGTAAGTGGGAGGCTCTAGAAACAGAAAGCTTGAAGGTGTCAGACTGGAAGACATCCTAAAATGCTGTTGAACAGAGTTTAAGGAAAGCATGTTTAGGAGAAAGCGAACCGTGTTCGCAATTGTTTAAGGAGAGAAAAAACAGAGCCTGACAAAGATAACATCAAATGAATGCAGAGGTTTGCTGAAAAGCCATTCCAAGTGAACAAGGAACTTTAAAGTGGAAACATGGTAATTCTTCAGTCAGGTTTCAGATTCAGCCTGAAAATTAAAACTGATTGTTAACTGTTCTTTGTGTATCTCCATACCAATTAAGGATTTTCTTCAGCATCCTGTCAACTCTGTGTAAAATAGTGTCTCTTTTTTCAAGTCAGTATCTTGTGTCATATTCTAATAAGTTCAAGATGAAAAGCTTCAACTTGTGATCTCCTGTTAACAATGATTTGTGCATGACAGCTCAAAACTAGCAAGCAAATCATATACATTAGCAAACACTTCTGGCCACCCAGTGTTATGTATTTCAACTTCTTCGTTCAAACAAAAGGAAATTCTGAAGGATAATTAGCTGCTATTTATTTTGTGTAGATTATTACATTTATATATTCATAGCCCAGTCCTTTTAGCCAGGTGTGTGCAAATATTGAATATCCTTTTATATAACATCAACACACAAAAATAAGTATTGTTGAAGCCATTTAACAATCTTTACAATTACACATATATTGTACAATTATACGATATTTATTAGACATCAACAAGATGCACTCTCAAAGAGGAAACAACGGGGAAATATTTGGGGTTTCCACAAACCAATCATTTACAGCTCAGCTCCTTATGAAACCTATAAGGGAAGTAAACAGTGCAACTGTCCAAACCAATTATTTGGAAAGACAAATTGTTACAGTTTTACTGTAGGACAATTTACATTCATATAAACAGTTACTGAACTCAGCTTGTGCTCACTTCTACATCTGTGAGGCTGAGCGTGCAGAAACTATCTTGAAAGTAGATGTGACAGCTATTTTTTCCAATTGAATCAAATTATGTAGATAAATGTATTTCGTGAAATATAATGTAAATATCATCCTAACTGCAAAATCAGCCTGGTGAAGCCCTTCGCTATTCCTTTGCCTTTAAAGTATCTGCTTGAATTGGAGTTTATCACATAATAACTGCCATTTGGTAAGTGACGATTCTGTTCCAATGGACAAGCTTATGCCTACATTAATCACCTTCAGCAAATGCTATTTATAAACACAATTAAGATTTATTCTGTTCACTATTCCGATCTTGCTTCAGTATTGAGAAAAGTGCCCCACAATCGTGTGCTGAAGTTGCACATTTAGAAATTTTCTTAGAATCTTTACTGAAAGTATATTTGTAAAAAAAGACGCTTAGTGAAATAAAGAAATGCATATCTAGATTTAGTCATATGTAAGAATTTCACAAATAAGTTTGATTCTTCCTCTGATAAATATTTCATGGGCATAATCATTCACTGTTAAAGCACTTGGTGAATATTACTGTAGACGCATGTACTTTGTCTTCTTGATCATCAAATTGTGTTGTCCATGTCGATAGACAGTAATTTTGTCAAGTAGAGTGGGCATCACCTCAGTGTTAGGCAAGACTGAAAACATGAGCTTCTGAAATCTGCTAGGTGCTGAATATAGCCCATAGTACACATGTCATACTGAAGCACACCTTCAAGAGCTGAAAACCCAAAGAATCATGTCACTTGGGAAGTCATGAAGTAGATTGAGTTAGTTGGAGTTAGAACTAAAAGGAAAATTTAAAATGAACATTGTTGGGGAAACTGGAACTTACATATATTTCTAAATATGGCCCCTGCTATTTTGTGGGTATCAGCAGAATATCAGTTTGTGATGTCTAATCTATTAGTAAATTCCATAAAATCAAAATATCTGATTTGTTGTCTGTTACACGAGAAATTAGATATATGTAATTAAATAACAAATTAGGTATCATTAATTTATAATAATAATGTGAATGACTTTGTGAAATAATTTTGATAAAGCTGATTGGCATGGTTATTGGAGCTGGATGTCTGAAAAATACAGTAACATAGAAGGTGAGAGAAGCAGTCACCTTCACTGACAGCAATTGAATGAAATTTATGTGAGAGCAACTTGCTCAGCCCTTTCAATTCCTCACAAAGGTCAAAATGCATTTGCTTGTTAAGTCAATCTTTGAAAAGAACATCTGTTGGATCAGTTTCTAAATTAATTAAATATCTCAATTCCAAGAGGATGCACCCTTTTGTGAAACATGCTTGCTCTGCTACCAACATTATCTATTATCTATACTAAAATTGGAAAAGCTGCTCCAACACAGCCGTATTTTATCTATTGCTGTTATACATGCCACTTTCCAGTGACTTAACAGAGCAAGAATTGCAGAGATGCTTTTAACTTATTCTACTGTTACTAACAGATTGCTAATTTATTGCCCTCTCTGCTCTCATCACCTGTCTGTAATCAGATTGTGATTACATTTTTTAAATTCATTCATGGGATGAGAGCATCACTGGCCAGGCAGCATTTATTGCCCATCCCTAATTGCCCAGCAGGCAACCACATTGCTGTGGGTCTGGAGTCACATGTAGGTCAGACCAGGTAAGGACTGCAGTTTCTTTCCCTGAAGAACATTAGTGAACCAGAATGGATTTTCCTGACTATCAACAACAGATTCATAGTCATCATTAACTCTTAATTCCAGATTTTTTTAAAAGAATTGAATTCAAGTTCCACCCTTTGCTGTGGTGGGATTCAAACCCAGGTTCCCAGAACATTATCTGGGTCTCTGGATTGACAGTCCGGTGATAATGCCACTGGGCCATCACCTCCCCTCATAACCCCTAGATAAAATATTGCAATGTTGGAGCAGCTTTTTCAATTTTAATATAGATAATGGATAATGTTGGTACCAGAGCAATACGTTCCTCTTTTATTTAACTGTGGGGTCATATTACACCCAGTCCCTCTGTTTGTGGGCTCCAAATTTAGAAGGGCCACAACAACAATACTCTGGTAAAGTTAGAAACTAGAAGTAGGATTAGTAGAAGAACCATTGTTTCACACAATCTTAGAAGCTGGGGTGAGGGATGGTTTGCAACACAGACATTCGTACAAGCATGCAGGGAATAGTAGAATTGGAAAAAGATGGAGAGATTATGCAATTAAATTTGAGTACAAAGGAAAACAACCAAGGGATATCTATTTAACTATATCCCTGTTTTTAAGGATTGAGTCCAAAAGTCAAAAATTGATGTTAGCAATCTGGAATTTCTTGCTGAGTTGATTGGTTGGTTAGCCTGCAGTTAAAGAATTGTGGGCAGTTTCCACTCCAAAAATTTCTGCAGATGTCAGTAGAGGAAGTTTTGCTAAAGTATACCTTCTACTTCACCACTTTGGTGAAAGAACGTTTCACTTTCAGAGCACAAATACAGACTGCTGACTGCTTTATTGGGGCAGAGGTTGTTAGTCCAGAGTTAGGGCTGTTGATATTCAGAAGGTACTGGATGGAGCACTGCTGTCCCCTAAACTGTTTGCTGTTTCAAACTCATATCAAACAGGTGCATTCAATACTGTGGATTTCATACAAGCAAGCCTCGGGGGAGGCCAAGTAGGTACTCTTGAAACAAAGTCTTGCGTTAGAGACAATCAGTGTCTGTGGTCCAATCTAGAAATTAAATGCAAATTCATTAACACATCTCATGAAATGGATTTAACGATCAAATTCGTTTTGCATGAGTTTTTCGTGAAGTGGATCGTTTCTGCATCAGATTATATTACAATAATGAACAGTCCGGAGATACTTGGATGTCGATTGTCTATCTGTCATTTATTTGGCCCTGAAAGGAGATTGACAAATCCAGTCATGTAGCTAGAGAAGACATCTTTGTTGGCCGTTACCTGGTTTTAGAGCAATCACTAAATATAGGCAAAAGTAAGACAAATTTGCCATAGCCCCAAAGGACTATGGATCTGTTCTTTCATTACAGAGAGACAATTTGGTGATGGTTTAACCCGAAGATCACCATTCCTCGGGTGATGGGAGAGATTGAGAAGGTGAGTCCTTCAAGTTATCCTCAGCCAGAATGGAAATTGAACCCATGCTGTTAATGAGGTGAGAGAGCTGTCCAATGATTGGAGACTGAAGATAGAATAAGCCCAAAATTTTAGAGTTCAGATGGAAGAGAGGTAACACTTTCGAAACTTATAAAATTCTAAGAGGACTTAACGAGATTGATGTTGAGAGGCTGTGTCTCTGGAGAATTTAGAACGAGGTCAGCCACAATTTTATTAAGTGGCAGAGGAGGATTGAGGTGCCAAATGGCCTACTTTTGCCATTAATTTGAATGTGTGATTGTGGGTGTCAAGGGCTCAGGATAAGGAATCAGCCAGTTAGGACTGTGATGGGATGAAATTTCTCTACTCAAATGGTCCTGAATCTTTGGAAGTTTTTGTCCCAAAGGTTTGAATTAAGGCCCTGTTTCCATCCATTGTATTAAAGGAGGCCAACCTGTTCCTGTACCTGTTCAGTTGAAAAGGTGGGTGAGGAATAGATAGTATCCACTGGGGGCAAGATCACAGAGATATTAACACTCATTTTGTGTTTCCTTCTTGGGTCCCAAGACCTGACAATAGCATCCATTCTCCTCTCCCGGCAATCCTGATCTCTTGGAATGCCCAGACTGATCTCCAAACGCGGTTACCATGAATATTGTCCCCTGTAGTGATCAGGCACTACTGAGTTATTGGCAGCTCTCGAAGGCAGGACTTACTTTTCACTGAGGAGCAAAAGCCCACCTAGTTGCTTCATTAAGGGCCTACCACACCTCCCCAGCTGTGATTTATCACTATAGGTCAGCTTTTATTTAAAACCAATGACTTTTCAACTGAGGGGTGCGAGCAATACAGCTACCAAACCCCCACCTCACTTCCGCATTCCCCTAACTGTAACATCCAAACCATTAGCTGTCTCCCTGTCTCTATCTGTCTTTTTCCACAGATCCGACCAGACATTTCCAGCCTGTTCTATTTTGTTTATTTATTAAGAAATGGCAAGGCAGGTTTGAGAGGCCATAACATTTACAGGTGTAGCTATTTCTTATACCTTCTGGATGCAACCTAATGGTGTGGTAGCATACAGGGAGTTTATTGAGCTGCAGGTACTCTACAGGCATATTGGCACTTGAAGCTCGAGTGAGTGTTGCCTTTGGAAATTGCTGTTATCTCAATAAACAGTGAAACTTTAATAGTGTTGCTGTACGAGGAGGAAGGGGGGCAACAGTGATAGCAGCAACAGAAAGAGATGCAATGGATTTCTGTGAAGAAATCTTGTATAAGGCCCTACCTTATTTTTCCAAAGGCAATTTATTCCCGGTGGTTATCACCTTTTGCATATGGACCTGTGCTAGAAGACTATGGCAGCAAGTGGCAGAAAGGTGACATCTGACTTGAACATTTTTTTGCCTCAGATCATCCAATTTTTAAAAAATTCATTCATAGGATGAGGACATCGCTGGCTAGGCTAGCATTTATTGCCAATCTCAGAAGGCGGTTAATAGCCGTGGATCTCGATTCACGTTAGTCTAGACCAGGTAAGGATGATGGTTTTTCTCTCTAAAGGACATTAGTGAACAAGGTGGGTTTTTTCCTGACAATTGTTTCATGGTCATCATTAGATTCTTAATTCCAGATCTTTATTGAATTCAAATTACACCAACTGTCTTGGCGGTATTCAAACACGGATCCCGAAAACATTACCCGGGGCTCTGAATTAACAGTCCAACAGTAACACCACTAGGCCATCGCCTCCCGTCAAAATGCTCCCCATGCATATTTTATGATCAGTGGTCCATAAATACATTGAGGAGACAATCTATGCTTTAACTGCAAGGATAAATGAATAAAATAATTTTATTATTTCGATGATAGTCAAAACAGGAGAGCCTGAAATTTCACAGTAATTGAATGTGATCTGCTCAGCTGCACTCGTGTTGCCATCAGAGCATGTCAAGGCAACCAGGAGGCTTTGTCAATTGTCATTACCAGAAAAGGTTGAGCATTTGTACGTGAAAAGATTACTGGTTGAGGTTGTGAAGTTATTTTGAAGTTATCTGAAGCTACAAATGCTCATGACACACAAAGAGATGCAAGTGAAGTTCACCCAGTTCAGAAGAGTTGCCTGGCCTGCATCTCCAAGGTTGGTTTCTGTGGATGACCCCCTTATTTCAGTAATCTTTTCCTCCTTTGGGTGAGGCCCATTCAGTTAGCTCTGTGTTAGAGATTCATCAGAAAGGTACAAAGACTTAAAGGGTTAAATGGTCAGAAATGTTGCTACATCTTCTGGTTCCCAGAAGTTTGAAATAATCACATTAATTTACACATGCAAGGATGAACATTGAATGTACTTCTCACACCTTAACATGGGCTGCAAGTGCTGTGAATTGTTCATTGAAATGTTGATTGTAGTAGTGAGACCTATGGTATTCTGGATACTTGAAACAATTCTTCTAATTCTTTTTGAACAGTCTAACAAAATAGCCACAGGTTGCTTAAATTTTGTTTCCACTTTTCTGAGCTAAGGATTTTCGAGGTAATCAAACTGTGATGTTTAAAATTAAAAGTGAATTCTCTTAATTAAATGAAGAAGGCAGAATCGGATAAGGACAAAAGCAGAAATTGCTGGAAATACTCAGCAGGTCTGGCAGCATTTATGAAGAGAAATCAGAGTTAATATTTCGGATCCAGTGACCCTTCTTCAGAACTTATAGGGGCCTGAATGACAATGGACTATGGCATGATTTGTGGCAGAGTCATGAGAGAAATCCAGTGATGCTTATCTTGACATTGCCTGGCTTTGAGGTGAGTTTATTGCTAAGCGGCAATGTGTTGACAATTAAGGGTTATGGTTTGCAAAAACCACCTTGATAGTGACATATCTGTCCTTATTAAATGCAGTTTCTTATTTTAACAAATGTGTCGAACCAACCACACACAGAATTCTTGAATTTGAAGTTAGAGCAGTTACCTGGCAACTTCAGTTTGCCATTGACTTTGAAGAACCTCGATGTTGCTCACCATGCATTAGCATCACAGGGCTCGATCCATGGGTATCAGCTGCATGCACCACTCGTCAACAGGCTTTGACTTCTGAGATTTAGCAACCCCCCACAGTCATGGCACCTCTCTGATCCATTCACAGGAGGCTTAGGAAGCACAGACATGCATTTCAGTGTGCACCAGTAACTACTGTTGAACGGTTGCTGCGAGGCTATCAGTACTGCTATATTGACATACTCTTTTGAGCAGACATACAGGCAGGCTGCTTGTCTTTCTTGTCAGTATGGGGAGGGGTTGTGGCGTGTGTTGGTATGCCTTGCTTGCGGCTTCAGCTTACCACTTGCCCTATACAAACTGCAGCTCAGGGCACAATCCACAGACACCAGATGCATACATCCCTCATCTACAGAAAATGGCATCTGGCATCTGCCAACCCATCACGGCCATCCTAGTACCTTTATATTATGTATTAGCAGTACATGTTTAAAGCACAGGTTTCTATTGCAGGCCACACCAGCAACTAGAATGGAAAGGCTGCAATGGGGACAGTTTGCGTAGTAGGACAGGAATCAGTCAATCAGATCCTTATACAGAAACTAAGAATGGAGGGAGATTAGGGGGCTTGCCAGTGTGGTCATTGCCATGGAAGGTTTGTCTTCATGACTCAGGGCTGCACGTTGTAGAAAAAGAGTGCAATACAATTTTGAAATGGGACATCAACGTTTCCAAGGGGTGGTGTGTGGATTAAGGGTAAAGCATGGCTGAGCGAGGTGGGATGCAGGAGTGGGTATAATGCATGGATGGAGCATTTTGACTTCAAGGGGGGACAGTATATGGTTATTTCATGTGCCTGGGGTTGGTCGGGATAGATAGGCAGATGTAAGCACTTGTAGATGAGTTGGAGTGGGACTTTGAGAAATGTGAATACTTTGGGGTTTATGGGATGGTCTAGTCAAAAGGGAATGTGAATGTTTGAGGTTGGCTCAGGTTGAGGTTGGAAGCCACTGACAGAGGAGAACTGTTGTATAGCCCTGCGCTAGAAATTGAAAGCAAGTAGCTGGAGAAGAAAAAAGCTGTGGCAACGCTCAGACTAGGTAGGATAGGTAACTCGACTTGTGAGTGAGGAGCTGCAGCAAACTTTGTTCATGGAGTTTTTAAAAGGAAACCCATTGGTCCACACAATGTACCATACCCAGGCTGCCCATCTCCCAGGCTATCCTTCAGCATTGACCCTCTCTATGTTGCCTCTCCCTGGCATAGACAGTGTGGGGCAAACCTTTGACTGCTATGCCTCTGCACCTACAGCGAACCAAAAATTAGAGATGCTAAAGGACCAGGGACAAAATTGTCAGAATGACCCAAAACCATGTAAACACATTGTTTCCAGATGGTGGAGTAGAACCTTAGCACAGGCCTCCATCCATGGAGCTTCATCTATGGCCATGAAGTGCTGCCAGATGGTTTAAGATATAATTGTTACCTACACAGAGAGATTCACGAACACAGGCAAGTTACCATCAGGAATATTTAGACATAAACTGAGGGTGACACACAAGCCATTTTCACCTATGCCACCAAAGATCTATCAATATGTTTTCAGAGGCAAGATGAGCATCCTCAGCTTGAAGATCCAAAAGTCAGAGCAGGGTAGACAGGTTAGTGGCGGAGAACATTGCCTCATGTGCAGACTGTTCAGTGGAAACTGCCAAGTGACTTACATGTGGTTCCATCTCTAGCTGTGTACCTTCTGGCATCGTCATGCATCCTTGTGAGGAAGGAGTAACTAGAGTACTTGCCAGGACCACCATTCCCTCTGCTACCATGCTTTTAGACCTGAGGACCAATGGCTGGGATGATGGAGTACAGATGTGGGTACTTCTGACTTCTGAGGTTTTTGGATCCAGCTCTCCAGGGCAGGCACACCCTGTCCATGGGAACAGCCAATAGTTCAGCTTCTGTGCAATGAAGACCATTGCATATTTTTAAAACTTCCAGTGGCACTTTATGGCTATAAATGAAGCCACAATTCATTCTGCCTCTGTTGCTCCCTGTGCGTTTGGATGAGGCCCCTGATTGCCAACACCATAGGGTTCTTTCCTGCTTGGTGCTGAGCAGATTTCTGGTCTCCACAGTCCTCCAAGTGCCAATGGCCTGGACCGTTTCTTCCATCGTATCTACAGAGCTTCCCTGTGAATCCTCACTTGATTGCATACTTACGCTTTCTATATTTACATTTTCCCTGAGGTGTCAGCTTCTGGGCTGGTGGGGAGATGCAGGAGGCAGACTTGCTGATGTTGCCTCTGACACTTCGGGATTCTCATCTGTGGAGGGCGCTCCTGGAGGAGCTGGGCTTTTCTCTGGACATTGGGCACCTCTCCACTGCTAAAGGCTCACTCTTCTCAGTTATCTCCTACAATGAGAGAAAGAAGGCAAATGAGTGAGATTATAAGAGCTGGCCTGTCTGTTAACGCTGCTAGATATGGGTGAAATGTGGTGAAATGACTGAAGGACAGAGGAAGCAGCATAGATGCAGGTTAGTAGTTTAGGATGTTGAAGAGTGATAATAGGAGTGGCAGAGCATGAGCCTCAATGGGAGTTGGTTGCAGTAGCGGAGATAGAAGATTGTGAGGTAGCACAGAGAGGAGTGTGGCTCTTATTCTGGTGGAAAGGAGATTATAATGAACATTCTTTTCTGCACTGCTGGCCATTCTTTTGCACCCTGGTGATGACGCTGACCCGGGTGGCAACTATGAACCAGACTGGCAGGCGCTGGTGGAATGGCCTGCTCTGTCCATCTTTCATTTCCCCTTCTCTGATACATTCAGACTCTATCCTTGAGCAAACAAGACAGCTTTGAAATACCTGCAGTCATCCTGTCTTTTAAGGATTGTTATGTCACAAAGGATGCCAAAATTTCAATGGATCTTCACTGAGTGGTGAGTTGTCGGAACCACAGGTTAAATGGGGCAGAAATCAGTCATGAAAGATTCCTTAGGGGCATGGTGGGTGATTAATGTGAGCTTTGTAAGATTGGGTGAGAAATCTGCTAGGCCTTGTGGCAAAAAAAATACCTTCTGAAAAGCTTGATGCAACTCAAACTTACCCAAAACATAAACAAAATCAAGCCTATCACTTTTCTGCAAATGGATTTGACCCCATGCTCCACTTCTCGATTCACTTGTGAGTATCTTGGCAAGGTGGCATTATTTTCTCAAATCCAAAAGGAGCTGCAGACTTCCTGAAAAATTTGTTAGCAAATTGTTTTCCATTGTTGGACATGGCTCTATTAGTGATCCCATAAGTACCAAACATTTTCTTCCAGCAGGAAGGTAAAACCATTGGTCAAACATAAATAGGATAGCTCTTGATAAAACCCACGTTCAGGGGAGAGAAGAAATGGAGGTCAGTGTTTCTCCCTGTTCAGGCCTTTGAATAGCAGAGGTTCCACAGTCAACTCTAAGGTCTGAAACAACACGTGGGAAGAGCCACTGGACTCGAAACTTTAACTCTGTTTTCTCTGTCACAGATGCTGCCAGACCTGCTGAGATTTTCCAGCAACTACGTTTTTGTTCCTGATTTACAGTGTCCACGGTTCTTTCGGTTTTTATCTAAGGTCTTAAATCTCCTTTGATATCCCTGACCACTATACTGACACCCAATCTCTGACTCTGCACTTATAATACCCAAGCCTCCATGGTGTATCTTTTCTGGGATGTCATTCCATGGTAAAACTGGAATGGCTGCCCTTTTATCAAACAACTGCAAGTCACAAACAATGGTGAATGTTCAAATGTTCAGAACACACTGGGCCTTTGGTCTGGCCAAGCTTCAACACGACAGCAAAGAAAGGCAACACATTCTTGGTCTTTCCTTTATTCCTGTCAGGTTTGAATGAGCCTGTTTTGGGTTCCTGACCACTGTATCACTGTCACCTGTGCACAAGTGCATGTAAGAAATACTTAAATAATGAAAGCGAGGGTAAAGGGGAATGCAGAAAACATGGAGAAGTTTTAAGTATATTCAAGGCTGAGATATGCAGATTTTTAACCAATATGGAAATCAAGGGTTATGGGGAAAAGGCAGGAAAGTGGAGTTGAGGGTTATTAATCGCCATGACCTCATTGAATGGTAGGTCAGATGCAACGGGCTGAATGGCTTACTTGTGCTCCTATGTCTTATGGTCTTATTAGATTTAATCTCATCAATGAACTCTTCCTCAGATGTTGCAAAGCTGTTACAATTTTCTGTGGAAAGCACTTCAGCCAAAATTTGCAACTTCCAATGCATATATTTGGTCTCTTCAGAAAATCTCATGCAGCACAGTTAGAACTCTGTATCCAAAGATATATCCTTCTCAATTCTTTCTTGTCAAATACCAATGATCGATCTCTATAAGAACTTCAAGGCTCTGGATATACTCTGAAAACCTCTTGAATGCCCACATGCATGAGACAGCCTCTTTTTCCGTAGATATGAAGCACGTATTCATGTCTGACAGTCCCTTTAGGCATAATTCACCAGTTTTTGATACCTATTTTGTTGCCTCAGAAAGAGCATTGCTTCTGTGCCGAGCCAAAGCATTCACAGCTCACATGGAAGGAACGGATTGTGCTGGGTCATGATACCTATGAGTATCTGCATGACCTTGACCTTTCAGAAAGCATCTTCCTGATGCAAGTCCCAGCACCATCGTTGTATCCTCTTAAGTAATTGCCTCAAAGTCTCAATCGTTGTTTCCAAGTGCAACAACCATATCATCAACTAGTTTAACATGTCTACTGATCTTTGTAAGTCATGAACCAATTTTGAGTGGAAGACACCTCAATTGGCTTTGTCTTCTAGGAATCTGCTATTGTTCCATACTTCTTCACAAGACCATAAGAAATATAAACAGGAGTAGGCCATTCAATCCCTTGAGCTTGCTTTGCCATTCAATAGGATCATGGTTGATCCAACATTTCTCATGTTCACTTTCCTGCCTTTTCTTCATAGCCCTTAATTCTCCTACTGATCAAGAATCTATCGATCCTAGCATTAAATATACAGAAGGATTCTGTCCAAAAGCTTTCTGTAGCAAGTAGTTATGAAGACTCACAACGCTCTGAGAGAAGAAATTCATCCTTATCTCAGTCTTAATTTGGGGGACCTTTATCCTGAGGCCATGCCCTTTGGTCCCAGACTCTCCCATGAGGGGAAATACCCTCTCAAAATTCATTCTGTCAAGATCCTTAAGAATCTTATATGTTTCAAAGAGACCACTTCTTGTTCCTATGAACTCGAATGAGTAGAGTCCCAACCTGTGTAGTCTTTGTTTATAAGGCAATCCCTCCATACCAGGGATTATCCTAGTGAAGCTTCTTTGTATTGCCTCCAATGAAATGATATCTTACCTTTAAACACGGGGACCAAAACTGCTCACAGTACTCCAGATGTGGTCTCACCAGGCACCCTGTACATTTACCTACTGTTATAATCCAAACCTCTTGAAATAAGGGCCAACATTCCATTAACCTTCCTGATTACCTGCTGCACCTGAATGCCAGCTTTGGGTTCCATGCACAAATACCCGAGTCCCTTTGTGTTGCAGCTTCCTGCAATTTTTCTCCATTTAAGTCATATTCTGTTCTTTTGTTCTCCCTTCCAGAATGAACACCTTTGCATTTTCCCACGTTGCATTCTATTTGACACCATTTTTCCCACTTACTTATCAAGATCTCTCTGTTAACCATTTGTATACCGCCCATAACTTGCTTTTCCACCTTTTTTGTATTATCCGCAAATTTGATTACAGTACATTTACTTCCTTCCTCCAAGCCTCTTAAAATATTGTAAACAACTGATCCCTGTGGAATCCTGCTGGTCACAGGTCACCAACCTGAAAAAGAAACCCTTATTCCCATTTTCTATTTACTGCAATGAGCCAGTTCTCTATCCAGCCATATACTACCTCTTACAATGTGGGGTCTTATCTTATGACTTAATCTTTTTGAGGTATCTTGTTGAATGTCTTCCGGATGTCCAAATTCAATACATCTCTACGTTCCTCTCTATCTATTCAAGTTGAGATTTCCTCAAAAAACTGTAATAATCAGTCAAACATGATTTTCATTAATGAAGCCATGCGACTCTGCTTGATTAGATTATAATTTTCCAAATGTTCTGCTATTACTTTCTTAATGATTGATTCCGATACTTTTCCAACAATAGATGCTAGGCTAATTGGCCTGTAGTTACGTGCTTTTTACCTCACTCCCACGAATCAAATGTGTTCCAAGAAGCAGACAGATTTCTTGGAGAATTTGCACTTGCCACTGAGGGTGAGTATTTCATCCTGTCAGATTTCAAGACCGCATGGCTGTCTGGTCATGTTTCTCAACCGTCTCTCCATCCATGAGCCTCAAGGCACCTTTTAAGTCTTCTAAAAAATGGATGCAGTCTGTGAAAAAAATTCCTGAAGCTGAGTGGGCTTGTTGTTGAAGCAAAATATCCCAAACAGACCAAAATTTATAAAAGTATTTATTCACTCATGTGTTGTAGGTATCGCTGACTGGTCAGCATTTCTTTCCCGTCCTTAGTTGCCCTGGAAAAGGTGGTGATGAGCTACCTTCTTGAGCTGCTGCAGTCCACATAAAGGAAACAGTTTTAATTCCTCATCTAATGGCATCAGAACTAGCTGCTGGCATTGGAATGCAGATCCGGAGGAGGTAGTGGTGCTGTGGTAATCTCTCTAGGCTGGTCATTGAGATCTCCAGGTTAATGTTTTGAGAACATGGTTTAAATGCCACCATGACAGAAAGTAAAATTTGAATTCAATTTTAAAAATCTAGAATAAAAAGTCAGCCTAATGACAACCATCCAACCACTGTCGATTGTCATAAAAACCCATAAGTTTACTAGCATCCTTTATGTAAGAAAACTTGGCATCCTTACCTGGTCTGTCCTACATGTGACTCCAGACCTAAAGCAACGTGATGTTTTCTCTCTGACTTCAGCATCGGCAGTTCTTATTATCTCTGAGTGATTAACTCTTATTTGCTTGCTTTATAACGGGAGCTGAGCGATAAAGACTGGCCAGGCTAGTGATGCCCACATCTCAAGACCAAATAAGTGAAAAGACAATCCTATTTTTAGAGAATTTGCCTAAACTCTTATCAACTGCAGATATATGCATTTTCAGCATTAACACCTTATTATGCTGTGTTAGGTCAGCACATATTCTGTATTGTGTTTGAGTGTAGTAACAATGCCCATATACCACTCCATTTGTTTAGTTGCTAAGGAAATGATGCCAATTTTGTCACTACCTTCTTCTGAACATGAATTATAAAGGGATGTGGACTCTTCTTCGTTGTCGAGATATTACAGCAGAGCATCTTTCTTTAATGTGACGTTGTCTTCTGTATTGATTTTAATAAAATTATGTATGGATTCTCCCAGATGCTGAACTCTTCAATTATGTCTTGCCCTTTCCACAATTTTATTTGTTCTTCAGATTAATATAATTATCAAAGGCTGTCAAAACTTCTTCGAAAGTATCTGTGCCATTTGACATCTTCAGATTGCATGAAGTCGATTCAGTCTCCAAAATTAACCTATTCAGAACTTTACTTATTTAACAGATATGCAGCTTTCAGACAAGTGCTCTCAAAGAACAAGAATACATCTCTGAGGTGCAAAGTTGGAAATTTGTCCCTCCAATTTGTGAAACATTGATGCAGTATATGTTAAAAAAAGTGCAAGAATGATGTTACAGGACTAATATTCAATCTGAGATATAACTGAAGACAAATACATTCCTTGTATATTTAATGTGTTCTAGATTTGGTTATGAAGGGATTATTCTAGATTTAAACAATATGGAACTGATTTTTCTTATATATTAATTCAAAACGGGTAGTACTTGTAAAGCTAATGGATGACCCTTGAATTTTCAGCATCCCATCTCAACATTGAGTTCTCAGGTCATTTTAGGCAAAAGCTTCCAGTGTCCCACTATATGCTTTACCTCAATCTGCCTACTACACTGCAGTAACATTTCCATTCCCTACACTAGCCATCCTGATTATATGTCATTGCAAATGCTGGAAATATATATCTACTAAGTGGATCAAGAAGGATATGCATTTCATTCACAATATTTATGGCAGTCAGGAGAAAATTTTAATCAATCCAGAGATATAGGCAGTCTATCTGCATAATAGGCGGTATCATGGACAGTGAAGATGGTAATCAGAAGTTGCAGCAGGATCTCGGTCAGCTGGGGAAGTGGGCTGAGAAGTGGCAAATGGAGTTTAATATAGATAAGTGTGATGTGTTGCATTTTAGATAGTCAAATCAAGATAGGAGTTTCATGGTGAATGGTAGGGCCTGAAGGAGTGTAGTGGAACAGAGGGACCTTGGAGTTCAGGTGCACGGTTCTCTGAAAGAGGAGTCACAGGTAGACAGGGCAGTGAAGAAGGCTTTTGGCACACTGGCCTTCATCAGTCAGGGCACTCAGTATGGAAGTTGAGAAGTTATGTTGCAGTTGTACAGGACGTTGATGATGCCCCACTTGGAGTGTTGTGTTGAACCTTGGTCACCTGGCTATAGGAAGAGTGTTATTAAACTGGAAAGAGTGCGGAAGAAATTTACAAGGATGTTGCCAGGACTCAAGGGACTGAGTTACAGGGAGATGTTGGACAAGCTAGGACTTTTTCCTTTAAAGCATAGGAGACTGAGGGTGGGGGGGTTCTTACAGAAGTGTATAAGATCATGACAGGCATGGATAGTGTGAATGCACTCTGCCTTTTTCCCAGGGTTGGGGAATTGAGAATTAGAGGGCATCATTTTAAGGTAAGAGGGGAAAAAATACATGGGAATCTGAGGGGCAAGTTTTTGTAACAGAGGGTGGTAGGCATATGGGATGAGCTGTCAATGGAAGTAGTTGAAACGAGTACATTAACAATATTTAAAAGGTATTCGGACAAATACATGGATAGGAAAGGCTTAGAAGGATGTGGGAAAATGCGGACAAATAAGGTTAGAACGGATGGGCATTTTGGTCGGTGCGGGCTAGATTTGGCTGAAGGGCCTGTCTCCATGCCGTTGGACTCTATTACTCTATGACTTTAGGTGGAACAACAGCATTGGAATGTCACCGTTACAAACATTGCTATTCTAATTCAATGCTTGGCTTCAAGGCAGTCAATCCATGAATTAGATAGACCTTGTGACCCTAAGATCAGTAAAACACATTTATTACCCATATCTAGTAAGATGATGGACTCACCCAATGTGTGGAATAGAAACAGAAAACTTTTATTCTATGTAGTAGCTACTGCAATCTGTTTCATACCATCACTCTGCCGTTCTGGAAGTTGGACTAAAGACATTGTCAGGGTACGAGGCATGGTTGTTTCACCAGGCAACAGGTTTATTGGGTATCAAGGTGTGGAGCTTCTGCAGAAGGGTCCAGACCAAAACATCAGCTTTCCTGCTCCTCTGATGCTGCCTGGCCTGCTGTGTTCCTCCAGCTCCACACCTTGTTATCTCAGACTCCAGCATCAGCAGTTCCTACTGTCTCTGAGGTTTATTGGGTATTGTTCACAATAAACAAGGCAACAGCTTCCACAGTGAGATTAACCAAGTTTAACAACAACAATTTTGGTATAAATAGCATCTTTAGGGTGATATGTCTCTAGATACTTCATAGACATTTCAGTAGAAATTGATGTTGATCTGTAGGAAGAAATATTAGGAGGGATAAGCAAAGGTTTGTTAAAGAGACAGGTCTCAAGAGGAGGTGGCAGGAGCTACAGCAGTGCTCTTCAGAAAATCTTTTCTGAAGAAGGGTTCCGACCCGAAACATCATCTTTCCTGCTCCTCTGATGCTGCCTGGCCTGCTGTGTTCCTCCAGCTCCACACTGTATTACCTCTGACTCCAGCATCGGCAGTTCTTACTATCTCTGAGAAAGTTAGTGAAATTCAGTCTGGAGAGAATAAAGATGTGAGTAAGTATTTGATCCTTACATCTGCATGTAGATGATGTTGCCATAGGGGTAACAGATATTTCTGAGGAAGATGCAGAAGTTTTGGGAGCTGCTGGAGTGATGCTGTGGGTGTAGAAGACAAATCTTTGATAGAAATACTCCAGTAATGTTTGGTAAAAGTTTTTGTTATTATTCCTAAGTCCGTGAATATGATAAAAATGTAACTGTTGCTGATCTCGATGAAAATACACTTTTGCAATAACTAGAATGTTACAAGATTAATGGAAGCAGATATGATCAATAATTTCAAAAGAACATTGGATGGAGACTTGAATGAAGTAAGCTTACAGGCCTCTGAACCTAGACTGTAGGGAAATGGAACTGACTGATTTGCTGACAAAGAGTTGACATGGACTCACTGGGCCAAACATCCTCCTATTGTTTACACATGACTCGAATCTCCTTTTTCCACTCTCTCCATTTGTATCCTCAACTGCAGCCTATGTCTGTTATGAGAGGAGGGGCCCTTGTTCCTATAACATTAATATTATTTGGTATAAATTTCCAAAACTGTATCAAGATGTTTTATGCAGCAATTGACTACTGTGGTGTAAATTCAAAACTTTTATTAACTAGTCCAAAACTAGAAGGCATGGGTTTAAGGTGAGAGGAAAAAGATATAAGTGGGAACTAACGGGGAACCTTTTCATGCAGAGGATGGTGTGTGTATGGAATGAGCAACCACAGGAAAGTGGTGGATGCTGGTGCAATTACAACATTTAAAAGGCATCTGAATGGGTATATGAAAAGGAAGGGTTTAGAGGGATGGGGGCCAAATGCTGGCAAATGGGACCAGATTTATTTAGGATATCTGGTCGCCATGGAAGAATTGGACCAAAGTGTCTGTTTCTGTGCTGTACATCTCCATAACTCTCTGACTCAATGGCCACCCACCTCCCATTTATGTTATCCCAAAAACTTGTTTTTCCTTTATGTGTTCTTGTGTTCCTTTAAAAATAAACTTGTTCTGCTCATGAAATTATATTTATGCGTTAATGCAAGCATTTTCATCACTCTGATTGCTGTGATGTTCATGGGAGATGCAACATGCTTGGAATGATTCCATACTTCTTCATGATGAAGAGCATCATCTTCAGACACTTTCACTTAATCTGAATAAAATTATTAAATGCCCAAAAGTCTTTTAAAACTTCTTCAAATGTATTTGCACTTTCCTTGCTATTAAGGTGATATGTAAGCTCACCTGCTATAGGACCAACTGAATACAACAGTTTGTTAACTTGTTCAGCTTCAGACTTAAATTTGAAGCAATTCTATATCTTAAGAAATGTCTTTTTTAATATGTCCAATTCTGTCTGGTTCTGTTTGATGTATCTCTGACATTCTAGAGGGTATGATTTCCTTCCCTGGAATTGTAAGAAAGGTGATGAGAAGGGGAAATCATGAGGTGATTTAAGCCTGGAAAGAAACTCACCTCCTTCTCAATCCTTCAGTAATTACGTGCAAAGTGAGAAAGTCCATAGTGACTATTTGACTCACCAGAAATTAAACACCTTTTTTCATCAATTAATTATCACTTAAGGGCCTCAATTCAATGCTTTCTTGATGACCCAGCTCCCTGGTTGGGAAAAAGTGTACCCAGTCTCCTGAATGAGAATGCTTAGTGACCTGTCGCTGCATTAAGGATGGGGCAGTCTAATTTAGGGCAAGTGGAGGCATGGATGGCAGTCAATGCAGTGGTGATCTCTGGAAGCCACTGCTTGCCTCTAATTCTCCTGAACTCTCTTTTCCCCATGGTCCCAATGAAATAAAAAAAGTACTCCAATTAATGGATCACTGAGGACTGGAACTTGACTTGTGGAACTTAAGAACCAGTTGTTGCTGAGCTATGATAGAAGCTTCTGGTAACCAGGGTTGCCAGTATTGAAGCCGAAGGTAGGGTGAAAGACTTACTTTCACTGACTGGTCCACTTTTAATCCAGTGAGCTATCTCGCCAGTGGGAGGAGAGGATTCTTCCATGTTGGATTCTTCTGGCAGTTTTTCTAATTTTGCCTTTCATCATTTCAATTAAAATCTACAGTCTTGCACAACAGATGTCCCAGTACAAATCTGGCCTCACACTTAGAAAAATAGTACCTTAAAATTCTACCTTAAATCTTTTTATATGTATTATCTTTCCTTCCATTTCTTCTTAATGTCTTTAATTATTCCTTCAAACTATTTGATATCTGTAGTACATTAATGCTGTTTGTAATCTATTGCTTTCAACTTTATATTCTGGAGGAGGCGGCTGTGGAGTGGTAATGTCACTGGACTCACAATTGAGAAGCCCAGGCTGATGTTCTGGGGTCATGGGTTTGAACCCCACCATGTCAGATGGTGAATGAATTTGATAAAAATCTATAATAAAAGGTCAGCCCCACAGAGACCACAAAACCCCTACTGATTGTTGTAAATATCCATCTGGTTCACAAATATCCTTTGGGAAAGGAAAACTGCTGTTCTTACCAGGTCTGGCCTACATGTGACATTCCAGATTCACAGCAATGTGGTTGACTCTTATTTGCCCTTTGGCATTTAGGGATGGGCACAAAATGTTGGCCAAACTAGCAAAGCCCACATCCAGTGAACAAATAATTTAGAAATGCTTCTTAGATTAAATAAATGCTGTCTTAAAAGCTGTTCCCTTAAAGTTGCTTCAAGTTTTTTTTAAAATCCTCTATTATAGCAACATTAGATGTCCAGCTGGGTAAAATGGATGCTTTCTCATTTTTCATGGCCCAACACAAAGCATATTCCATTGCGCAGTTTTTAGAAATTAAGTTCTTTAAGTGTGGCCTCATTAAATCTTTTCTGTAAAATCACAATTTAAATCCTGAGTGTCCCAATCTTATGGAAGTCTCAATATTGTTCAAACTTCTTTCTTTTGTTAGATTCTTCCATCAGTTTTTCTAATTTTGCCTTTCATTATCTCAGTTAAAGTCTACAGTCTTTGCACTACAGCTATCCCAGAACAAATTATGTTTCTGGTCCTTGTTCTGTTCCCTGCTGCTGTGCCTCATGAAGCATATTTGCAATGGGGGTAAGATCTCTCTTTTCTCTCCCTTTACTTCACTAATTGGTCTTTGCATAGTTTTCTGTAAAGTATTTCTCATATGTTCTCAGAGAGTTCTAACTTTACTTCTGAAGATGACAATTGCCACCTATCATGCCATCTTCTCTAACATCTCTGTCTATTCCCTGACTGGCTTTGACTGTTTTCTCTGTACCTCTCACCAATGATGAGGTGATATTCTTCTTTCAGACTGCTCATGCTGCTCCATACTACAACTGCTTACTGTTGGTTTTCACATTTGTTTTTTTTTAATTTTGCTTTTATTGTCACATTCTCCAAAATACAGTGAAAATCTTTGTTTACAAGCAGAACAGGATGACCACAGCAAGCAAAGGATGTACAGGTCAAAAAGTCTTAAAAGGTATACAGGTTACATTAATTGAGGCTGCAGTCCATTCAACAGTCTGATAACGGCTGGAAAGAAGCTTTCCTGAACCTGCTCATGCGAGTGTTCAGGCTTCTGTATCTTCTGCCTGATGGAAGAAGTTGTAGGAGGGCATTACCGGGATGCGATGAGTCTTTGATACTGTTGGCTACATCTCTGCAGCAGTGAGCCATGTAAATGGTGTCTATGGATGGGAGGTTAGCTTCCGTGATGGTTTGGGCTGTGCACACCACCTTTTGGAGTTTCTTACGGTCCTAGGCAGAGCAGTTGCTATATCAGGCCGTTATGCACCCGGACAGTATGCTTTCAGTGGTGCATGTGTAGGAGTTGGTGGGGGACCTTCTGGACATGCCAAATTTCCTGAGCTGCCAGAGGAAGAAGAGGCGTTGTTGTACCTTCTTGACTGTCGCATTTATGTGGGAAGTCCAGCTCTAAACATTTTAGCAAATTTTATCTCTAAACAAAAAAAAACAAAGAACAGTGGGTGCTGGAAATCAGAAACAGAAATTGTTCTGATGAAGAGTCACTGGACCTGAAACGTTAACTCTGCTTTCTCTCCACAGATGCTGCCAGAACTGCTGAGCTTTCCCGGCAATTTCTGGTTTTGTTTCACGTTGTAGCTGCTGTCCACTTAAAGTGGCAATGTTCTTAAAGTATAAAGTAACTTGTCTTCAACATGTTTTCTTAATGGTTAAATGCAATTCAGATGTGTACAACTACTCACCATGTCATGTCTTCTGGTTGTCAACACTAGTGACTTTTGATTTGGGTAATGTGTTGCCATCAATTCTTCTTTCCACTCTTTTAAGTAAAATGTTAAACAAATGAGACACCTCTGGACTGGGGTGGGGCAGGATGGGGACAACTGTGCTTTCTGTGCTGTGTCTAACTGTCTGCCTATGGTCACAGGTAGTGATAGACCATTGTAGAGTCTTAACACAAAGTAACTTGTCTTAACAAAAAGGTGTAGTCTATTGTATGATAACAATAAGTGAAATTAATGTAAACTAGTTAGGCATAATTACAATTATACAAAGTCAGGATTGTCATTTCCATCTCCATTAGGAGCTTGTGCAGGATCCTGTTTTCTTCACCCATAAGCTGTGAGTCGTTGTCAGGTTTAGTGAAGCTAATGCAACTTTAACGTTAACTCTTTCAGAAGAAATACCTTCTGTCAGAAAGTAAATTTGAATTTCTGAAACTTGACCTGTGTTGGTCAGAAAATGAAATGAAGTCTTTGTTACACATAGGCATGAATTTAGTTATTTATTCTACATTTATTTTGTTTCATGGTAAAAACAATGTGTTAATATGCATGAAATAATTTCTTTTGTTATTCCAATTCAGCATCCTGACACATTTCAGGGTTCATTATTCCTCCAAATTATTTCCTCTGAATCAGAACTTTATTTAAATAAATGGTTTCTAAATAAGTCACAGAATTAGATGACGCAGTTAATTGTTTTTCATTTTTTAATCATTATATAGATGCCTCACTGTTATTGAATCATTGAAAACTTCATACACCTCGTGATATTTAAATATTTCATATGATTCATGATAAAATATAATAATGTCCAAAAGAACATCTCTGCTCAAGTAGCACTGACTCCCATAAAAAAGTATATGCTGTATTTGATTCACTCCTTTGAAATGAGTTGGAGAAATGTCTAGATTATAGGTATAAAAAATACAAGCTGACAGCACAGTGATATAGAGTCAGGAGGAAGTCACCCTGGGGGTCCAGAGTATTGACTCTGCTTCCCATGAAGACACGTGGCTTTAGGTCAAACATGGACAAACCTGACTGTTGCTTACTGTGCCCTCCTTCCTCCTCCTTGGCTGATCCATCAGTTCTTCTTCATGTTGAACACAACTAGGAGAAAAGACTGAGAGTCGAAAGTCACAGAATGGACTCTGGGTGGGGACTTCAAAGTCTATCAGAATGACATGGTAACACCATTACAACTTTACTGGCTGAGTCCTAATGCACATAGCTGAATTGGGTTGCTGACAAGTAATGAGACATTTAAGAGAGAGGAATGCCTAATGAATGTTGTCCTCACCATCTAACTGTCATAGGTGTGCCTGAACTTATTTGATAGGTGTGACCGTCTCATCCTACTTATGGAGATGAAGTCCCATTTTCAAATTGAGGATACCCTCCAATATGTTGCATGGCACTGCCGCTGTGCTGAATGCAATAGATTTCAAACAGATCTAGTAATTCAAAGCTAAGCATCCATGATGCACGTCATTAGCAGCAGTATTAGATTCAATACAATCAATAACCTGATGGCCCAGCACGTCCCTCACTCTATCATTCTCAGCAAGTCAACAGGCCAACCCTGGTTCAATGAAAAGTGTGGGATGACATGCTAGGAGCAGTGTCAGGCAGAACAAAAAATGAGGGGTCAATCTGGTAAAGGTACAATACAGATTACTTACAAGGCAAACAACTTATGCAGCAGGTGATAGATAGAGCTAAGTATATATATATTTATGATATAGAATCCCTACGGCGTGGAAACAGGTCCTTTGGCCCTACAAGTCCACTCTGAACCTCAGAGGATCTCACCCAGACCATCCCCTATAACCCATCTAATCAACACTATGGGCAATTTAGCATGGCCAATCTACCCAGCCTGCACATCTTTGTGACTGTGGGAGGAAACCGGAGCACCCAGAGGAAACCCATGCAGACACGGGGAGAATGTGCAAACTCCACACAGACAGTCACCCAAGGCTAACCACTGTGCCACCATGCCGCCCCTAAGTGGTCTTTTAACCAGCGGATATGATCTAGGCTCTGCAGTCGTGGCACATCCAGTCATGAATGGTGAAGGATATTTAAACAACTAACAGGAGGAGGAAGAGGCTTTACAAATACCCTTATCTTTAATGAAGTGGGTATTGTTGACAAAAAACAAGACAAATCCAAGCCAGCCAATTCACATTCTAGATAACAAGCATGGGGCTGGATGAACACAGCAGGTCAAGCAGCATCATAGGAGCAGGAAAACTTGACGTTTCGGGCCTAAACCCTTCATCAGAAATGCATTTCTGATGAAG